>JAEUYN010002089.1:0-118574 GCA_018257835.1 Euura lappo | reverse complement strand
AGCCCAAATCCGCTGCTCTTCTCCCAGCGGTATGGTGAATTCCGATGGAGCCCAAATCCGCTGCTCTTGTCCCTGTGGGATAGTGAAATGTGCCGTAGCCCAAATCCGGTCCTCTTCTCCCATCGGCATAGTGAAATGTGCCGTAGCCCAAATCCGATGCCCTTCTCCCAGGGGAATAGTGAAATGTGCCGTAGCCCAAATCCGGTCCTCTTCTCCCACCGGCATAGTGAAATGTGCCGTAGCCCAAATCCGGTCCTCTTCTCCCATCGGCATAGTGAAATGTGCCGTAGCCCAAATCCGATGCCCTTCTCCCAGGGGGATAGTGAAATGTGCCGTAGCCCAAATCCGGTGCCCTTCTCCCATCGGCATAGTGAAATGTGCCGTAGCCCAAATCCGATGCCCTTCTCCCAGCGCCGTAGCCCAAATCCGGTCCTCTTCTCCCAGGGGGGTGAAATGTGCCGTAGCCCAAATCCGATGCCCTTCTCCCATCGGATAGTGAAATGTGCCGTAGCCCAAATCCGGCCCTTCTCCCACCGGATAGTGAAATGTGCCGTAGCCCAAATCCGGTCCCTTCTCCCAGATAGTGAAATGTGCCGTAGCCCAAATCCGATGCCCTTCTCCCAGTGGGATAGTGAAATGTGCCGTAGCCCAAATCCGATGCCCTTCTCCCAGTGGGATAGTGAAATGTGCCGTAGCCCAAATCCGATGCCCTTCTCCCAGTGGGATAGTGAAATGTGCCGTAGCCCAAATCCGATGCCCTTCTCCCAGCGGGATAGTGAAATGTGCCGTAGCCCAAATCCGATGCCCTTCTCCCAGTGGGATAGTGAAATGCCGTAGCCCAAATCCGATGCCCTTCTCCCTGTGGGATAGTGAAATGTGCCGTAGCCCAAATCCGATGCCCTTCTCGCTGTGGGATAGTGAAATGTGCCGTAGCCCAAATCCGATGCCCTTCTCCCTGTGGGACAGTGAAATGTGCCGTAGCCCAAATCCGCTCCTCTTGTCCCAGCGGTATGGTGAATTCCGATGGAGCCCAAATCCGCTGCTCTTGTCCCAGCGGCATGGTGAATTCCGATGGAGCCCAAATCCGCTGCTCTTGTCCCAGCGGTATGGTGAATTCCGATGGAGCCCAAATCCGCTGCTCTTGTCCCAGCGGTATGGTGAATTCCGATGGAGCCCAAATCCGCTGTTCTTCTCCCAGCGGTATGGTGAATTCCGATGGAGCCCAAATCCGCTGCTCTTGTCCCAACGGCATGGTGAATTCCGATGGAGCCCAAATCCGCTGCTCTTGTCCCAACGGCATGGTGAATTCCGATGGAGCCCAAATCCGCTGCTCTTGTCCCAGCGGTATGGTGAATTCCGATGGAGCCCAAATCCGCTGCTCTTGTCCCAGCGGTATGGTGAATTCGATGGAGCCCAAATCCGCTGCTCTTGTCCCAGCGGTATGGTGAATTCCGATGGAGCCCAAATCCGCTGCTCTTGTCCCAGCGGTATGGTGAATTCCGATGGAGCCCAAATCCGCTGCTCTTGTCCCAGCGATATGGTGAATTCCGATGGAGCCCAAATCCGCTGCTCTTGTCCCAGCGGTATGGTGAAATCCGATGGAGCCCAAATCCGCTGCTTTTGTCCCAGCGGTATGGTGAATTCCGATGGAGCCCAAATCCGCTGCTCCCAGCGGCATGGTGAATTCCGATGGAGCCCAAATCCGATGCCCTTCTCCCAGCGGCACAGTGAAATGTGCCGTAGCCCAAATCCGATGCCCTTCTCCCAGCGGCACAGTGAAATGTGCCGTAGCCCAAATCCGATGCCCTTCTCCCAGCGGCACAGTGAAATGTGCCGTAGCCCAAATCCGATGCCCTTCTCCCAGCGGCACAGTGAAATGTGCCGTAGCCCAAATCCGATGCCCTTCTCCCAGTGGGATAGTGAAATGTGCCGTAGCCCAAATCCGATGCCCTTCTCCCAGTGGGATAGTGAAATGCCGTAGCCCAAATCCGATGCCCTTCTCCCAGCGGCACAGTGAAATGTGCCGTAGCCCAAATCCGATGCCCTTCTCCCAGGGGATAGTGAAATGTGCCGTAGCCCAAATCCGATGCCCTTCTCCCAGCGGCACAGTGAAATGTGCCGTAGCCCAAATCCGATGCCCTTCTCCCTGTGGGATAGTGAAATCTACAGTCTACACTGTAAGAAATTTCTCACCGAGCCAGAAATACTATCAGATGGTTAGCTACGAATGGAAAGTATTATAAGCTGGTCTAGACCAATTTCTTCTCACACGTTACAAGTTTCATCCGGAAATGTTAATAATTATATGAACAACTAATATACCCAAGGCTTTGTGATTAATCGAACTGATTGACTCTGATAACCCATAATTCGATTCTTCCGTGAAACTGGCTTGCAATTTCCATGTGTGGTAGAGCCGACTGTATGTATAAACTTCAAAGCCCGACTTGTTTCATTTTTTCGGTAATGATTCTCATATCACGTCATGTATCTCAATATCACGTAGCGATAACGAGCGGAATGAAATGTCTCCGTTTAGCAAAAAAACTGTCAAACCCAAGCAGCCGAAGCCAACACGCTATAGCTAGCAGTTTCGGGCAATCGATTCTCGATCTGTTACGTTTAAAGATGGCGGCTTGTTTACATTCTCGATTTGATCCACTGATCTCTATTATACACTGGATAGCGGACGGGTACCCTTTCTGCCGCAAGAGCGTGAGGCAATTTGGAGCCCGGTGAGGGGACTTGGGGGGAAGGAGGAGCGGGGCGAACTGGTTCCCTATTTACAGCGGGAAATTCAAACGGGTTGAGGGTTGCGACTCTCATATTACAAGGAAAACCAACGTATACGATTCAAAAATTAAGATTTTGTAGTGGAGTTACGTTAAAAAGGGATATAATATGTTTCATTGTCAGTCGAGAGTAATAAAAAAAACAATCATGCCCGTCGAGCAGGTCTCATTTTATTTTCTTTCATACAGGATCATGTAACCGTTGATTGAGAATCAACGACGCAACATATAGGTGATTACGTTTATGGGACAATGCTGAATAAATTCGATTTGTGAAAAGTTAGCTCGTTGTCCAAAATCAAATATAGGTTATGTTGTGAATAATATAGAATATTAATAATGATAATAATGACTCGGTATAAAACAGCAATTGATTATTAAAAGATATATGTATAATTTTTTTTGATCGAATAAGCAAATTCATGCCAAATAAATGCTTGTAAGTGGAGCTGATCGGCTGAAAAAAATCAAATATTGTAAAATCTAAGAAAAAATTTATGCTCTTGTAAAAGTGTAGGAGTTGTAGAAATTCTGGTGTAAGCAAACTGTGTGAACAGAAGAAACCATACAATTTGCCAATTGTTTTGAGCATACGAAAGCGAAATCCACGCTCCCATTCATCAGCGCACGGGCGCCCGTGAATCTTTTTTCAATTTAAACTGCCCGCTGTAAATAGGGAACCAGCAAATGGCGCTGTTCAATTGGCTTCACTCGACGGGCGCAGTCCGCCATCCAGTGTATAATAGAGATCAGTGATTTGATCCAACCCGTGATTCTAACAGTGCCGTCACAAGCGCTGTCTGGCGGCTAAAGCCAGTTACTCGGGTGGCTTTTGTCCCGGCTGTCTAGCGGTCGCTACTCTTCTCTGAATTTAGCAGCCGAAACAACAGCCTATACTTTATGCAGGAAGTAAGAGGGAAGGAGACGACACTCCGAAGAACCAAAGTGGGCCAGATTTCAGCGCAGAGTTCGTTAGTACAACGTTTTGCCGCTCTGAGCGCAGTTGATGTTCGGTCGTTCAGTTATTATGATTATTGAGTATGACAGCTGATGGCTAACGAAATGGCCGACTGCGCAGCGTCTGCTATATGTGAAAGTTGTTGTCCGCTGTCACATATGTATCACGATTTACGTCCCGGTATGAAACACGACATGACAACGCCTTTTTTTACCATGTGGATTTGATTTTTTGATTCAGAAACTCTAGGGAACCGATCTTAGATTTGAGGTTACCGGGTTACTAGTTGACAGTTGTTTGTTTACGTCGTTTACGTCTTACGTATTTCGAACGACCGGAGAACACGTACGCGGCGATTGGCGGGAATCGGTACTACGAACCCTACCCGAAAACTGGTCCCACTTTTTGCTGGCACGCAGGCTTGAGTGTCGTCTCCTTCCCTCTTACTTCCTGACTTTATGCTATACGTATGTGTGCGAATTGACTTTCGACAACAACGCCACCTGTGAATCAACGACGTGGAACTCTGGATTGTTGTCTGCTCTAATCGCAGTTCCAGGCTTGCCGCTAGGTAAGCGCTAGTGTCGCCGGTAGGGACAAACAAAACACTTATAGTCGTGTTTATTGTTGATGTTGTCGGGAATCGTAGAGTTCGATGCAATTATTTCGATGGTACTCGTTAAAAACTCAGATATACATTAGATTTTGTGCTATTGAAACTCGAAATTCAAATATTCCCTAGATTCGACACTAGCGCTTACCTAGTGGTCACTATCGTTCTTTGCGAAAATCCTCAATTCTAGACCAGAGAGGCCGCTCTTCTCTCATTTTTATATTCATAGTTAGTGAATTTTGTCCCGAGGAGGAGATGAAAACGATGAAGACGAAATTCTTCAAGTGAAACGGACCTGTCAGATCTTTGAAATAATCATAACTCTTCTTCACGTGCACCGGTTCAATCGAAATAGGTCTCAAATGAAAGCTTTTCGTGTTGACATTATAACAATTATATTTCAGAGCCCATGGATATCGCGAGATGAATGAAATAAGAGATTGTGATTTCCCCCACTACCGCGAACAGCTACCGTTCGGGTAAAGAGACTCGGTTCGAGTCTCACGCAACGTATTAAAAAACTTTTTTTTAATGTACTTGGCGCGAGACTCTACCGAGTCTCTTGATCGAGGTTACGTGACTTTCATTTCACCTTAAAAACTTGTCCCTGGAAGGGGATTCACCCATAGCGTCTATCTGTATAGTTAGACATCGATTCTGGACAAGTTTCTAACCGTTGTGTAGTTAGATTGCAGATTAATTTTGAAAAAAAAAAAATGAGTTAGAATTTATATCGTCAGAATTATATCGAGAATGAATATTTATTTGAATTTTCCAGATGACATGAATTGATTTTTTTTTTATCAAGTTATTCTAATGATTGCAATGATTTTTGTTTAAATTTTGCAAAAGTCAGCCAAATAACTTGTGATTTTTAACTACAGTCACGGTTTTTTTGGGTTCCAGAAGAATTTTCTAATGAATTTATAGCTTTCATAATTTCATTTGCGTTTTTCCATTGGTTGGTAAACAGAGAATCTGCCATTTTTTATTTTGCAGAAGTCGATAACTGCACGCTGCAAGATAGAAATTTGTCGATACTCGATAATAAAACTCTTAAACTCTTGATTCTTCGTCAAAAAATGAGAAAAAATCCTCCTTCGATAAGAAAGAATGTGATAATTTCCCAGTGGTAAAAAATGTGGTCCATTATTTGAAACTTATCTGGCAATAAGTTCAAAGATTCAAAATTTAATTTGGCGGCGATAAGAATCTTGATATTCTATCTTGGTTCGAGTCCACCGACGACAACGATTTAGCTGCTCAAAAATTATCCGAATCCTTCAGTAACCCAAAATGAGTTTAACAATGAAAATGAATTAGGAATAATTGATTACGTAATGCGATTGTATACCGAGAATTTCAAATGCCTTTGAATTAATTGTAACTATAATTCAATATAATTCCTGCCATTGAATTCTTCCGAATTCCAAAAATGATTCGTGGGGTGGGATTTGAATCGTACGTTATCGTATCCAATTGGATGTGTCAGAAAAGGATGAACCATTTGTTAATACTTTACTCCATAAGGAGTATAACCATTGATTGCAATTTTTTTGCAAGAATTCAAAAGAATAAAGGATATAAATGAACAAATCGACATTTTTGTTTTACAAAATTAACTAACAGATTGGAATTTTCAGATGTTTAGTTTGCAATTCAATTTGGTTTTAACAGAGAAGATCGAAGCTAATATAGTAAAAATTACTAAGATCAGGATTCTCATGTTATATTTTATTCTACTAAGATTTTTCCTGTGTACAAAAGTATCTGCCGTAATGTTCAGATGATTATGTAATAATTTCATAATTTCTGGATAATAGTATCATTATCTGGTTTCTAGGTGTTTTGATTTCGAGTTCCTCCATGTTTACCATAAATTGTCACATCTTTTTTAACTCACCTCGTTGTAACAACAATAATTTTAAATACTGTTATAATAACTGTATACGACATATTTGAACGATTTCAAATTTCAGTACAATTTTTAAACATATTTGATATTCCTTTTTTAAAATTGTATAAAACCAATCGCTAGCATGCACTCTTAATCCTCGCGAAAACTAAAAGATTATGACATTGAGGTCAAAAATGATGAAATAAAACGTCTGATGGAAATTAGTCGGTTTCGTCAGGGTTTAAAATACATCCTTACGATTCTATAACACAATTACATCCCAATTGTAAATTCCTATAGTATAATAGTGCTAAGTCCATGAAATCCAGACGAATCTGTTCGAAATTCTCGTAGAATTGGAACAATTCACGTGGATTCGATGCAATATAATAAATATTGAGTAGGGTAAGTTTCCTAGATGAACCTGGTTTTTCTTCGGATGAACTCTTTGAAATGATTATAAAGCGAAATACTATTTTCCAGAGTCGAGTATGGTCAGAGATGCCCACACGCATCGTAGGCGATTAAAATGTTAAATCGTCCCGTGCGCAATGGGGAATAATTATAACGGCGCCGCATGCGTCAACGTCCCCGGGTCCGGGCTCGCGGGTCTGCTAACTACGGTACGCACGCCTCTCCTCTCCGCTCCTCTCCTCTTTCCTCATCATCATCCCTATCCTCATCCTCTCCCTCTCATCGCGTACGTCGGTTCTGTTATTTTATCTCACGTACTGGGCTTTCTCACAACCACCGGCGCAACTCCGATGGAATATAAGTTTTAAGGCGTGTTTTGATAGCGTCAGGGTGTGTCTGCCGGGAGCCAGGGGATTCCTACCTAATGGATTGCCGCCGCCACCACCGCCACCGCCCGACGTTGTCGTCGTCGTCGTCGTCATCGCGCCTCTTATACAGTCTCAACCTCAACCACGGTTGTCCGTCGATACTCACTTCTCCTCCATGTCAAGTACTTTATTTCACTGTCGCGAAGTACTAGGTAGAAATTTACTTATACACGGAGAAAACCAGCTGGGACCCTCTCAGAAATAAACGTGACGTTTCTGGTCGGGCTCTAGCAGGGCCCTGACTAGTTTTCCCCATTTGAAAGTCAATTTCTCCATAGGATGGTTCAGAACTGTCTAAAAGCTTCAAATCGGGGATAACTGTCTAGAGCCCACCTAGGGCCCTCTCAGAAATGAACTTGCCGTTCCTAGTTGAGCTCTAGCAGGGCCCTAACTAGTTTTCCCTATTTGACAGTCAATTCCATGCGATGGTTCAGAACTGTCGAAAAGCTTCAAATCGGGGAAAACTGTCTAGAGCCCACCTAGGGCCCTGTAGAAATAAACTTGACGTTCCTAGTCAGGCCCTAGAAGGGCCCTGGCTAGTTTTCCGTATTTGACGGTCAATTTCTACATGCGATGGTTCAGAACTGTCTGAAAGCTTGAAATCGGGGAAAACTGTCTAGAGCCCACCTAGGGCCCTGTTAGAAATAAACTTGACGTTCCTAGTCGGGCTCTAGCAGGGCCCTAACTAGTTTTCCCTATTTGACAGTCAATTTCATGCGATGGTTCGGAACTGTCGAAAGGCTTCAAATCGGGGAAAACTGTCTAGAGCCCACCTAGGGCCCTGTAGAAATAAGCTTGACGTTCCTAGTCGGGCCCTAGAAGGGCCATGGCTAGTTTTCCCTTTTTGACAGTCAATTTCTAGATTGGATGGTTTAGAACTGTCTAAAAGCTTGTTTCTCGTTTTTCAAGTCTGAAGTTGGCTGGAATCGAGAGAAGAGCTTCCAGACAGTTAGACGTTGCACTCATGTAGAAATTAACTTTCAATCGAGGAAAACTAGCTGCGGCCCTTACAGAAATAAACGTGACGTTCCTGGGCTGGTTTTCCCCATTTGATAGTCAATTTCTACACGATAGGTTGCAGGATCGCGATCCGAGAGATTCAAAATTTGAATACCGAGCCTCACGAAGACGTTGCGGTCGTTCTCGAGCCGTTGAGATTCGGAGATATAGTGGTCCGCTTTTTGAAGCCAACACAAATATTGTTTCACATAAATACGCGTCAGCGCGTAGGTCCCGACTCCGTTCCGCGTCTCTCTGCAGTGCTCTTATTGAAATACTACTATGTGCACAATATACTACACACAGAGCTTGCGGTTCGCCATAAGGCGTCAATGCGCTTCCTTTCCTTTTCTCTAAAATTAATCAGCGCATTCTTCAATCGGACCCACGGAGCTAAATTGCTTGTTACAGAACTAGAATCCTAATCGGTGTTGGACAGACGGATGGTTTACAGTTGTTTTCTTAACACTGCGGCACGCGTGTCTTACAAACCAGATATCCGAGCGTCGTGATACTCCGATACCGTGTATAATACAGGATTTTCCACACAAAGAGCGCTAGTAGTCGGTACAGATTCGAGGCTGAGCGATCGCAGCCGCATTGCGAGCGAAGAGTGGATACATAACGAGGCGAGACGAACCTAACTGAACCGGAGCTCAGCGACAAAATAATTTATTTTGTTAAACAACAAACCGTGTTGTGTTAGGTTTGCCAAAATAACCAAAACAATACTACGATATCCACTATACGAGTGTATCTCACTCGCTCATTCAGCCGTTCATTCATTCATCCCGCCTCCTCGGCCTCCGTTCATTCATACGACGATTTTTATTCTATTTTCCGATCATTCGAGGGTGCGGAGAGGCTATCGCCTCCGCGGTATGCAAGGGAGGTAATGCAAGTCCGAGTCTGTTGTTACAGATGGTCCCGGATCCGAGGGTGTATTTCAAGCGCGTCTTATAGTGCAGGGTTTTCCGGAACTATATTCGAACCGGGTATAAAGTAACAATGCGCTTTCCGGTTGGAAAGTTCGAGAGTTGCCACGCACGAAGATATTCAAAATGGCGCGTATACACGTCTGAAATATATTCATAATTTTTTTCTTATTCTTTTCTCTCGATTTTATTCTTCGGAGTCCTCGATGCGGCGACAGCGCGGACAGACGGCTGTATGACCCTCGGTTTCGAAGTTCGGTTGTGGCGCTGTAACAACACTCGTCGAAGCATTGTCACCCTCGGTCCCGGAGAAACGCGAGTGTAGAGAACCTGAGGGCGGTCTGAAGGGGGATGAAACAACAACCCCGTCACCCCTTAAGCACGTCCAATGAAAACAAGACGGGGGTGGACCGTGGGCACCTAGAGCTCAGACGAATTAGAAAAATAACAGAACTTCGACTTATACCTAGCCTGACATTTTTCTCTATATAACAATTCACACAGTCTGCCAAATTGGATTAACGCGACCATATTATATTCCGACCGCGAGTAGCGAAAGATCTTTTGTCGTTGGGTCAAAGCAGAATTGGAAAAAATAATAGTAAGGTAAACGCCCCGGTTTCTGACGTTCTGAACATTTCATTCTCTTCTGAATCAGGGAAAATGACGTGTAAACGGGAATGATGGGTTTCATTGGATGAATCGATACTTCTTAGGCAAGGAACGATCATCTTTTCAATCTAAGATTCGACGAACGATTTAATAATGATCTTTTATTCGAGCCCAGAGCAGCTGCTAGTTTCTGACCCCACTGCTACCCTAGTTTCTGACACCCGGCTCACCACAGCTAGTTTAGTCTTTGGAGTCGCGGTTCATTCCAATTATTATCATAGCTACTACAAATGCAGCAAATATTCACGTTGACCGAGGCGATTGTGTCTGTTTCAACGAAGTGAACGTCTTTACAAAAAAAAAAACTATCGAGGGGTCAGAAACTAGCGCAATGCTGAAATAAACGGAAGACCGAAGGGACCCGGTATTTGACCCCTTCTTGCCGCCTGACAAACTTCGCAGTCACTTTTAGTCATCAATAACGCGATGTTATATTAGAATTTTCGACTATGCGTCGTACATTAAATGGTCTAACTTTCCTCCTTGATGATTATTTTCCATCAGCCCATCGTGATATTGTAGAATGAAGTGTAAAAAATGCCGAGGGGTCAGAAACGGAGGCGTTTGTGTCAAAAGACCGAGACATATTGAATAAAATTGAGGTATGGTGGTCGACACGGCTGCGAGGATGAACGTGGATGTTAAAGTTTCGTCGAAGCATTTATCGTGCCGTTAAACCGTGGTTTAATTACCGAGGCCATAACCGTTTCTGGTCTTAATACTGCGGCTCTATGGTTTCCCGTGCGTGTCCGCGGTCCGTCAGAGCCTCATCGTAGAACCGTCTAACTGCAGCCGCACCGGGTCTGTGGATGTGGATGTGGATGCGGAGGTGCGGATGGACGCGGGGTGACGCCACGCGTTGGAAAAACGGGTATATACCGCATATAACCCGGTGCACGCGTGTATCGCGACTCCGGCGTGTACATATGTGTGTGAAACGTGTGAAGTAAAAGAAATAAAATCTATAAATATGTGGGCGGCCACGGCGCACGCGACCATCCCTGTGTTTGTTCAACCCAGGAATAAACTCCGTATAGTTAACCTTTCCACATTTCAGAACCGCGTGTACACGATTATTCGACGAACCAAGACCCTCCGGGGGAGACTAGGCTCTGTCGTACCACCAGGTGAATCGAGATCTCTGATATCACTTGAAACAGTCGTTGTCGGGTGTCAGAATAAAGCGCGAAAACGAAATTGGCCGCTGATACACAATTATTCATTTCACTGACGCTATGCAATATTATGCATTCGACTACGGTGATAAATGACACTGAACACTGACGAAACGATACGGTAAGACCTTGTAACAAAACGTGCAATTACATTGGTATCAGTTGTTCTTGTTTCTAAAGTTCACGTAAATACGGCAATTGGTTGTTCACAATTGCCGCGTGTGCAGTCAATGATAAGAAAATTGATAGCTGTAACGATAAACGTTCGATTGCGATAAAAATTAAAAAAAAAAAATGCATTTGCAAGAAAAAATAGCAATTTCATCAAAGGGCTATGGAACCATGCGCCAGATTCTAGCGCTCCGTTAAAAACCAGGTTCCCCCCAAATTCCGACCTCTGATCTCCTATCCAGTATTACTCTTGGAACTCGAGGGACCGTAATTTTTCAGTTTCTTCGCGATTTTTAAGTCACTTTTGCTCTAATAATTTTGAAGAAATTCTGCAAGATGTGTGTTAACGTCAGCCAGATTGAGAATTTTGATTCAGATTTTGGAGATGTGGGAGTCGGAGTGGAAAGGGGAAGAGAAAAAAATGACATTTGGTACCGAGCGACCTTTGTGAATAAATATTTTTCAGTGAAATTGAGATCACCTTCGTGATACCAGATGAAGATAAAATCGATTTTTTCTATACGTCTTCGTTAAACGACGTATAAAAATGAAAATTCTCCGATCACCTTCGTCTTTGTAGGGTTTATTAGAATGGTCAAAACTGACGGTAATTAAATGTGCGTGCCACCTTAGTAGGTATGCACGTGACAATTTCAGTCAACTAGTGCGTGCTTGGAGTAATTTCGGACGCCGTTATCAATTACTCGTAATCGAGCACTTGGCGGGGTCCGTTTCGTGGGTATAAATACGGAGGCCCGCCGACATTCGCCACAAGAAGTAAATTTTGCTTGCAAAGTACTACTACTACATCGAGTATCCACCATGAACCGAGTCGCCTGTCTGCTCTTCGCCGTGCTGGCCTTCTCCCAGCTCCTGAACACCGTGGTTATGGCCATGCCCGAACCGTAAGTGACATGCAGCGACACTAACCATGTGCCAATGCCAATATTGATCAAATAAATGATGTACCTACTGACTTGTTCCAGCTTTTTCAGCTCTGAGGAAAAGAGACGTTGAGTAAGTATAAAAATTAGGACGTGTATTATACTTCTTTATCCTTTGAATGGATTATATCTATCATCCGTTCACGCATGCACGACGGTCAACAATCTACTCTTTTTTATTGCAGTTCCGTGTTCCAGTCGATCTTTATCCGCGGACCCAGGCCACCACCAACTTGGAAAAACGGCGATGATGTGGCAGTGACATCGATCACTGAATCGTCGCCATGGGCCGCGCGGATAATTGAAACGGAATGGAATATTATTCTTTCGAAATCATGCTTTGAATTTATTCTAATTGTAATCATGCGGATATCAAAATTGCATCTAATAAATATTTCGTTTGAAAAATACATTACGACTGCTTTGAGCCAAATGCAAAATGTTTTCGTAATAACAACAGGTAGTCGGCTAATTCGTACCGATGCTGTTCGGGTAAATCTTGTGCTTCTCTTACATCTAAAGACAGTTGCCGTGAGCAGCACCGATACGGAATACTTGTCTTCCCAAAGATAAGAGAATCAATATATTAATTACCTACAAGTTGTGTTCATCGTTGAATAATAATTGCATCGAGAAATGTAGTTCTACCGATATAGCATATTAGATTGTTAAATATTCCAAAGTTTTATAGAATTAAGTGATACGTGTTATCAGAAACATGCCTCTATTCCTTTCTTTCGGGGTGCTACGGTTCACCCTGATGGGTCAGCTACATCGTACCGTTTGCAGAGGTTCGGAAAAAGTTGTTTCCATACCTTTACCATAAAATTTATAGAACGATAATTCTTCTAGTGACTCGTGAACGAACGTAGAGTACGAAAAAAAATATGTCCATGATATCTGAATTTAGAGTAAAATTGACAAAAGTCCAAAGTGGTACGATGCAGCCCACTCTCCGATTGTTCCAGTCTTCCGATCGAAATCGAACGATAGAGGTCGTAAATCAAAAGCCGTCACTTTGCTACATGGGCAGCATATGTACGGCCTAAAGATAGGTGCGTTGCGGGAAGGAGAGCGTCGTCGCTCCCTTAACGACGCGTGACGTTTGACCCCGAGGAGGGTGCACTCCACGAATACGTGCACCCAGATAATCATACACGTGTAGACGTACAGATTGGGAGTTTAACGCCGCGAAACTCTGTGGAATTTATACGCACCAATTTGTCGACGCCTCGCGCTCCGTCTCTTCGGCTCTTCAGTTATTCACCCACGCGGGGTCTTTACGAGCTAAGAACTCCCCCAGTTTCGAAGAGTCGGTTAGACACCCGGTTAGTTAGCGGTAAACACATCTCATCAATCTTCCGCCGGAGTTTTCTAACCCACAAGGTGCACCCAAATGACCCGCAATCCTCTCCTCATCCTCCCCATATGACTGCGATCAGCGTCCAGGGGAAGATTCCGCCGCCGCCGCCGCCATGTGGTTCACACCGAATTACGACCAATCGCGATATTGGCAGTGGACTTTGGCGCGGGGTCCTCGAGCGCCACACCCCCCATTGTACCCGCGTCCCGGCCGCGTGCGGATATCGAGCGAAAGAGGGCAGCCCCGCGGGGCAACCCCTAGGATAATATTTTTACAGCGAGAATGAGAGACGGAGGAGATGATCGTTCACACCACGAGTTTATCGCGATCTTGAACCGTGTAGGAAAAATTCGGAGTCGTTGGACTCGGAGGATGATGTGTTTGTGCCTTTCTAATGGGCAGTGAGTCCAAACATGAGTAGAGTTGTCCGTTTTCGATTTTCGAGTTTAAAGTTAACAACCGTTAGAGAAGGAAAGCGGAATTCAACCCGCACCCCGGCTGCTGGTGGATCTTTCTGTTATTCTACGCAACACGGGATGCTTTTCGAGACAACACTGAACCGGTGCCAAAGCGGAATATAGTTGTTAGGTGAGGTCGAGGTGCACCGCGAAGGACACTCGTACCACTGAGCAAACTCACATTTCAAAGTGGTACCACCGCTCTAGCTTATTAGCTACAACAAGTTTAAGTATCGGCCACAGAGAGGCGGCCAGCTTTTTCCGAATGCTGTGTTTCATCTTCCGAAAAACATCCTGTAAAGCAGAATATCTCCTACAATTTTAGATACTTGTCAATAAAATTTGGATCGATGACCCCCCAGTATGAGACAGTGTCAGACAATTAGGTACGTGGAAGATGAAACATCGTTGGTGTCTTTTGGCCGAGGAGAGACCGCATTACCGCAATCTGCGGGTTTGTTATAGTCGAGGTAATCCCGCAGCCGGAGGATCAGATCCACGCGGAGACGCATGTGTGTATAATAAACCGGGTTTTTGTACCTACCGTACGGGGTATTAACACAGTAACCACTAACCGCGTTTTTGCCGTGGGGATGCACAATGGTCGTAAGGGACCTGCCTAATCTCGAGACTTAATCCACTCTTGCGCAACTTTCAGGGGTAGGTATATGAAAGGAGCATTATACGCGTATAAGTCCCTCATGCTGTCCATTTTATGGTCAATTCACCGTGTGTACATACCTGTGCTGAGGTTTATTAAATAAGCACAAAGAATGTATCACTGAGACGAACGTCTTAATCTGGACCAAAAAATTTCGAGGAATGATGGAATGGAAGGTTATGGTATATACGACCTGCAAATCCACTTGTCGCACTATTCACCTTGGTGCATTCAACCGCAATAATGGATACCCACCACGTCGTATTCTTGACGTATATCCCAATAACGGATGATGGACGGAGTGTCAGAGAAATATGTGTGAGGTAAATCTGACCCCTTGGCGTATTTTTCATAGGCTTAGGAAAAATAATCATCAAGGAGGAAAGTTAGACCACTTAGTGTTCGCTATAGTCCAAAATCTAATATAAAAACGCGTTTTTTATGACTAAAAGTGACGGCGAAGTTTGTCCCGCGGCAAGAAGGGGTCAAATACCGGGTCACTTCGGTCTTCCGTTTATTTCAGCGTTGCGCTAGTTTCTGATCCATCGATAGTTTTTTTTTTTTGTAAAGATGTTCACTTCGTTGAAACAGACACAATCGACTCGGTCAATGTAAATATTTGCTGCATTTGTGGGAGCTATGAGATCTCATCTGATAATTATTGGAATGAACCGCGACTCCAAAGACTAAACTAGCTATAGCGAGCCGGGTGTCAGAAACTAGGGTAGCAGTGGGGTCAGAAACAAGTGTACAGCAAATATCGAGTGTCAGAAACTAGCAGCTGCTCTAGGCTCGAATAAAAGATCATTACTAAAGCATTCACTGGATCATAGATCGAAAAGATGATCGTTCCTTGCCATAAAAGTATCGATTCATCCAATGAAACCCATAATTTCCGATTACACGTCATTTTCCCTGATTTAGAAGAGAATGAAGTCTTCAGAATGTCAGAAGCCGGGGCGTTTACCTCACTATTATCGTTGTTGCAACAGCACAATGCAGGCTGGTCTCGTTACTGGCATGCCGAAGTCATAAACTTCTCGATATAATATATGAGTCTTTCAGAAGAACCGAACCACGGTGCCAATTCAGGATGTTTTCTTTGCCGCGTTAAGGATGGTCTTAATTCATACGTGATGGGTGTTGTTCTTAGAGCTTAAGAAACTATCTACGCCCCGGTGAAAAGAGAGTTCAAGGCACATCACGGATAAAAATGAAATCAAAACGGAGGGATCGCTGCTCGATGTCGATACGATTGTGCCGAGGGCTGAATTATGCGTTTCGAATAATTATTCCGTTGCTAATCTACTACCAGCTATACATCGCAAATATGTTTTACGCAAGATCTCGACCGGGTGGCAATTTCACGCGACAAGTCCTACCATCAGCATATCAATGGACCCGGGGATAATCCGGGCCCGTATATAACGCCGCGACTGCGGTTGGTCGGTACAGATAGGGTTGCGGGTAATTCTCGCCCCGTTTCCACCCGTCGTTGCGGAATTGGATCGCGGATTTAGTCGCATCGAATATGATTTTTGAGAATCACAGAACTGAGAGCGACGGATGGGGTAGCGGCTCGGAGACGCGTCGTCATAATCCGTACCAGACGAAAACAAACTTTCTCGAAACCCCACTCTCTCCCCTGACTGTTGGAAAAAAACGTTGGTTAGCTATAGTTTATTTTTATTGAAAACATATCGGCCGTTTCCTTCCTTATTGTCTGCGGCTGAAGAAATAAATCTCTGTGCGTATAGCAGCACCAGAAACGTTTTAGTTATTAGTGAGACGCGCATGCTGCGCATTCTTCTCGGGGGTTTCAGCACCCCGATACCTTCGTTATCCTATTAATAGAGGACGAGGTTCATTTGCTCTTCGACATCGCGTCTAATCTTCATTCGACACACTGAAAGTGATCCGGTAACTAATTAAACGGAGGTATATCTCCCTGCATTCGAGAGAGAAAGAGAGACTAGAAAGCTCGACTCCGGAGTTTGAGTAGGTGTGGCTAATTTCGACCGACTGTTTGGTTAGCAAGCATTTAAGGTTTGTCTTGGCTGTGCCTCTGTGTCTTTTAGTCAGTTGATATGTGTTCTGACTAAACGAAACGACTCTATGCCCACATCTAATAGTTGATAGTCTCGGGATCCCCGCGGGGTGGCCCGGCAGCACGTCATAGTCTCATTCTGACACAGAATTTATTCCAAATTTCGCGATTAATGACGAGGAATGGGATGAAAATTGACGAATTCAGGCATACAGCGTCCGACTATAGAGGAAACGGAGTAGTAGCTACTGCAACTGCACAACCCTCCGATGCACAAAAGATTTAGAGAAGTTGCGGCTGAACAAACACCGCACGCAGACCGCCGTCCGTATAACTGAATCTCACACACAGTTTCCAGGGACGTTGGATGTGGCTGATGCACACCGATGCGTGTATACGCGCTGGCTTTACACCGGGGAAAGAGAGCTATTTTAAAACCGCACCCGAATACCGGCAGCGACCAAAACCAAAACCGCTCCGCACAATATCGCGCTTATGTACGCGGCGCCGCATATCGTACGTGTCGAACTTCATTAACTGCAACGAGATCGATGTACGGTTATCGAGAATTATCCCCAGCTTTTTCATCCAATTATTCGATATTCAATTATTCGATATCGCGGTGGGGCTATTATATACGGCGCGTCCAGCTCCGCGGACCCAACCCCGGAAATTGGGGATGGACGTTGTTTTCATCACATCGAATGTTGTTTTATGCCGACGGGGTAATGCGCGAGCCGACGTTACCGTATAAACCGATTTGCACATCGAATGCACTCGACAATCTGCGATGGATTATTTCCTCATTTTTGTAAAAAGAAACTTTTTTTTCAACCCTGAAGGCGAATTGACTGTCAAATGGGGAAAACTAGCTCAGGGCCCTGATAGAATCCGACTAGGAACATCCAGTTTATTTCTGAGCGGGCCCTAGGTGGGCTCTAGACAGTTTTCCCCGATTTGAAGCTCTTAGACAGTTCTAAACCATCACATGGAGATTAATTGACTTTAAAATGGGGAAAACTAGTCAGGGCCCTTCTAGAGCTCGACTAGGAACGTCAAGTTTATTTCTGAGAGGGCCCTAGGTCGGCTCTAGACAGTTTTCCCCGATTGGAAGCTTTTAGACAGTTCTGAACCATCCCATGCGGAGATTGATTGTCAAATGTGGAAAACTAGCCCAGAGCCCTGCTCGAACCCGACTAGAAACGTCAAGTTTATTTTTGAGAGGGCCCTGGGTGGGCTCTAGACAGTTTTCCCCGATTTGAAGCTTTTAATTAGACAGTTCTTCACCATCCCATGTAGAAACTGACTGTCAAATGGGGAAAACTAGTCGTGGCCCTTCTGGGGCCCGACTAGGAAAGTCGAGTTTAGTCGTGAGAGGGCCCATGGGGATTTGCGATTTTTGCATTATCCTTAGACCGTGCACTCGGTCATAACAGCTTGCAGACGCGATGCCGCAGATGTTTGTTATCGTTCGAGCTCGTCCGCGGTTCCTGAGCTTTGCGGTTCTTCAGGAATATACTCATCGTGTTTTCTGGTATACTGTATGTAAGAAGAGATAAGACGAGAGGCAGACGCTTCAGTTTCCGCGGACTGGTCGGCGATATCATAGAAAGTTTGCAAAAACGGACGTGCGTTGCGAAACTGCAGCAGCGCAGTACCAAAAGCGTCAGACACCGGTATCTAAACAAACCGCAGCGATTCATGTACACCCCGTTTTATCATAAACCGTGCGATCTCGTGGAAAATTCTGCACTTCAAGCCTCATGCACGGCCGTACAATAACTGAACAACTGATCCTGAACACCAGCAACCGCAGAACTCCGCTTCCTCCAGCCTTTTTTTCTTGACGGCTGTCGGATACGACTTTCGGATAGGTTTACATCCATGCCTACTGGCCTAGGAGCGGGTCGGAGGTCTCCCTGGAATTAAATTTCATCCTTGCGTAAACATCCAGGCTCCGGAGCCTGGCTCTCCGCAGCGACAAGACACACGCGGTTCATTCACCGTCTTGCGACTATTGTCGTCCTATGGTTAAATCTGAACTGTCTAAAATCGGGGTTCGACTGTGCAACACTGCAGCAACATCCTTCGATCCCGATCGAGGAATAATGAAGAAATTACGTTTTCAGTTTCCACAGTCAAGACAGCAGGCCTGACGAAGTTTATTGTTTCAGAGTTGGAAAAAAAAGAAGAGTGTAAAAAAGCATACCGTACGTAGATACAAACGGGGCTGAACCGTGTCCGTGGGATAGGTCAAGGAGTGGTTATAGTTTATTTTAAAAGGTTTCAAAATTTCATAAACATTTCCGGCGAGGCTCTTTAGAAAAACGTTCATATAATGAATGCATGGCTACATGTTAGTGAACTCGGGGGGGTTCCCCGCTACAGTATCGTAACCGTTCAAAGGAAGAAAACACCACCCCGGGTACCGAAATATCAATTAAAAAAAATAAACTACTTTACTCTGGAATAACAGAAGAATAAAGTATTTATCAGGTCTGAACAATTTGCGTTTAACCAGACCCTGATCCTACCCTCAGACCTCCGTAATACCGCGTGTAAATTCATCGTCCTCTCATTTCCTCGACGCTACCGTGACATCAATCGATCCAGATGATCGGTCATAAGCCGGACTCATCACCGTAATTTATGATGAGACCCCCAACGATGAGGAAGGTGTCAGAATAAGGACAGGAGGATATTGTGAAATTTAGAAGAAATTAGATTACAGTTTTTTTTTTTTTAATCTCTGTGTGAAGAGATCGAAGGGTGGAAAAAGGGGGGAATTGAAGCCGTTTTCTAATTATTCTCTTCACACTTTAGTCACGAAGACAATTTAACTTTTCCTCAAACTTCAAAAGGTTTTATCGAGTTTCTTGTTTTCGTGCCCCGAAGCGATGGTCCTGTAATTAAAGATTTGAATATTTCTGTCTTCTGATCCTAATCCGGAAAACCAATTTTCAGAAATATCGTCAGAGTTGAGCGAAATAAACACTTTCAGATTGATAAAGTGCATCTTTGTATTCGAAAAATCGGAAATTAAATGTTTTCTGCTATATACATAAGACGCTAAGTTACTAAGATCGAGGTATCTCTCGAGTGTTTTGACAAGCCGGGAGTCGAACCCTTGGATAAACAGACGGCAAATTGAATCCGCAGCTATAGCGAATGTAAGATCCGACAGAGAGAGAGGCTCGAGCCTCCTTATCGTCGCCACCCACCCTTGAACCGAACATCCGTGCAGAATTTCTTCCAGAGTCCCTCTATCAAGCTAGAAGAGTTCTTCGATTTGCATTTCGTTTAACGATGTGAAAAATAGCCGTGTCTCGAAACCGGTTAATCCCCCAAAATCAATATTGTGCCTGTCGTCCTCGGTGCGAATTCCTCCCTGTAACGTTTCCGAGGTCCCTCTGCGTCTGAGAGAGAAGCAGGGGGGTTCGAGGTGTCCGCGGAGCCCGTCGCGATCGATTCGGGTCCGGTCTCCGGATTCGCCGGGACGTAACGGGCGGAGTCTGGTCCCGGGCCAATAGCGGACTCGGTTTACCCAGTCGTCGACGGTCCGTCGCGTCGGGAACCGACGGTTCCCGGTTCGAACCGTCCGTTCCATCGGTCTAACGTCGGGCGGTTCTCCCACCACGAGGTAAACCAGCCCCGCCTCCGACCCAGTGACGCCCAAGCCCGGGAGGCACCGGGGCGATCCGAGACGGAGGGAACGAGCCTCGGCAGGATCGAGGGCGGCGGCGTTGCGAGGCTTCGTTTCTCGGCGCGGGCGAGTTAGCCAGTGTGTTTTTACTCGGGGCTGAGTAAACGCCGGGCTGTTGTGTATCATAATACGGCCTCCGTCCTCAGCGCGCGGTCCAGAACCCCCGGCCTAACGATTTTTGTGAAACCATTTCACCGCCTACGCCACTGCGATTTCGAAACCCCGGTTTTCGGTTTCGCGAACCACGTGCTCGCGACGTCGCGGTGTTTGTTGGTTTGTTGTTCGCTCCGGGTTCGCGAACCGACGCGTGGAGCGTAAGGTGGTGCTCGTCAAGACTGATACCGCGAAAACACGGTTCTGTGCTGGTGCAGGTGTCGGTGCAGGTGCGATAAAGTGCGGACCGGGACAGCGGTGAGAAGAGTGCGCGAGCGCGATAGCCAGCCGTTCAGTTTCGCCGCAGTCCTTGTCGTCGACGGTGTGAATTTGTCGAAAACAAAAACACAGACGGAACAGAGCGAACGGCATGCTCTGACCGTTCGCAGGGAATTTCCGGAGGGACGATAATAGCGGGAAAAACCAGGCCCGCAGGGACGGGAAGATAGTCGAGAACCGACTACCTGCGGCTCGTGAGGACAGTCGATACCCGACTAACGAGATGCACACGCTCTTCGGCGAGCAGAACGCCTACTACAGGCACGCGGCCGGGGTACCCGTCGGCATGGGGACCCCCTCGTACCCTGGGGTCGCGACGGCGCCCGGGTACTACGAACAGTACAGGTACGGCACCTACGCGACGGGGTACCCGGGCATAGCGCAGCAGCACATACACCACCCGAGCAAGGACATGGTCAAGCCGCCGTACTCGTACATCGCGCTGATAGCCATGGCGATTCAGAACGCGCCGGACAAGAAGATCACCCTGAACGGGATATACCAGTTCATAATGGAGCGGTTCCCGTACTACCGGGAGAACAAGCAGGGCTGGCAGAACTCGATAAGGCACAACCTCAGCCTGAACGAGTGTTTCGTCAAGGTCCCAAGGGACGACAAGAAGCCGGGGAAGGGCAGCTACTGGTCCCTCGACCCCGACAGCTACAACATGTTCGACAACGGGTCGTACCTCAGACGGAGGCGACGCTTCAAGAAGAAGGACGCCCTCAAGGAGAAGGAGGAGGCTATGAAGCGGCAGGGGCTGCCGCCCTCCGGGAACCAGGACAAGCGCCAGGAGGAACACCACCTGGGGAAGAACGAGGCGAAGCAGAAATCCCAGTCGAACGTCGAGTGCAAACCGAAGCGGGAACCGAGCTCGGAACTCGCGTCCTCCCACTGCGGAATACAGACGGCGAAGTACGCCCACAGTCCCATTCAACAGGACCAGGCGAAACCGGCAGCCAGCGTGATTCAGTCCGCCCTCGGGCACCAGGCCCCGATCCATCATGCCCACCAAGCGCCGCACCAGACGCACCAGGAGATCGCCGGGATGACGGACGCCGGAATGGGACTGGACCCCGGGACGTTCGGGGTCGAGACCCTCACGGGCTCGAGGGACGCCGGTCACGGGCATCTCCAGAGCCGCGACATCCAGCCCAGGGAGCATTCGGTGCAGGCTGGTTCCGCGATGATGCCACCGGGGTCGAGGGAGTCGTCGCTGATGTCGAGCTACGGCCACCCGACGTCGAGGTCGAACGGCTCGCCGCCGGGCAGCATGTACACCCCGTACTGCACCACGCCGGCGGGGTACATAATGGACCACGTCGACTACAACCCGTCGGGAGCCGGGGTGCGGAGTCACCCCGCGGGACACTCGCAGTGGTACCAGGAGGCCTCGAGTCCAGACGCGGCCGGGATCTACCAGGACACTCAGTCCCCGAGCTGTCAATTGTACAGGTGAGAGACGCACGATCGAGGGACGTGCGGTGGAGAGCGGCGAAATACCGAACCCTGAATTATGTTTCCAGGTCGAGCCCCCCGACGCCGCTTTCAGCGGGCGCGGCCCCGTCGCCGCCGCTCTACCACAGGTACTACCAGGACTGCAACGCGGTCAACACCAGCGGTAACCTTCCCATAACCCTCCACAAGTACTGAGGTTACAGATGCTCGAGATCGCCCGTCGGAGATCTCGAGCATTTCGCGGACCACAGCAGCATCGAATATCCCTGCGGTGACAATTTCACGCGGTGTCTGAGGGTCAAGCGTGAATTTAACCTTGACGAGTGGAACTGAGCACTTGCACGCCTGATCCAGTTTCGACAACCTATTTCGAACCTGAGGTATGCAGGTATTTCGAAAACAGCTGCGGGTGATCTCAAAGTTTAAAAAAAGAAATTAAAAAAAAAAAAAAAAAAACCAGTGATAATATAACATAAGATGGAGTCGAGAGATCGTGGTGTATAAAATTTAGACATATTTCAAGTGTATTATATAGATGAATATGTTTCAAGCATATTTGTTCATAGTATATATACATAAAGTAGTACGTAAATAACTAAACGGATAAAATAAGTGGTAGGTTCATAAAATAATTCGTTATCAGTATACCGAGTGCGAATCATGTTAATTTTTTGTTTTCGCGCGATGGGGATGGGAGAGACGCTCGATTTTTTTATTCATTTAGTCTGAAAGTGTTAGGTGACAGAGAGGAAACGTGGGAAATAAAGAAATAATGAAAAAAAAAAAAAATGCAAAAGAGAATGTGAGATGAAAAAAAAAGAAAACTGAGAGATAGAAGAAAAAATACTACTCTCCGTTAGGAGATAAAAAATATTATTTCCATTTGGAAAAACAATGACTGACCTAACCCAATGTGTGGTAGTCTAAATTTAACAAGATTGCGAACAACTGTTTAAATATTTTTAGTATAAATATTCGCTCTTTCGATATTTGCCGATTGTCTGACTCAAGGTGTATAATATATGTATATATCATTCTTATGTGCACGAGGAAAATAACAGCTGTTGTTATACTTCTGCAATATATTGTTGACACGAGCCGCGGAAATAAGACATTAAAAAGAAGAAGAAGAAGAAGAAAAAAATCCACCAAAGAAAATTAAAAGAAATTATTAAATACCAAAAAATAACGAGAATTGCACACATGAAAAAATATATCAACCTGAAATCTGCACATATAGAATTAAAACACGCGACTCTGGAGAATAAAAAAAGAAACGAAAGACCTGCAGCACTGTATGTAAATATGTGATTAGCGAATCTAGATAAAAGAAAAAAATCTATCAAAGAAAAATTGAGGAAATACAAAAAATACAAAAAAAAATATTAAAAAAAATTAATAATCATAGAATAACGTTTAATAAGATTGAATTTTAGTTTAAGATGGTTCAGATCCGCTATATATATACATATATATATATATATATATATATATATAAACCTGTGAATCATCTGACACGATAACGATATGTAAATACGAATATTATAGTATAAGGAGAATATATTGTACGATTGACGCAATTATATGTTTGCGAAAGGACCAACGTATGTAGAGATCATCGGCTGGTTAAACATTTCTGTTCGAGGTTTACCTACTGGCACACTGTATTAACCAGGTGATCCTCACAATTGACTCTAATACTCGATAAAGAGGATAAGAGGTCGCATTTTTTGTCCAAAACGTCATATGGTGCATTTAAGGAGGTAATAAAGAAAAATGTCATTCCCGAATTCGAGGTTTGAGTTTTATCAATTAAGCGACAAGCACGATATTATATAAAGTAGCATAAACGTAGCGCGGGAGTCGAATGAATGGGGAGAGTAAAAATTGATTTTCGAACTCGATTTGAATATTTATTATAAAAAATATATGAATATATTATACATAGACGATGGCATATGCGTGTATATTATCAGGAATATTATATATTATATATATACATAAATAAAATGATTAAAATTAAACAATTCACACGGCGTAGAAATATCACCGATATTATTATTATATAGATATACGAACAGACGGACTACCGACGATGACCCCACAAGCTGAAAAAGCTCGCAATTATAAATCCATTTGAAACTTTATTAAAGAGCTGTGAAATGTTAAGCAGGGTATGAAAAATTGCGAGGTATCGAAAATAAATATTATATATTATAAATGTAAAACATCCGGTTTCATTCAATCTCCCCTCATCATTAATCCCGAGAATAAGGATGATATCCGAAATCCGAATATCAACCGATCTTCAATCTTATCTGGGAACGGATGGGGCCGGCTAGAGTAGGTACGCTTGGTATTTACGAGTCGAAGTGATAAGTTAAAGCCAGACTTTAAACAAGATGGCACCTATATCACTTGCCCGTTTAATTTACGAGCAAACCAGAAAAGATACATCGGCTATACTTCCGTCCATCCTCAACCCGCGCACAGCGTTTCAAGTGAGATGAATGGTCGTTACGATCATCCTCGAGCTCTTCGCCACACAGTGTACAACGTTTTCAGAAATTCCTACGGTCCAGGACCCTCGGGCTATCGCACATCGTTATTTCGCCCCATAACCGTCACAAGACCCTCGACTCATGACCGCCAAGGCTCAGAGTTACGACATCGAGGATGTAGTTCAGGTTTTCTGTCATTGATATTGTACCGATGCCAAATTTTTCCCACAAGTTTCTACATATAAGCTGAAAATTCGATTCGATGAACCCAAAAGGCCTTCGAAGAACCCGCAGCTGGAATTGGTACCGGAGATGAAGAACTTGAGTTACGACGATCTAAATTTTGTTCAATATCAGAATAGAAAGGAGAATAGATTCACGTGAGGAATTTGTTGTACAGTAAAAAAGTTCTCAACAATGAGCTTTGAAACAATCATTTCCCCAAAAAAGGCACTTTTTTGTCGTTTTTTTTGTAATTTTTTCCTAAAGAAAATAATTCATCTGGATTCAGTGACCAGATCTCATTATCTTGAGCTTTTTCCAACCCGAACCGCACGTGTTTATTATCGCTGGCAAGTTTCGCGAAGAACGGATATCGCATCCTCGACATAGGAATCTGAGGAAGTCATCCGGAAACTCTGATTCGATGCTGTTCTTTCTATTCCTCACGGTTCGAATCCCCCAAACGAACGGGGGGCCGATTCGAATTCCGCCTCGGGCAAGGCTTAGATTCGTAACTGCATCTGGCTACTATTTTTCGAACGGTATAATAGCACGTGCTTCGGATGAACGGGATTTAAACGTTTCAAAAAATCGAACTTCTCTCTGTCTCTACGCATTTTTCCCCACAATGCTTTTTTTTTTTATTTTTTTTTGCTACTATAACTAAGAGTTTTCGACTTTTAAGATCGTTTGGTGTTCGTGCGGCACACCTCGAGACAACCATGCGAGCAAGAAAGTTAAAGTGTGTGAAATGTTTGTTTTAAGAAGCCAAACGGCGCTGAGTTGTTTTTTCTTTTTTTCCTAAATTAATCGTACTGCATACCCCTCGCTCGTATACTTATACGGGCAAAGTGTTAAGTCTTGAGTGCCGGAGCGGAAGACGTACTTTTGGTATCATACGAATAAAGAAGACGGTACAGGCTTCGTGTCATCGTGCACGCAGCCTTTTTTTTCTTTCTGACTGTTTTTCGAAACTACATTCGTATTACGTTGATAGGTTCTTACTCGAGTTTTTAGCCACAAAATATAACTGTAGGTATATAAAAAAGTTTGCAAGAGATTATGGGCGAATTCAAATGAAAATGCGACATACACAAATATTTCAAGACAAAATGCACGAAGATGAGAGAAAACAGGTGACATTTTCAATGCCTTCAGAGACTCGCAGACAGGGTCTGTAGATTTTTTCTCTACAGATTCAAGAAAATGGCGTGGAGATTGAACAGATGAAAACCTAGCTGGATATCGCGATGCGGTTGAACAGCGGGCGGCACGTCGGTTCCGCGGGGCCCAAGAAATGATAGCTATTAATGTCAGCCCAGTGTATATACAGATCTTAACGCAAATAGAAGCGGTTCTAGAAGAAGAAGATGATGAAGAAGAAGAAGAAGAAGAAGAAGAAGTCTTAACGTTCCGACAAAAACCCTACACCATGACCATCGCCGGTACCGCAGCTTTTTCATATAGTCACTTTCTCCAAGCTCCAAGCTTATATGCGGTAGGCGCTGTGTGTACAACAATGCGGATTCCTCCAACCTGCTCGCGTCTCTTCTCTCTGTGTGTTTAATGTTTACACCGGGCATCAGAGGAGAACCACCGTGGATAAAGTGTTTGCGGGTCGGATTGACTCTCGCACCCTCTACAGTCTACAGCAGAGCCTCTTCTGCAAATACTTTTCACCCCCTCGGTCTGATGTGCCTAATTCGGGGTTCGATCATGGAGGCGTTCGAACTTGAAAATGGTCCGTTTTTTTTTCTTTTTCCTTTTTTCTGACCCCCTTCGATCCGAAGACGCGCTGGGCTTCTGACCGAGTGATCGACACGCGGTCCGAGAGTGAACCGCGTGTGGGATTCCGTCCGTCCGCCATCATCCGGCATCGTACGTATAACGGGGAGAGAAAAACAGCTGGTGGTCTTCCCACGTTCCGCGTTCTGAGAGAGAAGAAGGAGACCGAGAAAAAGAGGAAAGTGACGAACTACGAGAGGGAGAGGCTCCACTTGCTCCGCATTGCGGGGAAAGAAACGCGAATTTCGAGCTGTGCGTCGTGTAGAGTACTCATTTCTGGTGCTGATATTTCATCAAATTATCCGATTACTGGCATAAATATGGCTTGAAGAAGGTCTAGGATACAGTTTTTCAATAATTAATTACTTCCGAACCAATTGATTCAAAGGTTGAAGCGTGTTGTTGGTACCTTTTGTACCGTTTCTGGCCGTACCGCTAATGGAGCGATTGATGGTTAGAGACGGTGCATCTACCCTATATGCTGCTCTCTGCGCTTGATAAGAGCAGGAAATTCCGGACTCGGGTCACGCCGATTACGGTCTTTACGTAGTTTATTCACTAAATTATAGAGTAAACACGCGGTATTGCGATATCGAAAATGAAAACGTTGCGTAGAATCTATATGCAGTTATGTATGTACATGCACGACGCTCTGCAAACATCAATTCTGTGCATACATCTGTTCATGATATCTCCATACGGACGGTAGAAACGATTAACTCGATTTTTGATGTTTTTTTTTATTATCATCATCCGGAAAATGAAAAGTTGAGTTTTCACTGAATCTCCACGTTTTCAGGTCCAGAAAATCCCCTTCAACTATTTCTTCTGGGGTCGCTGATCACGAATCTGAAGTCAATTTTGTGGAATTCATAATCTCGGATCCAATTTGCTGGAGGAAAAAAACACTAAAAACATTCTAAATCTCATGAAAATTGGTAGGTCGAAGGTTTTTTTAATCGCTGACCAAGAATCTGAGGTCAGATTTGCAAAATTGAAACAGGAAGTTCAAAGGCTGGCTCATAGTCAGCTTGTTTCTCATCTAATTTGCACTGCCACATTTTCTTCTATCGAGTAAATCCCTCAAATTTGTTCCTCCGATTTGAATGACTGTCAAAAATACCAAATAAAAAAATTGACACAAAACTCGAGTTCAAGAGGCTATAAGGGAGTACAAAATTTCTCCCAAGAAAAAGCCACACGTCCTTCTCTCCCGCCTTGACGTCTTCTTTTTAATATTCGACAATCGTGACTCGGTTGATTGCGGAACGCAACGCGGGAGCCACGCGGTGGCCGCACGTTAGTCTAGAGATCCGTTTCTGTTTACAAAATTACGGATGATAACGTAAGCATTTTTTACGCTCTCTCTCTCCGTACGCGGTGCGCGCTCCGTGGTTACGCTCCACGCCACGCCACGCCACGCCACGCCACGTAGCCTGGTGGGTCGTGTGGTGTGTGCATGCCTCGCGATGCCTCGGGGCTAATTTTAGGGTGTTCAACCCCGCATATGCGGCTCTCGTGTAAACAATGTCATCCCGGGCCACCGCCGACCCTGCCGCGCCTCGCTACCGGCTACCTCGACCCATCCTCGCGGACTCGAACTCGTTAAACGGCTGTAAACCCTTTTCCTCGGATTCCCACTTTTTCCCCGGGGATCTGCGCCGGTTTCCTCGGAAAAACTGTGAGCAAGTTTGAATTGAAAAAGAAAAATCTAGTTTTGCAACCTTTGTACCCACGTCTAGGATATTCTTTTCGGCTAATAATACAGCGTCGCGACGTTAGCGAAACGTCAGGGTGAGTTCTGGTGCACCAACAAACGCGGCGTGCGAACGGATCTCTTTCTCTCATCTTTATTGTTGTGCAACTGGGCTAAGTAGGATCTGTACGTTCAGCCGAGGGTCGTCCACAATGGTACGATTCTCTTTTAAGTAACCGAAGCGAAATGTTGGTATACGTATCGCGCTCGAGTATTAAGGGTGTCCTGCCAACCATCGGGAATAAGGGCACAATGGGCCGATTGACCGTGAGGAGAGGGAGGCACAATGTAACGAACAAACTATTTTCACGGTAAATTTAAAGAGAATCATAAAACGCCCCAGGGTGTCGCCTCAGCCCCCGTGGCTCACTTCATTAAATGCCACAAGTTGTTCGTTTATTCGAACCGCAATGGAAATGGTGAGCCGACCAACGCGGTTTCTTGGCGAGGAAGAGGAAGAGAATGTATATTTCAAGAAGACAACCCCGTCCGCGTCCCCCGGCTGCCCCGTCGCGACATTCTACAAGCCTCTTCTCTGATGGATGCCGCTAACGAGCTCGACCGACGATTGACACAATATATTTATGAGTGAGTGAGCCAGCCACGGTCCACGGTCGTTCGCTGCTGTTCCTGAGCATCGATTTTACGCTAGTTTTATAACACTGCTAGCTCAAGGGGACGAGCTGAAGGTGGGGTGAAGAATTATGAAATATTTAAGAAAAATACACAATTTTTCTCACTTTCAAATCATTTGTCACTTTTGTCGATGAAAATGAGTGACATTGGTTCAAAAAAAAGAATCAATAATCGAGGGAGATGTAAACGGTTCAGTTTTCGCACGGCAATCCAATCAGCGAATTCGTCTCCTTATTATGTCGGTACCAAAAAATCATTTTTCCTGTACAGACGTCGGTTCAATCTGTCGAACTAATCGATATCTTCATTTAGAAATAAAAATCAGGTCGATATCCCGAGGCGTTCTCGAGTTATCGTCGCAAAACTAACAGAAAAAGTAGTTTCGAGAAAAACGCGAACCTTCGGCTCTCCCAAGCTGAATGTGGCGAATTTTTCAGTTTCTTCTGCGCCAAAACTTTCGTAGAAGATTTAGACCCTGCCTAGTCCCCTCGAGTTATTTTCCACCTTCCCAAATCTGAAGACGCCAAATCGCAAGAGATTCAAGACCCGTTGCGCTATTTCCTCTTCGAGCTCTCGAGGTCGCTTCTTTTTCCGTCGCTGATTCGGTGGTTGATCTCTGGCTCCGAGCGGTCATGTGTCGTTCAGTCATACCGCGCGTTCGCGGTCTATTGTCTGAGTAAACATTACGCTTACGCTTCACGTTACAAACGCAACGTGGCGAGGTTAGCGAACGCGGAGAGAGGTTTGGCCCACTATAAACAAATCTTTGGTCTTAATTACCCGAACTGACCTGGCTCAACTTTGCCTCTATCTCTGTATCTCTCTTTCTCGAGGGGGAGACGCGTTACACAACGAATTGCGCTAAAACCTTGGCCTTCGTTGCCACAAACGGGGCTTTTAAAAATAAGTCTGAGCTTTTCTCGAAAGGACTTCCAGCGCGATAAGTCACTCGAGAATCCTGCGGGTGGATAACGTTGAACCCCGGGGTCTGCGGAGCCGTGACGGAATGAGACGTTGCAGCGTTAGAAAAACCGGGCGACCGCACATTACTCTTCCGTGGCGTTCAACTGTTTGATCGCGTGTGACGTGAAGTGAAGTAGCGGAGGAAGAAGTAAAAGAATTAGTGAAGAATTGAAAAAAAGAGTCTAACTAAGAACCCGGTGCCAAGAAGATCGAAGGCAAAGGGGACCGCGGCTGCTTTTACAATTCTGCCGAGGAAGTTACACAAATTGACCGTGAAACGTTTTACACCGACGCCTTTTTGGACACCGGAAATCGCATTTGCGTTTTAGACATTTTGTTCAATATTTAGAGTGGAGATCGGGAGAATATTGATAGAATAATGCGCGGTGGTCGGAACGAGAGGAAGAGGGAGAAACGGTGGGGCGTGTCCGAGGTGATCCCTTCCGTTGGCCATTAGCACCCTAAAAATTTGTACTGACGAGTAAAACAGGCCTCGAGAGGCTTTAGTCTTTTCAACAGCACCGAATCATATACCAAAACGTGTCATCGCCAGTCAGGGACACATAATTGCCGCGCTTTGGGGACGCCGGGGACTCGGGGGACATTGCACAAGGTGTCTGGGTGATTTATGAGACACCTCCTACATTATCCTACCACACATACCTGAGAAATTTAAGGATCGACTAAGACGTAGCTGAATCCTACGTGACATCGTCGAAGGCGGTGGCCTTCGGCCAATCATATCCAGTGATCGATGCGAATCACACACCTTGGTCTCAATGTAAACGGTCTTTTTTACAGGATAGAGGAGATTCATTGATCCTCATCAAAACTGGTCCGCAGCGTTTTCGAATGAAACAAGCGGATTTGGGATGACTATGAGCCAGCCTTTGAACTTTCCGTTATTGATTACTTTTCAGGATGTAGTTCAGGTTGAAGATTATTTTCTACAAATTCTTGCGCTCTTTTTTGACACCGAATTCGATTTGAAAAATGATTACATATCGTTCGAATTTCACCGTTTCGATCATTACTGACGTAATTCGTGACGCTATCATGAATTAGCATTTGCAAATTCAATTGACTATATTCTGATCCTCTTACATAGAAATTACCCACTGGATTCCTTCCCTAAATTCTGATTATATTATTCCTACTTCGTTTTCTTCCTCAACCGCATGCATGGTGAATGAATGAACGAGTGAACGAACGAATGAATGAAAAGGACGGGATCGGTCCCGATGGCCATTATAAACCGTAGGCATGTCAGTGAAGAGCCAAGTGCTCCCGGGTAGTGAAAATGATGCAGCAGGTCGTCAACTTAACTAGGTATTCTGTCGAGGACTCCTGTTATATGCACACGGAGATGACCGTCAAAATTTTCTTCTGATCCTTCATTCATCGATTCAAGAGGTATGCGAAAGAATCTCACTGCCATCACCACCAGAGAATAACATCGGACTCTAATATGCAGTTCTGCATTCCAATACCCGATGCGGACAGACCCTTGTTGCGGGTGGTCACTGGCTTGTTTCACGATCCTAGGAGAAGAAATTCCTAAACTTCTGTGATAAGTATTGAATTTCCACCGTCCCTCTCAAAGAAAAAGAGGATCTCTCGTCACCCAGCACGAGACATCCTGCGTCTAAAACCAGAAAACTGGTGCCGCGCTGTCTGGTAGAAAAGACCATCGCTCCACCTAGCGTCGTCGATAGCCAGCGTTCGAATACATATCCACATGGTTATGAGATCCTTGACCACTTGGGAAATCCCAGGACGGAGTCCTTTTCTCTGTGTTGTCCATGTCACGGAATTTAGACCCTCACAGGATCGCGGTGCCAGGCTGTCTGCCAGCCTCGAGGCCCCTCGAGACCCACGGGGTCGTCCTCGCGGACTTTGAATATTCTAGACATGGATATTCTCTCCGACACGTTCCAGGGTATTCGTGGAGGAGGAAAAGGGACTTTTCATATCACACACACCCCCCAATCCGCCATGTGGATGATACGCGCGGTACGGGAAGAAGAGAACCCAGAGTCTGGAAGGCGAGAGACGAACTTTACCCGTGTTGACTTTGGCTCCCAGCCCCAGTCCCGTTTCGAGACGTCTGCCTACCTCTACGTTATTCACGCACACGCATCTAGTCAAAGTTGGGATGAAAATAATTCGGTGACAAGACGCGTAAACGTTTCCTACGAAAGGACATCAGCGAATTTGAGGATATTTTTTTACTTTACCTACGATTATTTTCAGCCACTGCAACCTGCGACGTATCTCTTCGGTGGAAACTTGAAAAATCTCACTTAAGCTTCGCGGGGTTTGAGAGACCGCGGAGTCACGGACCGAAGTGAGGCGGCTCACACCTCGGGCCGGAAATAGGCACGCGAGTTTTTCCCTAAATTTTTCGGTTTATTTTTCCCTCTCTTCCCTTCAGTTTTTACATCCAGGAAGAAAACTCCCAGTTATTGAGGGTGTCCTGCAGGGACGTGGGAAATACTCGAATCTGGCGATAAGCACTGACGATCCGCGCGCGCCTCACTGTCTGGATCCTGGATCCTTCATTCACCTGTCAGAGAGCAGGACTAAGTTCGTTCACACGTAGCGTGACCACCTACCAAAACACCTTTGACGCCTCCGTTTGATTCCATTCTTTGACCTGAAAATAGCTTAATATAATCCTGTTTGAAGAGTGACCCTTGCGAGGTACTCTCAACACAAATTTAAACCCAGGGCGCGATCCGGGGACTCGCAGGGACGAAACGTGACCAAAATTATTTACTCGTTTATTAAAATCTCAACACCCTCGTTTCACCCCCTGTCCGTTTTCCTGAACTATCGTAACGAATCCAATTCTTTACACGTCAGGTTGACTTTGCTAGCAGGTAGAATATCATTTGCATTTAATTATGCGGCATCTGATCCAAAGAATCGGGGGTTTTGCAAAAACTACCATAATAATAAAAGTTTTGAATTTTTTATAAATTTTCATCATCATTCTAATCAATCTGAATTACATATTTATTGATGAATGATAAACAAATTAGTGAATTCTGCGTATTTAAAAATAGGATTCCAAATCTCAATGACTTATGTCTATAGACACTTAAAAAAAAATCAATTTTGACGAAGCAAATAGAAAAAACGGGAACAATTTAAAGAAAAATCAGACAAACTATTCATTTTCGATGGTCGAATTACCAAAATATGAGAAGATATATCGTACGATAATCTGAAATCGTCGTGATTGATTTTCAAAAAAGAACAAATGATAGAATCATAATATATTTGATTTCCTGTCTTTCCTGTCTATTTGATTCCTGTCTTAAAAAAATTCCGCAAGATATTTTCTTAGACTGATTGGTGTCTCCTGGTCTTTTGTTGGACATTACAACAATAAATATCGCTGATAAAGATGAGAATTGTAAAAGATAAAACCTTGTATTCGAAACCTGGGGTTGAGGCATGCGGAGCACGTTAAGACGTAAGCAAACCACTTGAGGCGAGACACGTGTCGAGTTTCGACAATGGTACCAGTGTGTGTATATGGTTTTCTAACTAATCTCTCTCTCTATATACACACAAAATCACATTTACAATACCCACGATCCGTCTGGCATATATATCGTTCTTTGCAAAATGGGATATGCAGGACCGGAAACGGATGCTGGACTGTTTCAAAGACCCCCGACCGCTGGGAGGAAGGCCCCCCCTCGCACTACAAAGGAAAAGACTTTTTTCTCTCTGTCATCCCGTTTCTGAAACGGTTACCGACTTTTTGACCTGCTTTTGGACCAGTTTTCCAAAATTACCGCAACAATAATGACAAAAAAAAAAAAAAAAAATAGATTGCAGTCTATTATCTTGGATATTTTATCAAATTGATGAATGAGAGAATTTTATATGCCCCCGATGGGTACTTTTTCTTCTTTCCTTAAACTATTTGGAAAAAAGTCTGTTAGGTCCTCTGCTACTCGGACTGCAGACTTGAGTGACAAGAGGCTACGCTTATAGCTGTATGGATCTCTATCGAGTTACACGGTGGCTATGTCGGATAAAGAGACCGTTGTTGCACGATGCTGGTGCTGGGACTCCACATAGTACGTACCCAACCGAGTCTATCTATAACAAGTCATTTTTTTTATCCGTTACGTTAAGATCAGGCCACGAGGATTATACAGCTGTCATATATCCCAGAAGTACATTGAGCAATTTAAAAACTACCCTTTGGCACACGCAATCATTATTCACAACTGCGATGGTTTGTTAGAAGCCATAAATTTCATCAGAATATTTTCAGTGTGTTTTAAAAAAGGTGCCATTTTCTTTCCTTCTTTCATCAATTGAAGTCTTACTTTCTTCTTTTTGCAGAACAGAAGGGTATAATTATAAAAATGGAGTTTTCGCTATATAGATCACAAAGAATACTCCAGTAACCTGCGATGCACAGATTTTTGTGAAATTGGTTTCAATCTACTCATTTTTTCTAAACTAACAAATGATTCAATTTTTGTTTACATCGATGAAATAGTCCATAAAAATTCATGTATTTGGGCAGCTGATGACCGGTCGAGGCTCAGATTTCAGAAATTATGAAACTATTGGATCCAATTTGGCCCTAAAACATCAAATTCCTGATATTATCAGGTTAAATTTTAATTGTTTTCCATTCTATCTATATGTATACATGTATATTATGTATTTCTTTATTCTGTTCTGCGAGTGTACTGAGTCTGTATTCCGTTCGATTGTTATTCCACGCATCGATGCGTTGAAGAAACTGCAGTGGAGCGAAGTGATAATTTAGAAATATGCATATCGATCATATATATGTACACGTATGTATATATATAAAAACGAGAAAGTTTCCTTTCCGAGAGACAAAAAGATGATACAGAAGAAAGAAAAAAATGTACATAAACAAGTCTTCTACTTGTTTTCGATTCTCATACCACCTACAATAACTAAATAATGTTATTTGTCTCGCAGGCTTCTCTCTTTCTCTCTCGCTACAAACGTGTGGGTCTAACAGTCACCGCGACAGGCTGTTATACACCAACGTAAATAACAAACGGTTTTGATCGACGGACTGGACGCAATGAAATTAAATTAGCTAACACCGCGGACACTCTCAAAGTCGATTGGAAGGACGTCTGCAACAGTCGCGTGGACATTTTTGACATCGAAAATGCTTCGATTTCCGGGGTAACAGTGAAGTCAGATTGTTGCCAAATCAAAATGCGACAGAAACAAATATTTCAAGACAAAATGCACCATGGAAAGAGAAAGCAGGTGACATTTTCAATGTCTTCAGGGGCTCGCGTTGCACACGATTGGTCCGTAGACTTTTTTCTTCAGCTCAAATGAAACAGAAGTAAAATGATTTGGATTAGCCGAGGAGTTGACGTTTACCGTCACAGTCGTCGTTCCCATGACAATGGAAGAGTCGCCGGCGTCCGTCGACCGTTTAAAGGATTATCGCCAGCTTACGCTGGCCTAGATGTCAAAACTGAAAAACGAAAGCCCGAACTCCTTCGGGGGCATCGCGTCAAGAATTATGCGGAGCCTCGGACCCAGGTCGATATTAACTCGGATCATTAATTCGAGGACGTTGTGTCAATTATTGTTCCGGAATCGACCTCGCGGAAGGCCCTCGACGTCACGGTGCCGGATCCAAGATGGCCGCGAGAATCGTGACTGGGCAGAGCTACTCGTTACACAAAAGGCACATTGGAATGTATTTTTTTTTAACCCGTCAGTCGAGCAGACCCTCCTTCCGTACTGTATGAATGTGTGTTCGTAAGCTACGCCCTGCCCACCTTGGGCACCTTTCATACATCGAATTAACCACCGTGTTGGGTCATGTATGGCTACCATCTTCCACCTGACGGTGCGTCGACGATTCGATTCATCGGATCCTTGAGAAAGTCTGAGACTCGGGACAGGAAGAATCAATTTTTGAATTTGAATTAATTCACTATAATTCAAATCAATTCACTATAATTCGCGATATTTCGTTTCAATTCAAATTAGTTCACTGTTATTAGAATCAATTTAGTTCAATTCGAATTAATTCTTCGATTCTCAATGAATTCCTGATAATACACGTTGGGTGAAATTATTTTGCGATATTTCATAGATTAATTCCCATTGATTGGAAATAATTTACGGTAATTCCACCTAATCTAAATGAGTTTAATCCAGTTTTGTTGGTTTTGTTCAATTTTTTTATATTCTTCTCAATTCAAATTGATTCGTATACGTTGCGAATTAATTCACGTTAATTCACAATAATTCGTTCAATTTGTGTCAATTCGCATTAGTTCCGGTAAATTCAAAATAATTTTCGTTAATTTCGCCTGATCCAAATCAATTATCGATCTAATTTCGTTAGTTTCATTCAATTTTTTCAATTCTTCTCAATTCGAAATAATTCATGTTAATTCGCATTAATTTCGATGAATTCGTATCGATTCACGGACCATCGACACGTAAATTGAACGAGTTATCTCTTCCCCAAGAGAGACGGAGAGAAACTGTACAAGGGCTTTCGTCAGGCCGTTAATTAGGGGCCCGGTCTGGGGTCGGTGCCACGCCGTCTGGCTCCTGCCTCCTTGGCCGTAGGGACCGGCGCTCACGGGGCGTGAGCGAACTTTCAAGAACATAGTAACTTCGGTTGAGAACTTGAGGAGACTGTGTTTTCACAGCCTTCGATATTAGCGATCTCCTGTTTTCACAACCAGCGGGCAACTTCCTTATTACCAGACTCGAGGTGAAGCCAGGCGTTCTATTGGTGCGATGATACTCAAAATTCATGAACACATGCGACTGGTGCGAGGCGAGGAAGGATTTTGGAAAAGAAGCGATTTGGGGTGCGAATTGCTGGATGTACTCGTCCCCCTTCTTTTCGCCCGGGTCTGAATCTCTATTCGGCCATTCTACTCGATGGCTGCTGCGGGTAACCATGGAAACAGTCGAGGATCGCAGCTCGTCTTCTCCACGGCACGAGGAGACCCGGAGGCGACGAGTGGAGAGACGGTCTCGGGAGGAAGATAGAGACTCGGACTCGGACTCCTTTCCTAATTACGGAATCGATACTCGATTGATCAGGCCTGTTTTCTTCGTGTGTGGGTCTTTGCGAAAATTTTGCGAAAAATGGAAACGATCGTGATGTGTAAGAAGAGAGACAAACAGGGAGGACATCAGACAAATACAAATTCTGTGTATTATAATATCTTCTGCAGGTACTTTGAAGCGTATTCCAAAGGTTTTGAAGGGATACACACCACATTCTTGAACAGATTGGAAACTCTACTTGTATTTAGGTCGTGAAAACTGTGATACTGTCAACATGACGAGAAAAGTAATGACAATCGTACGTTGAAATCACTATAAGAATTAGAATTTCTTACAATTAACATTTCAAAACTGTTAGAGAGGAGGATTTATGTCATTTATCAGAAGAAATTTATTTTATATTTTTTACGTTGTGAGAATGTTATCGCGATTTTACATTTTTTTACTGTTGAATATTCAACATGTGACAAGCGACTTACAATTTTGATAGCGCTCCAGAAAGTTCGCAGCAATATTATTGCGTCCATTTCACAGATTCTGCTAACGTATAACATTTACTAGATGAACCTGTTCATTATTTCTACACCATAGTCAACGTGACAGGAAAATTAATGACAATCATACGTTGAAATCGCTTGTAGAATTTCATACAATTTACATTGTACAAATGTTGGAGGAGTTCCGTACACTTCGAAATTGTTATCGCGATTCAACATTTTTTGACCGTTGAATATTCGACATGAGACGGCTCTGATTTACAATTTGGACACCGATGAAGCCTTGGAAGGAACATCTTCTGGTGAAACTACGTTATGCCCTTGTTATTTTGGACAGAGAAACCAGTCCCAGAAACCGATATTACTTCCAATTGCATGGCGTGGAAACAAGGCGATTGCTCCAAACCGGTCAGTTTCGGCATTTTTTGAATTCTAGACCTGAGTGAAGTCGTCAACGCAGCTCTGATATCATCACCGTCGGGATGATGACATACTTCTTCTCTTCACAGCTTCGGATCCACAGGAACTGAGTCCGTATTATTTTTCAAACGAAATATTTATTCGATTCAATATTGATAATCGCATGATTACAATTGGAATACAATTTAAAGCATGATTTCGGAAACATATTTCAATTATCCGCTCGGCCCATGGCGACGATTCGGTGATCGATGTCACAGCCACATCATCGCCGTTAATCCAAGATGTACCATTCTTCATCAGACTCCGGCGCGCTGGAAAAAGTCAGTAGGTACATCATTTATTTGATCAATATTGGCGTTGGCACATGGTTGGTGTCACTGCATGTCACTTACGGTTCGGGCATGGCCATAACCACGGTGTTCAGGAGCTGGGAGAAGGCCAGCACGGCGAAGAGCAGACAGGCGACTCGGTTCATGGTGGATACTCGATGTAGTAGTAGTACTTTGCAAGCAAAATTTACTTCTTGTGGCGAATGTCGGCGGGCCTCCGTATTCATACCCACGAAACGGACCCCGCCAAGTGCTCGATTACGAGTAATTGATAACGGCGTCCGCAATTACTGCTTATCACATGAAATATAGGAAATAATTATGAACTTTAAGCGCGCACTAGTTGACTGAAATTGTATGGTACATGCTAAGGTGGCACGCACATTTAATTACCGGCAATTTTGACCATTCCAATAAACCCTACAAAGACGAAGGTGAGCGGAGAATTTTCATTTTTATACGTCGTTTAACGAAGACGTAGAAAAAATCGATTTTATCTTCCTCTGGTATCATGAAGGTGATCTCAATTTGAAAAATATTGATTCACAAAGGTCGCTCGGTACCTCCAAACAAAATTATTCTCCCCAAATCACATGTTTCTTTTTCCATTTCACCCCTCCCCCCTTAAATTTCTCCCCACCCGAAATCTCCCAAAGCAAACGAAATTCGGATAGAATCGATTACGTCAGTAGGGGTCGTCGCTCAATGATCTTAGAAACTTCTTCAAATAATTCCTAATGATCTCAAATAAACAGAGTAATTTGAATGAAATCGCTGTTTTTTTATTAAGAACGAATTTATTTTTTCTTTCAATTTTCATCGCAATTGAACATAGCTCATTACAGCAATGAATTCTTTTAACAATATATGTATGACCGCAGAAGGACATTGTGGACAACGAGTTGTCGTGTGTTATCTGAACTTTAAAGACACAGAAAGTGTAAAACTGATACCAATATCATCGTGACGGTTGAGACCCTCATTTAACAGTGTTAATTGATGTAGCCTTCAATTCGAGAATCAATTTCGTACTGCGAGAAATTTCCCGGTGAAAATTATTCTCGAGACTTTACACGAATTCTAAGAATAGTTTCTTTCGCAAAAAAATTGTGAATGCGTTCAATTATTGATAGGAAATTGCAGATATTTATACAAGTTTGTTATTATTATTTTATTTTATTTTTTAATAATAATTATAACATACTTAACATTTTTTTCAAACGTATTCATAACTTTTTCAATTTTATGCGATGCATCCGAATTTTGATAAATTTGACAGGTTTAGAGGAAAAACAAAAATAGTCATATTTTGAGAATCATTCATCTCAGGCGTTCTTAGGAACCCTGCAAAAATTGGTACAACATTTGCACAGTTTAATCAGAAGAAATATCCTTAATGAGCTTCGAGACTAAAAAATGGGTCCTGAAAAACGATTTTCTGATTTTTATGCTCTCTCGTCACTTTCCTACGACGAAGTGAGCGAGTAATCGGAGAACGACGAATTTGAGAAATAAACTGTGTCAAAATTTGGTGAAATTTAGCGAATTATAATCAGCCATAATTTCTTGTTAAATGGCTGCTTACGCACGTCCGTCTTCGGCCTTTTGACGATCGGTTTGCCAGCTTCGCAGCGTTTGCCATTCCGGCTTACGTATATATCTGTTGTCGCCGTGCCTTTGATGTCACAATCGACCGACAGACGGGCCGAACTAAACCAACCGCAACGCAACGCGGAACGCCGCTACCAGCTTCCGGCTGCACTTCCACTTTATGGACGATTTTAGAATCGCGATTTTTTCTTGTCTTTCTCTCGGTTTTTTTTTTTTTTTTGCAGCGGATCAACGATGCCTGCATATTCATCAGTCCGATGGTAAAATTGACTCTTTCGGAATTAGCTGTACAACCAAGTTCCAAGAAAAGTTAATCCCTGCGGGGAAACTCCCAATCAGATTAACTGGTGGCGTTATTTGACTATTGACCGCAGGACCTAATCTCAGGATAATCTAGAATCCTCTTTCACTTACCGCGTGCGGTTAAGTACTGGCTAAGAATATGAAGAAAAAATAATTGGAACGTTACAGACATTCAAAATTTGCAGTTCACGATTTGGCAAAAATTGCGATCTTCGTTTATTTTCGCATTCTCAAAAAGACACACACGAGAATGAGCGAAAAACGTGAAGGAAGAAGAGAGGCTGTCTTTTCCTCGGATTGAGAAACGTCCTGCCTCTGAGCTCTTGGCGCGGTAAGTCGTTCCAGATGGGACGTTTTTCGTTCGTGAGGAGTTTTCGTTATATAGAAGATATTTTGTCGAAAAAAGACCTTTTTTGGCAGGTAGTCAAGGCAGAATCTTCTCTAAGCCAAAACAAATGTCCGTTCCTTCTTCTTCTTCCTCTTCTTCTTCGTCGCGATCCTCGTATACATCCTGAACCTTTCTGAAATATTCTTACAGTATGACCCATCAGGAATTAACTCCTGAGGAAGGAACGTCTTTCGCTTTTCGGTCGGACAGAAAGACTTTGGTGGGATCCTCGAAAACCTGGGAACGTCACGTGTCCGAGTTTCCTTAGTCTACAGTCTGTACCGCACCCAAGGATTTCTCTGATCATTGGTAGAAGTTCGGGGAAAAACGCTAAAATTATTTTCACCGGGTAATTCTCTGCGATAAGAAATTGCTTTCTGAAAGCTCCATCGATTTCATCCACCGAAACAACTAACGCTGTGAAAATTAGGCAGACGCAGCAGGACCTTGTGAATCCAGGAATAACAGCCATCACATAAAACAAACAAACAAAACAAAAAACAGCCCAAATTTCGACCTCCCATCTTCAGTATTACTCTTTGAACTCGAGGAACCGTAATTCTTCAGTTTCTTCTTTTGACTCCAACAAATCTGAGAAAAAATTCCGCAAGACCTTCGTCTACTTGGAACATCATTGATTAACCCTTCAATGGTCCCTGACTTCCATGAGGACTTCCGTCGTCACTCACCTTCGCTACTTTTTTTTCTACTGAAAGCAGCACATCTCAGGAGTGTCACATCCAAATTTTAGCTAAAAATATGAAAAATTGACTAAGTTATGATTTTTTTTTAACAAAACGTGTCTTTGGCCTTTTTACCTATTCATGAATTTTTTTTTTTTCCATAAGTCAATTTTTCGTACATGATCTAAAAGGTATGAAGCGTGTTCTATAATTTTTTTAAATACTTCGGAGTGATAGTTTGCCCAGAATCGTTCTTTAAAAACTGACTGGGTGGAATCTGACTAACTGTGAAGAAAGTGTAAGTGTGAAGGGTTGAACGAATGATGCACATTTTCATTTTTTCAGTATCTCATCTGCCGCGATCGTGTAGCTCTTTTTTTCTCTCAGTGAATTATTTAGTGTCCCTTCGCTTATCCACGAAGGGCAACATTTGGAATTTTCGCAATTACATCAACATCTTGACAATTTACTGCTATCATTGACACCCCGACTTAATTTTGTTGCATTTCCGTATTCCAGTCGATCTTTATCCGCGGATCCAGGTCACCACCAACTGGTCACTGAATCTGTCAAATTGACGGAAATATTGCCGCAGGCTTTCTGGAACCGACGCTAATCGCGAGGCAAACTGCTTGGCCAAAATGTGTAAAGGGCGAATTATCTTGTTCACAATCAAATCCCAGTGAAATAAGGGTGTCCGAACCGATACTGTATCATGCGGTATTTGGCCTAGTGTGCGAGTTCTTTCTCGCTCACGTTTTTCTCTTTTCAATAATGTAACCACTCGAAAAAAAAAACTATCCGGAATATCTGGTACATACATGAGTAGTTCGGTATGCATGGGACGAAAATTCTTTCCTCAAAGTATAATTTAGGGTTTTATATACAAAGTATCTCTGCGTCTATACGGATTAGTGGTGGTCTCATCCATCCCACACACTCCAGATATTAAATATCCACTACGTTTCTGTTTCTATCATGCGAGTTTTAAGACTGAAGTGTGTGTAAACGTTTCTCTGACTTTTATACCGCCTCAAAAGCTCGACTTAGTGATGTTACGATTATTTATTGGCTCGATTTCTTTTTTTCCTTCTATAATACCTCAGAAAAAGAATTATATAACCACACATATACACTCTTATTCAGATATATTCGATGATCGTTTTTCAAGAATTGAATCACGTAGAGGACAAACATTCGTTATTTAGAAATTTTTTCTGTTTTTTTTTTTCAAAATCTTCTATAAACACGGAAGCCACGCATCGTTTTCCTTAATTTAACAATTTCATAGTGTTAAAAGAAACAAGCAAAAAACAGCATTAAAATCACAATTTAATTACCTGCTAAAATACAGAAACAAGTAATTAATTTGGATCCAAAATCGTTTGGAATAATATAGTATTTAAAAATATTCTATTCCGCTGAATAGCCTTAGATTTATTCTAAAATTGCTTTTAATCATTTAGAATCGTATAAATGATTCAAATCATTCAAACTGATACAGTAATACTTCACTTTTTTTTTCATACATCCATAATCTTTAACACTGATGTAAAAATAATTCAGTGAACACAGTCCGTTGGTAAGTCACCATAAGCAGATAAGAGACCGACCGGTGTTCTTACGTCAGTTACTTTCGGTGGATAACTGTCGTTCTGTCGATACTCGGGTTCTTACCGACGCAGCGACTCTCCGCCGTCGGTAAGGGCGCCAGCCTCTTCGCACCGTCGGTAAAGACGGCAGCCTCGTTACACCGTCGGTAGAAGCGGCAGCCTCTTCGAACCATCGCGATCTACCTTATCCACAGAAACTTTGGCAGGGCTGCGGAGTCGATTTAGACTGTTTTATCGACTTAGACTGAAACACCTTTGAATATTGATTGACTCTGAGGAGAGGGAGATTTGAAAATACCTTCTCGGTTCGATTCATCAATTCAAAGGCAGAAAATCTTCGTGTGACTGGTAAAAAAATGCTTAAATCGAGGACTAAATATTGTGGGAACGATTTTGTCCGCCATTCTGGCTAGAAGTAAGGGATCGTGTCTCGTGGCACATCGTCAGTATGAACAGATGGTTCTTGTCTGCCATCTCGTAACAATACTTCGTCTTGTAAACAATACGTGACTGTAAAAGTTATGTCCGTTCGGTAACGAAGTTGTGATCTATAAAGACAGGCAATAGAATCCCGTCGATCGAAAAGAGAGGAAAGAGTTTAGATTTATAACTTCCGGTTAACGGAGGCTGGAGCTTCCTGGAAGAGGCTACTCCCACTATATATCCCATCATATATATTTTTTTTAAACCTGTGGGACCCCTGAGATTGTGGAAATAAAATCGAATTCATTTTCTCTATATGTACGGAGTCGTAAACCGATCGTAGCGTGTTTCTTTACGATCTCATATACTTTTTCGCGACCAACGAATCGTCGAGGAATTTATCTGGTGATTTGGTATAAAAAAAAATACCGAATTCGGGGGATGATTCCTCGCCGATTTTAGTCAATGCAGGGCGCGCACCTCGCGGCACTGTTCTATTCCGGTGGCTTTTAACAAACGGTCGTTAACCGTTAACGACGCAGTTAAGACGCGATCTGGCAAGATGGCCGCAGCTGGTCGCATCTGGGCCAGATCTCGCGGGTCCGAGATCCACGTTTACCGATCTAGGATACCGTGCACTCGATCTTTATGCACTTTGACCGTAATTTTCTACTTCGAAGTCAACTAACATTTTTTGAAAGTATTTTTACCGCAGTTGGGACAAATGATTGTGAATTTACTGCACATTAAATACAAGAAAGAAAGTAAAATTGCACATTTGGTATAAAAAAGTGAATCGCTACGCATGTTCTTTGAATTTGATGAAATTGGGGACGAATTTTACAAAATGGTGTATCGAATTCGTCGTATTTGTTAATTAATTTTACTCAAATGAGGATTCATTATTCAAATCAATTATTTACTATACTCTAATGTTTGAAAAATGATTGGTATAGATAATCTTGTACAGATGGACGTACGTTAAGATTAACGAGTTTAGAATCCACCACATCCAAGTGTTTTAAGTGTATCGAAGGGGATGCGAGTTAGCAGCAAGAATTCACGTTCTAAAAGTCTAGCTAGTCTAGAGGTTCTAATATAAACTGAAAGTGTATAACTTCGAGATAAATACTGGATAAAGAAAGAAAGAAAGATATTATCGCTGGGGCTTCAAACATTGCGGTCAGGTAGAGTAAATTATTTCGCCGTCTCCTGGAGGGGGTATATAGTCATGCACCGGGATGCGGTGATACAAAGATACTCCGAAGAGAGTCAATCTCGGCTGATGATTTAAACAATTCACTTTTATCGCAGTGTGTTAAAAAGTGGATAAACCTAGGCTGTTCAGGTATTTAGACCGCGATATTATATATTATTTCTGGAAGAACCTTCGCGAGCACATCTTGAAAAAGAAACACTGTCCAGATCTCGCGCTGATCTCTGAAACTAGTTGCGGTTATTTTCATCGTTTCCTCGAATACCTGAAAGACTTGAGAGTAGCTACAGACAATCGCGAGGGGTGAGACTCTCGCGCATATTAAAACCATACATTTTTTTATCGTCTCGTATGAGTCGGGGTGATCTGAGCCTGGGCGCGTAATATAAAAAGCATAAAGTAAAGCCCGTGTCAGTTCCCGAGGTGTATTAGAGAAACGCGGTGCTCGCCGCTACGAACAGGAGTATAAAATTACTGTATCGTGTAAACAGCATCGCGTCGGCACGTGTGATGGCCGACGAAGACACCCTGGGTGGCCCCGTCGGCCGTCGGCGACCGTATTCCTCCTCCAGGCAATCATCATCTGCCCTGTAACCGACATTATATGGATTTCAGCTGAAGTTATTCTCCTCTAAATCAGGGAAAATTGGATGAATCGATGCTTTTTAGGCGAGAAACGATCATCTTTTCAATATATGATTCAATGAATGATCTTTTAGTCACTTTGAGTCATCAATAATGGTTCAACATTCCTTCTTGATGATTATTTTCCATCAGCCTATCGTGATATTGTAGAGCAGAAACTCCTGATCGCAAGTATCGTAGCTCGGAAACTCTTGTTTGTTTATGGAAAACAACCCCAAATTAAGGGTTGCCAGAGGGCTCCTGTTTTACTTTATGCTTTCTATCCTAGTTCTGTATTTTTTACCGGATGAGACACACGGTGTCAGAGAAAATGTCACGGGTCCTTAAATACTGGAGACCTTAAGAGTAGGCAACGGTAAACAGCAGCCCTCTTATCTCCCAAACCACGACCCTTGACCCACTCGGCGTGTCCTGGCAATAAATCACACAGCTCTCTTCGCAAAGTTGCGGGGCAAGAGCTTGTCTTTTTTTCTTCTTGTTCTTCGAGATCGAGAATAAGAGTATAAATTTCGGAAACACAGCGTCTCAGCTACGCCGGGGAGAATTAATGCTGAACCCTTCTTCGAGTAGGCGAGTCGGATCCAAGATGGCCGGAGGCAATGGCGATGTCGGCGGTATCTGCGTCGGGGCATCTCTTTCGCCACGTCGTTTGAACGCTCTCTCTCTTCGTTCAAAGACAAACAAACTACTCGAGGATTCATGGCCTCGTGAGCAGAACCGCGTGTAGGATTTAGGATATTTGGTGAGCGGATGAAACCAGGGGTCGAACACACCGAGGCACCAAGACTACGGTTTTAAATTCAGACCGGGAACCGAGAGGTCTGGCATGCGATCGAGATTCTTTCAGACACTGTTGGCATCTCGGCTAGTTGGCTTATAGATCATCATTAGCTAGATCATTACGAAGGGGGTAAATAAACTTCGACTGGTTATTATTCCGTTTGAGTGATCGGTAAGACGTGAAAGAATTTTTGTCGACATTCTTGTGCCTCTCGAATCCAATCAGGTCGGGTGATACTTGCGTCTGGAGTTGGATTCGACATTTTTTGGGGATTGAACAACGTTTATGAGGAATGGAAGCAGTTTTTGGAAAGACTGGGGCAATTATGGACTGTTTATAACAGATTTTAGATCGTTTTTGATCAAATGACGAACTTTAGTCCGACAGAAATCCGATATCAAATAAATGAAGACGTTATAAGTAGGGTATCGAAAAGCTGAAAGTCTTTGAATATTTTCAGAATACATTTTCTTCTCCTCTTAAGAAAAAAAATCCTAGAATCTTGAAATCCGGGATCAAAGTAGATACCATCACAAAATTTGAGCCAAACTTCCTGACAAATGAAAAAATAAGAAATAAATGAAGACTTCGTTAGAAGATTTGTTTACTGATAAAGAAAATGATTATTTATATCCCGTAGATAAATAACAGAAATTTTTTTAAAATAGCCTGGAAAAGTCTGCGAGGTTCTAAGAGAATTTTGGACTTTGATTGATTTTATTAGATACACTTGATCGATGAAAATTGATTCGACAGTCATTTTTTTAATGAAAATTTCATATCATTGTCCCAAAATTAAATGATTATGGCGCAATATTTCACGAAATGTTATTGATCCGATGAATTCTGTCTTAATTACTGAACTGCACACCAAGTATCTTTGGTTTAATTAACACGAGTAAAGTACAAATGGTCAGAATATAGAATTCTTCTGATTTCACTGGAAATAAATGCGCTACGAAAAAGTTGATTCATACGTTACGAATTTATCTTTCAACATCGCGAATTAATACTTGATAAATTTTATTGTTCGCAGCTTTTAGTTGAGTCTAATGGGATTTACTTATAGGATCAAATATACTATACAGACCTAATAAAAATTTGTCAATAGTGGAAAAATCCTATTGTTTGACTCATATTCAAAGTTATAGGTAACAGTGACAAGACATTCAATTCACGATAGTTGGAGACACATATTAGTTTGAATATTATTAGAAATATTGAAATCTGAAGCTTCACCGGTGAAATCGAAGATATTTTTACAATTTTGAATATTTTCTACTGACATTTTCCCAGCACCCTTAGATTATTGTTAAATACCAATCGTTGATTTATTGTTTCCAATTCTCGATATTCGTTTTCCATTATGAAATAATATTTCTGGCTGATAATTTTCCAATTACGTGAAGAGAAAAAAAATCTGGATATTTTCAGAGATAATCAAACTTTTCACAGATTAATTCAGAATAATTTCATCAAAGTCTTAATCGGTCTGAAAAACTCTGTGAAAAGTCTGATTATCTCTGAAAATATTCTAATTTGAACACGTAATTGGAATTCGCTTATTGTGAGTCAGAAGTATTTTTCCACGAGGGTTTGCTTTGGACTGAATAAAATCTAGGTGAAACCGATGAGATTCAAATATTTTTTTCCCGCCTCGGACGCACAGAAGATTATCATTAAAAAAATCTACACTCACATTCCATGAATCCGTCTTGTAAAATTGTTTTTCTCAAAGTACTAATCGATAAATACTTGACTATTAATGAGTAAAAATGTTCGTCAGGACCACATACAGATATTCTTATTGATTCCAATAAATATTGATATTGACTCAGTAATATTTAAGTAAACACGATTATTTTAAACAAATAGAAATTTGTTACAGTGCAGATTCCCTCAAATATCTTAGAGCGCATTTCATTAGTACTTCAGAAACTAATGAGCCTCATATAGATAGCAATCTGTACAATCTCAATTACTCGATCAATTTTCTTGTGAAAATTCGAACTCTTCGTGAAAAAATATATTATAGATGTTGTGGTTCAGATTCTCATTTAGAATTCATGATGGGACTGAGCGAACCTTATTGAGGAGGGTTTCTCAATTCAACTGGATGTACGAACCTCAGAAATACAGAAAAAACTGATAGACCGTATGATTTTTCCTCAAATTAAAAAAATATATATAATGGAAATATTTATATAGTTTCATCATAAAAAATGATGAATTTTTCATAAAAATGTATGGTACCTATGTTCTCTCAGAAAGTGAATTATTTTCCATAAAAAATTAACAATTCTGTATCAGAAGGTATACGGAATCCAAATTTCCTGAAAAATTCATACTAGATCGTAGAAATCATTTTCACCTTCCATTTCAACATCACCAGCAGCTAAAATCGATCCTAGAATAATAGCAGGACTTATATAACTAATTCTTGTTCTTGCGTTTTTCAATAAGGAAGAGAATGGCCCACAGCAGATTCAATTCAATTCACGTTAAGTCGATGAAGAGCCTCTCTAAAATACTGAGAAACGAGGATTTGGTTGATCTTCATCATTTCGCAGTATTTGAAAGAAGCTCTGCATCGACTCAAATCGCTCCAAGGGGTGAAAAAGTCACTGAATTCATTGAAGCTGCGCTATTTTCACTCCGGACGATTAAGACTGCAGTATATAGCTTCCATCGTCAAGTTCATTGGATTAATGAATCCTCCAGGCTAACGATACAAATTGAAGGAAGTTCAAACACTGTGAATCACTGTCCACTGTCTCGTATTCGATCTCCTTGTCGGTCTCAAGTATCAATCATAGATCGTTAATTTTCAACCATCGGTAATTTATGTCATCTCGAACTGTTCCAGGCCTTGAAACTGATATCGTGCTCATTAGCGATCCAATTAGACGGTCAACGATCGTTCTTTCATCTCGCATAATGGCAGAGCGCGGCTTCAGCGTTCAGAGAGTCATACGATGGGAGATCATAGTCCACGGGCGGAGCAAATCCACGAACTCTGAATGGCCCGGCTCTGGACCAATCGGAAATCCTTACGTCTCGGGTCTCACAGCGTCCAAAATATCCACTGCAACGTTTGGCGAGAATAATATCTTCAAAAGAATCGACTAATTTGCGATAGTTTGAAAAGTGTGGTAGAATAGCAGAATCGGAATAATTGGAAGAAAAAATTATATTCTCAAACTGGAAGAAGATTTAACAAAATAACTGTTGAAGCTTTGGAGTTAAATCAATACTTTCAATCGGGGAAAACTGTCTAGAGCCCACCTAGGGCCCTCTCAGAAATAAACTTGACGTTCCTAGTCGGGCTCTAGCAGGGCCCTGACTAGTTTTCCCCATTTGACAGTCAATTTCTACATTGGATGGTTCAGAACTGTGTAAAAGCTTGAAATCGGGGAAAACTGTCTAGAGCCCACCTAGGGCCCACTCAGAAATAACCTTAACGTTCCTAGTCGGGCTCTAGAAGGGCCCTGACTAGTTTTCCCCATTTGACAGTCAATTTCTACATTGGATGGTTCAGAACTGTGTAAAAGCTTGAAATCAGGAAAAACTGTCTAGAGCCCACCTAGGGCCCTCTCAGAAATAAACTTGACGTTTCGAGTCGGGCTCTAGAAGGGCCCTGACTAGTTTTCCCCATTTGACAGTCAATTTCTACATTGGATGGTTCAGAACTGTCTAAAAGCTTGAAATCGGGGAAAACTGTCTAGAGCCCACCTAGGGCCCTCTCAGAAATAAACTTGACGTTCCGAGTCGGGCTCTAGAAGGGCCCTGACTAGTTTTCCCCATTTGACAGTCAATTTCTACATTGGATGGTTCAGAACTGTGTAAAAGCTTGAAATCGGGGAAAACTGTCTAGAGCCCACCTAGGGCCCTCTCAGAAATAAACTTGACGTTCCTAGTCGGGCTCTACCAGGGCCCTGACTAGTTTTCCCCATTGACAGTCAATTTCTACATTGGATGGTTCAGAACTGTGTAAAAGCTTGAAATCGGGGAAAACTGTCTAGAGCCCACCTAGGGCCCTCTCAGAAATAAACTTGACGTTCCTAGTCGGGCTCTAGCAGGGCCCTGACTAGTTTTCCCCATTGACAGTCAATCTCTACATTGGATGGTTCAGAACTGTGTAAAAGCTTGAAATCGGGGAAAACTGTCTAGAGTCCACCTAGGGCCCTCTCGAAATAAACTTAACACGTTCTAAGATCGGGCTATAGAAGGGCCCTGACTAGTTTTCCCCATTCGACAGTCAATTTCTACATTGGATGGTTCAGAACTGTGTAAAGCTTGAAATCAGGGAAAGCTGTCTGAGTCCACCTAGGGCCCTCCTCAGAAATAAACTTAACGTTCCCTGGTCGGGCTATAGAAGGGCCCTGACTGGTTTTCCCCATTCGACAGTCAATTTCTACATTGGATGGTTCAGAACTGTGTAAAAGCTTGAAATCGGGGAAAACTGTCTAGAGCCCACCTAGGGCCCTCTCAGAAATAAACGACGTTCCTAGTCGGGCTCTAGCAGGGCCCTGACTAGTTTTCCCCATTGACAGTCAATCTCTACATTGGATGGTTCAGAACTGTGTAAAAGCTTGAAATCGGGGAAAACTGTCTAGAGCCCACCTAGGGCCCTCTCAGAAATAAACTTGACGTTCCTAGTCGGGCTCTAGCAGGGCCCTGACTAGTTTTCCCCATTTGACAGTCAATTTCTACATTGGATGGTTCAGAACTGTCTAAAAGCTTGATGGGAAAACTGCAGGCCCTTCAGAACTGTTAGAAATAAACTTGACGTTCCTAGTCGGGCTCTAGCAGGGCCCTGACTAGTTTTCCCCATTTGATAGTGAATTTCCACACGGGATCTAGATCGAGATTCTGGTATCGTTAATATCTGCTCCTCTGCTTAGATTCTGTCGAGTGAGTTGAAAGGGGGCAGTCCAGCCACGCCTGCGGTAACCGCCCAGGAAAAAGCACACGTGACTAGCTTGTGAGATAGAAGCAGTAGTGTAAGAAGTGAGGATTTAGTTTAGTGAGACGAAACACTTATGTGGGAGCAGCTCTGCCACACAGCAGCCCTGCACAGTCGTTGACGAGTAACCCCGCCGCGCGTCGAACCAAAATAATTACCGAAACTGAGTTTATAAGAGGAGAGAGGAGGATCATCATCCTCGCGCAAACAATTTATCCGTACATAAATAATTACACCGGCTAAAAACCTTGAGACCATTGTCCGGGTCGCGTGTGCTTCCAACAAACCTTCGACCAGATATTAAACGGTTCGAGATCTGAATGTGTTTACCCATAATTGTCTAAGTACCCAAACAGTTTACATCCACTTTACATTCGCACTAAGCAACACCATGAAGTCAATCTCGAATAGTTTGAACTAGAAAAGGAATTTAGAAAAATGTTTTAACAAGTTTTGTTTAAAAAATCAGTGAATGTGACAAGAAACCAAAAAGTGAGTGAACTTTTAAAATGTGCTCGAGCCTATGACCGTCTAAAAAAATCGTGCGTGTTTTTTTTTTTTTAAGAGAAGTGCGCGTTTCGCGTTATAAACGGCTCCAAAATTCTGCTTCACGGGAGTTCAGTAATTATGAAAAACGAGTCCGAGGTATCGTCGAACCTCCTAGAGGCTCACGGTGCTCGTTCGAACCAACAAAGTATCCCGGAGTCGTTGATGAGCCCGTTGTCACAGGTGGGACAATCCGAGGCCCCCCGCAAGCCGGGGGCCCGTCGGCAGGAGAAGCCCCCGTATTCTTACATAGCGCTGATCGTTATGGCGATACAGTCGAGCCCCGGTAAGCGCCTGACGCTCTCCGAGATCTACACCTTCCTCCAGCAGCGGTTTCCCTTCTTCCGCGGGGCCTACCAGGGCTGGAAGAACTCGGTCAGGCACAACCTCAGCCTCAACGAGTGCTTCATAAAGCTACCCAAGGGCCTCGGCCGCCCGGGGAAGGGACACTACTGGACGATAGACCCAGCGAGCGAATTCATGTTCGAGGAAGGCTCCTTCCGGCGGCGCCCTCGCGGCTTCCGGCGCAAGTGCCAGGCCCTCAAACCGCAGTATCCGCAGTACTTCGGCACCGCGACACCCGTCGGGGTCCAGAACCCGGGGTACGAAGGGTCCCTGGCCGCGGCCGCCGGCGTCGACTACGCAAACGGGTATCAAAACCAGTACCAGAACTATCAGGACTACGCGATGTACGCGCCGACAACGGGCATGACCGCGGACTGGGGGTACGCCGACACCCCGTACAAGACCCCCATCGCCGAGGTCACCTACAAGACCACCGAGGTCACGTACAAGACCGGAGCCGACCACATCTACAAGAACAACGAGCCGATCTACAACAGGGGCAGCGACCCCCCAGGCGTCACCTTCAAGACGGAGAACATCCCGTACCGGAATGGCGAGATCGGGGCTACCTACAAGACCGAAGACCCCGAGATGCCATTCAAGGGGTCGGAGGCGGATCACATGATGTACGCGAAGGGGACGGGGTCCGCGTCCAACCCGCCGACCCCCAACCCGGCCCATCATCACCAGGAGTACTACACGACCCCCGTTTACAACGTGCAAGGGAGCGGGAACGTCCAGCAGCAATCGCATCATCAGCCGTCGTCGAGTCCGATAGCGAATTCGAGCTCGAATTCTACCCACAGCGGGTGCCAGACGCCCGTTGGTGTCAACATGCAGGGGTCGTCGAATACGAGTTCGGTTCTTGCCGATCATCATGGTAAGAATCTTTAGTCTAGCCTGTCGACAGTTTCGGATTTCACGGTCCGGCGCCTGGAGGCTCGTAAACTGTTACCGATTTTCCTGCACATCACACATGGCCTCCGCGTGACCACCCACGGTATCCCGAAAAGGGTTTCCTCCAGTCGTAGTACAGTGGAATCCGGAATCATTATAAATAGAGTCCACGGGGGAGAGTAGGCTGTATCGTACCACTTTGGAATTTTTCGAATTTTATTCTACATTCAGGTACCATGGACATATTTTTTTTCCCACTCCACATTCATTCACGAATCACCAGAAAAATCATCTTTCTTTGAATTTGATGGTAAACGTATGAAAACACATTTTTTCTGAACCTCTGCAAACGGTACGATGTAGCTCAGCATCACCATCAGGATCACTTTATTCGTTGCTCTCCATACTTCACAAATCATTTACATCTTATCCAAACTTCGTTAAACATAAAAAATTGACTTTTCAAAAAATCACTTGTCCTAATGGTGAATAGGGGAAATTGAACGAAAAAAATTCTGCACCAAGTTATCAGCAAAAGAGTGACTAGATCGTCGCTAAATCTCGATAACTGACCACAACTTATCACAGAATTTTTTTTCTCACTTTCCCTCATTCGTATGATGAAGAATTACTTTCCGAAGAAAATGAGACTTAATTGAATCAACCGCGTGTCTGATATTCTGCCACCTGACAGCGGCTATTTCAAGTGGTATCAGATATCTCGAAGCGGTACGATTTACCTGGTGGTACGATACACCCCCTACTTCCATTCGGTATTCTAGCTCCATCCGTCCCGGGACCTGGACGTTGTCGCCTGCACTTAGGGCGTGATATTTTTCCTACAACTTTACCGTGCGGATGACAGGGCCTATTAGCCTATGTGACGCGCCTGTCACGCCCTGTTACTCGGCCTAGTAAATCCCCGGTGCTCGTGATCGTTAGGTTAACACGTGTAACGTTGTCGGGACTCACGCATCCGTCATTCCGACGGGATGAACCAGCTCGTAGGGCGGAAATTTGTCATTTTTTATTTAAGATTTGCGATGTAGATTATTTTTTGTAACTTCCTTGTGGGAATTACGGAACTGGTTCACCCAGTTGGTTCGAAAATAAAAACGGTGTCGGTTACTTAGCGGGTATAAGTGTGATCCGAAACCGTTTATCGTCCAAATATTTACGACAACGATAAACAAGATGTTCCCTAATCTACTATACGAGATGTGAAAATATGTGGACTATAATGTATCTCTGGCAGAAGTCGCCTCGGTCGTAAATTGATACGGAATTTAGTGGTTCGTGGTTGGTGGCGTGCAAAAAATAAAAAATATTAATAATAATTTATCATCACTTCGCAATTGACTACAAAATACCGATACGGGTCAACCTCACCCTACAAAGAAGTTAGAAAAGAAAACGTATTTACGTCAGACGCCTCGAGTCAGTCTAGGGTTGAGCAATTTTCAGACTGAACGTAAACCCCAGCATCTCCGAGGAGATATTTCTGGCACAATCGACTCTAATTGCAAACATTGAATGTCTGTTGTTGAAATTTTCGCGATCTTCGGATCACTGCAGCAGTCTCTGTCTCTCTTAGCGGTAATTGTTGCGCATCAATACGGTCAGGTTTAATACCAAAAATATACCTTTGAGGAACAGAGGAACAGAAGAACTTTGAAAAAAAAAATAAAATAAAAGAAGGTTATACACCGAGATGAGAAGAAGTAAAAAAAAATTTACGGGACGTTATGTCGGGGTATAAAATTCCCTGGCACATGGCGCCTGCTCCCTTGGCCCTCCCTAGGAACGACTTACTACAGCCCCACGTGCGCCAGCGGGAAAGACGCGCGTTTCACTCGTTCGAGTCCGTGAGAGACTTTGACTGGCAGTTCAGGGCGAGACTTGTGGACCACCCGCGATGAGATTCAATGGTATTCAGATATTCCGCGTTCACTGTACTACAGTAGTTATTATACAGTGACCGAAAAACAAGATCAAAACAGAAGAAAGGCTCATACTGATATACAGGAACTAACGATGGAACAGTCTGAAGTTGCCTAGAATCGAGAAACAAGTATTCAAACAGCTTAGAACCATCCAATGTAGAAATTGAGTTTCAAATGGGGAAAACTAGCCAGGGCCCTGCTAGAGCCCGACTAGAAACGTCAAGTTTATTTCTGAGAGGGCCCTAGAAGGGCTCTAGATAATTTTCCCCGATTCAAAGTCAATTTCTATATGAGTGCAACGTACGACTGTCTGGAAGCTCTTTTCTCGATTCCAGCCAACTTCAGACTCGAGAAGCAAGAAACAAGCTTTTAGGCAGTTCACAACCATCACATGTAGAGATTGACTGCCAAATGGGGAAAACTAGTCAGAGCCCTGCTAGAGCCCGACTAGAAATGTCAAGTTTATTTCTGAGAGGGCCCTAGAAGGGCTCTAGATAGTTTTCCCCGATTTAAAGTCAATTTCCATATGAGTGTAACGTACAACTGTTTGAGAGCTCTTTTCTCAATTCCAGCCTACTTCAGACTCGAGAAGCAAGAAACAAGCTTTTAGACAGTTCAGAACCATCACATGTAGAAATGAACTATCAAATGGGGAAAACTAGTCAGAGCCCTGCTAGAGCCAGACTAGAAACGTCAAGTTTATTTCTGAGAGGGCCCTAGAAGGGCTCTAGATAGTTTTCCCCGATTCAAAGTCAATTTCTATATGAGTGCAATGTACGACTGTCTGGAAGCTCTTTTCTCAATTCCAGCCAACTTCAGACTCGAGAAGCAAGAAACAAGCTTTTAGACAGTTCAGAACCATGTCATGTAGAAGTAGTATCAAATGGGAAACTGGTCAGGACCCTGCCAAGAATGGACTAGAAACGTCAAGTTTATTTCTGGCCTAGGGCTCTGAATGAACCCTTCCCCGATTCAAGTCAATTTCTGCCAAGGTGCAATGTACGACTGTCTGGAAGCTCTTTTCTCAATTCCAGCCAACTTCAGACTCGAGAAGCAAGAAACAAGCTTTTAGACAGTTCAGAACCATCACATGTAGAAATTAACTATCAAATGGGAAAAACTAGCCCGAGCCCTGCTAGAACCCGACTAGAAACGTCACGTTCATTTCTAACAGGGCCCTAAAAGGGCTCTAGATAGTTTTCCCCGATTGAAAGTCAATTTCAACGTCCAAGCGTCTGAAAGCTCGTTTCCCTAAATCAGCGGACGTCAGACTGTTCCATCTTCGGGAACGTTCACACTGAGGTATGTATATCGAACGATAGTGCTTCTCCTCCTCATGACGGTATTATAACTCTAATTTAGAGGTTCTCGTAAATTACCGGCTTCTTCCCCCACTTCACCTCATCATGTAATATTCAACGACGCCGCGTTCCGTGACAAATTTTTCTCAAGTGGAGGCCCCACTGCACTTGAGACCCAAAGCTCTCGACTCCGAGTCCACGATCTAGATAAAATACGCTCTGCCTCAACTCTCACTTTCACTAAAAGTTGAAAAAAAAAAAAAAAACTATCTTTCAATTATTTCTTCAGGTATGCGGATGCAGTGTTCGAGCTCCAGCTCTAGCAGTTCCGGCGGTGGTTTGATCGAGCGGAAGTCGTACCTGTCGCCCTCGTCCTCGGTGCCCTTGGGCTCCTTGGGGTCCCTGGGTTCGCTGAGCTCCCTGGGTTCCCTGAGCCTCGGGAACCTCGGCGGTCTCGGTAACCTGGGGAACTTGGGAAACCTGGGTAACTTGGGGAACCTAGGAAACTTGGGAAACTCTGGATCACTGAACGTCCCATCTTCGGTATCGAACATGAGTATCGGTGCGGGTAACATGGCCCATACTTCGACCCCGCCACCCACCTCAATGTACAGCTACGACCAGCTCAAGTACTCGATGTAAAGACTGTGAAAATTGAAGAGAAAAAAAATAGAAATTTTTTGTTCAGACATTTTTTCGTTCATGATCGTTCTATAATCGGATATTATTTATTTATTCACCATTGACGTGCTCTCTAATTGTAAAATATTGCGAAATTTAAATCGATCCGTGAATCAAGTTCCTCGATCTTTATTAGACTGCGCAATATAAATTTCCATAATACACATTGTATCGTTATGAAAAAAAAAAAAAAATGCCAAAGAGTAATTTTACGAACCGATTTTACAGTATATTATACAGTATATTTTACAGTACATATAAATTCTGTTTAAAAAATCACCACAACGTACTTGTTTTTTGTTTTGTTTTAATACATTAAAAAAATAAACAAAAACTATAAATATATATATATATATACATATATATAAATAAATTTTATTTATAGGTATTTAAGAAAATGTCTTGTTTCATGAGAAAAAAAACAGATTAAAAAAATGTACATATATGATTATTAATATTCTTCTCATATTATGATTACAAATAATTGAATAATTAATTAATTGTTTGCCCGTAATAAGTATAATAATAACAATAATAATAATGATAATGATATCCAGCTGTACGTATACTTTATAATACATATAATAATTGTTTAATAATGAATTTTGAAACGATGATAATGATTTTTTTTCTTTTAGTACACTCGGTGAGCTTTTTATGTACAATATTAGTGTGTATCCTCAATATTCTAATTATTATTTATATATTTACTGTTAATTGTTTAAATCGATTATACATTATATATATATTACATGAGACGAAAGTATCATCGTAAATAAAATATATATAATTATAGTATAGTATGTGTAAATGAAAAGAGTTCAAAATTCCTTCGTTTCCTGTTTTTTTTTTTGTATATCTAAAAACAAACACACTAACAAATATAGGTATATATATCGTTGCATAATCGGGATTTCGCATCAAATTTCTTTTTCAATTTTTATTTGAATGTACAGTACTTAGCTCGAAATAATTATCTCGTGTTTTTCTTTTCTATTTCGTTAAAAATGATAATCACAAAAGTTACAGGCAATTAAATTCCAGCGTTTTTGCTATGATGTGATGTCACAACGTAGTAAATTTCTATTCGTTCTATTTCTTTGAATTTTGTTCCAATTGAGAAAAAAAAATATATTACCTAATTATTTTTTTCGCAAACTACTAATATACGAAATTTGAAAAAAAAATTTGTGCAAAATCCCAATCAAAGTCTGTGATGCCTCATATATCGTTTATGTGTTCACATGAACCGCATCTTAAAAAATTTAAGTGTGTTTAATTAGACAAGTAATGATCGGGTGTATAACTAACACAGAGATATCAATAAAGAAAGTGTGACCAGAGATGCTAATTGGTTGAGGCTAAAAAATAAAAGATCAAAAAATAAGAAAAAGTATATGGAAATCATCGAATGTATCCAACCTAACAGCTACGTCGACGTGACGCTACGACTTCGCGCGCCGTTGGGAATCTTTCCGTCAGTTCTATAATAAGCCGAGATGACGCCTCGTCGCTTGGACGTCGGTGTATTCTATGTATACATGGGCATATGGATTTGTATATAACACACATCGATCGCCTATCTCACAGAAATTACGTCATACGAGATTACACGCATGCTTCAACGTCGGTCGACGTAGCGTGGAGAATTTTCGTCAGGTTCTCGCGGTCACACGGTCCTTGGCTTAGAGAGGTGGACTTTTAAGGAAACTGGACTCTGGTTTTTTTTTCTCACCCCGTGGAAAAGAAGGTGGTCGACGGAAATGAGGCTCTAATTAATTAATTTTTTTCCTTCTTTCTCACGAATTTTGGGAAAGTAAAAAATTTTTGCAAATTTTGAAACGCTTTTGCAAAGTTTTAAAGGACTCTTCCTTCTTTAACGGAATTCAAATTCTTGTTGTGTTTTCTGTAAAATCATATAAACTAAATTTACGATATGACTAAAATTTTCTTTCTATTTTCTCTCTGTAGAGAAAATTGATTAATTTCTAATTTTCCTAGTATTTGAGCTAGAGAATGTGTCTATGAGTAATTATCTTCGATCAGAAGACACTCTCCTTTCTTCAGATGCATGATACATGGATATTTTTCCGCTCGGAATCTAAGTCATATTCAAAGAAATACCGCATATCCCTGTGGTGTACGTGCGATTATCATCGCGAAATATCTGATAAACGGTAATGAAGAGAGAAAGAAAAAAAATCGTCTCATCTATTGCGGCCAATGAAGAAACTTTGTTTACGGAAACATCTTAGACAGGATGATTCAGTCGATTCGATGACGCGATGCTTTGTTTATAGTATCGGTGAGATCGTCATTCATGGATTAACCGGTTTTTTTTCTTATGCAGAAAATCGTATTTTCGAATTTGAATTTGAATTCTTTCCTCGTTACGGTCTCAGCGATACGTATAGGGAAAATGCGGAGAAAAAAATAGACGGAACTCCGATTTTCGAATGCGAAGTGGGGACACGAGGAGGGCTGGCAATAAGGGATCAGGTTCCACATGTTCCGAGGCTACTTGCACACGTCGGGTATAGGATGTTCCGATGTTTACGTTCAAGGTCCTGCCACCATAAAATGGTCCGTTTTTCAAAAAACAAAGATACAAAAAAGGGAAACATCCAGAGACCCGGAGATACAGAAGGTCCCACAAACTCGGTGACACGTGTGCAAATAGACTCAGGGAGGACCGCAGGTACCACCGTTTCATCCTTCGGTATGAATGAATGAATCGAGGCGATGGTCAGTTTGAAAAAGGCGTTACTTATATTGTAGGTACGTGTTTCGTCGATTTCAGATACTCAGAACGTTCGGACTAACAGTTTTTTTCTTTGTTTTTTTCAAATTCACAATTGAACTCCTAGAAGAGAACAATTATCCAGCTACTATGATGACGAAATTTTGGATGTTTCAACCATCGAGCAGAGAATAGTTGAGAGCCGCACGAACTGCGCATCAAAGTTGCGGTAAAAAGACTTTATACCGCAACTTGGAACTCGGCGGTACAAAGTTCAACTATGCGGATCGCAAGCAGGTCAAGAAGTGACTTTTTAATGCCTGTGCCGTAAAGAAATACAGCTTGATACACCGGTACTTGAATAATTTCCACCTTGGACGGCACACCCCACGTAATTAACGATTATATAATCGCAAAAAAGGCTAATGGAGGTGTAAGTAGGCTAATGATGACGTACACGACTTTGCCTTGCGTTGAATAGAACTGCTAAACAAGAAAATAATGTCACCCGATGAACACAACGAGTTGATTTTGATTTTGATTTTGAATGCAGAATCTATGATTTGAGATGAAATTTGCATCAGGGTTACCAAACTGATTGGTAGAAATTCGTGGAAATAATTTTCCCTGCGGAATTATCGCAATACTAAATTGCTTTTTGAACGACATTCCATGTACGTCCAATTACGGTGATAACTAACACTGTGAACTTGACGATCTTGACGACGATAATTACCGCGATATGTCAATGGTATCCAATTATTTGTATTTCCAAAGATTACGTAACGTACGAAAAATGAATATTTATCATTTTTGCAGTCATACAAGGATAACAAAATTGGATTCAAATCGATGAACATTCCGCACCTCGCAATCTTTACCCAATCCGAGAATTAATCTTCAATACGAAACAAGTTTCGAGCTGTTTGAATCAATAAATTCAATCTCCCTTGCCTCGATTCGATCAATTTGATTTTTTTTCCAATAATACTCGTTAATTTACTCAAATTTAAGTTGATATTTGTAAATTTCAATCCAGTTTCTACATTGCCTGTTAAGGAAATCAATTTGAATTATTCTCATTCATTCAGTATCAATTTACAACTAATTCTCACTCAATCCCCCTGATTCTAGTTTTCCGCCGATGATTTAGTTATTTTTCTGAAATTCGGTATAAAATTTCCATGTTTACCTGCTAATCTGCACGGATATGGATTCATAATCAGCTCGAGGTTGAATTTTCTCAAATGGTCAAAATTAGGGTTGTTGCAAGTCTTGCATCCAGTTCAAACGTATATCTGTGAAATTCGTATCAATCAAATGTTAGGTATTTCATTTTCAAACTTCCAACGAGATTAACATTATTTCTGACCCATATTATCTATACATTCTATTTCTATTTTACTCATTTATAACGAAGTCAAACTACCTTCCTAGTTGATGATGCCATGACCTTCTGGGTCTTGGTTTTTTTAAGATTGGAAGAAGAAAATAGATAGATAAATGAATACACAAAATACAGTAGATTTTGTGTAGTTCATTCATTCATTTATTTATGAGAATTGATGAAGATAAGATTGATTTTAATTTAAGTTAGGAATTTCAGTTTTTCGATGTCGTAATAGAGCGACGTAGGAAAAATTCTCCGATCACCTTCGTCTTTGTAGGGTTTATTGGATTCTTCAGAACTGACGGTAATTAAATGTGCGTGCCACCTTAAATTTCAGTCAACTAGTGCGCGCTTAAAGTTCATAATTATTTCCTACATTTCATGTGATAAGCAGTAATTGCGGACGCCGTTATCAATTACTCGTAATCGAGCACTTGGCGGGGTCCGTTTGGTGGGTATAAATACGGAAGCCCGCCGACGTTCGCCACAAGAAGTAAATTTTGCTTGTAAAGTACTACTACTACATCGAGTATCCACCATGAACCGAGTCGCCTGTCTGCTCTTCGCCGTGCTGGCCTTCTCCCAGCTCCTGAACACCATGGTTATGGCCATGCCCGAACCGTAAGTGACATGCAGTGACACTAACCATGTGCCAATGCCAATATTGATCAAATAAATGATGTACCTACTGACATTTCCAGCGCGCCGGAGTCTGATGACGAATGGTTCAGCTTGGAATAACGGCGATGATGTGGCTGTGACATCGATCACCGAATCCTCGCCATGGGCCATGCGGATAATTGAAACAGAATGGAATATTTGACCAAAATCATGCTTGGAATTGTATTCTAATTGAATCATCCCGCGGTTATCAAAATTGGATGAAATAAATATTACTTCCGTCGGAAATTCTAGCAGTTTCCACATACTTGAATGAATAATTTTTCATTTCATTATGAAGCACGATGCATTATAGAAATTCGCTGCCAATAATCTGATTCCTTTTTTTCCGAGATTCAAAATCCATATAACTCGTCTCTATCCCAAATGGTCGAATTCCAGACAATTGGGATTCTGGTCTCTTCAACGACGGTATAAAGAACGCTCGGCAGTCTCGACGACGTGCAAGTCGAGCTACTCCCGGCAACCGATGACAGCGTCTTCCTCGCGGCCTGATACCATCGCACGGTGCAACGTCTCTCGGTCATAAGATTCAATATTTTAATTCTAACAAAAATTCTATCACCTCTGGAGCCTCGGGGGTGATACGTGAGGTTGAAAACAGAAAGTGGGTCTCTTAAGAAGAAGCTATGTTCTACAGGGTGATTTCCAAACGATGGAACAGTCCCAAGTTGGCTAGAATCGAGAAACAAGCTTTTAGAGAGTTTCAAACCTTCACCCCATGTAGATATTTACTTTTAATCGGGGAAAACTACCCAGAACCCTTCTAGGGCCCTGTTGGAAATAAACGTGAGGTTTCTAGTCGGGTTCTAGCAGGGCCCTGGTTAGTTTTCCCCATTTGATGGTTCAGAAGTGTCTAAAAGCTTGTTTCTCAATTTTAGCTAACTTCACGACAATTCTGTACGTAATCATCGCGCCTTGAAAAAAAATCTAATAGGTACTATGCATACTAGAGATACTACAGGAGATATAGAGTTGAGGTCAGAAAAACCGTATCGTCCACTTATCTACAGCTCTAGTCGAACACGAGTGGCCCTCGAGGATGTAACTCATAAGAAAAAAATTCAGTCAAAAACTGAAGGCGCGTGCAATACGATATTAGGACTAATTTTTATGTCTAAACTCTTTAAAAAAAAAATGTGTGGTTTTTTCTTACTGTTCTAAATTGACTAAAATGTGTGTTGAAACTTGACAGCTTTATGCAAATACAAAACTAGTATAAATTAATTGACAAGTACAATAAATTGGCTATATAATAATTCTTCCAAATTCATGAAGACATGCAATTATAGCAATTAACTTTGCTACTTTGGATTCAAGAACTTGCCAATATTTTTTTCACTTCACAGACTTGAAGTCTTCTAAATTCTCAAACCAACACATTTTTTAAAGATCTTCAGGTATTGATGTACCAGTTGTATGCATAATGAAGTGAACTCTATTTATTGGTAATTTGCTGTCTAGGTGAGGGACATTGATCAATTTTTTTTCGAGTTTTTTTTATTAATTCTGTACAGTAGATATGACAAATTAGCGACGTCTGGAGACAAATGTGACGTTGATGGAAGATACAAGAACGTCGAGGAGTCGCTAGGGGAGTAGCAAAAGTTGTGGAGCATCATTGGAGAAGTGATCACTCAACCACTTGAAAGCTCGAGTGGTTACTCGTAAATTATACTGCAGTCTTGATGCCTGTGTGCAGTGCTGGTAGCCTAGGTATACCTCCCTCGAGGTTAGAGGCAGACCCTCCACGCTGAGGATATTTTATCTGTAAGTACGTAGGTACAGAACGAGGAGAATCCACAGTCGCGATCTTGAGTCTTGACCATGTGATCTTATCGTTTTCCAGTATGTATCGCACTCGTAGTCGGATACTGAAAGCTCGAGATCCGTACTTCGGTGCTTCATACGATCATACGTTACACAGTAACGAGAAAAAGGATGTCGAGAAGCTGCAGTGAAGACTGCAGGGAAATTGTGAAGAAAAATGCACGAATTCCAGGAAAATAACTTTAAATAAAATTCTTCTACTTGGAAATTGTGATGACTGATAAGCGATAATCAATTAATCATAATCATAGATCAAGATTCTCTCCAGTTTATAACGATTTGATGATAATTTTTCAATCATATATGGCTGCGTGGCGAGATGAAAATGATTTGTTTATAATAATCGTCGATAAAAATCATTCACACGCTGTTTTTGATCGAAAAGATTTCTGTGTAGAAGGAATCATTTTTCATATATAATTTGATAAAAGAACTTTTTGAAAGTTTCAAAGAACTGTGAGAAATTGAATTTGAATAATTGATTTGATCAATGCTGAAGAGAAAATTGATCAATTCTGCGTCTCGACTGGATCAATTCTCTCTTTAATTATGAAAATACCAAAAAACTTTATGAACATTGCTAAGAAAAGAAAGTCGAACTATAGTTTGTCAATTTTTTTCTACTCAAAAAGTAAAGAAATGGAATATTTATATTGAGAAAAACGTATCAATATTATCCGCAGTCTTCGAATTTTTATATAACCTCAGATCCTACAGATTCAACAGAAAAATCAGATTTCCTATTCCGCGGTATCGTCTTTTTTTTTAATATAAAACTTGGAAAAAAACGTTTGCTGTGGTCGGATAAAATTTTGCGAAATCATATTTCAATATCGACTCGGTATATAACTTCGTATAACCTTACAAAGTTTGCTAATAGCGTTTAATAAGTACTTGGAAGAAACACCAAAAATAATGTCATGTATTGATTTCATGAACTATATCGAATACACAACTCTGTCTTTAATATTATCGAGACTAATTCAAAGTGTACCTAATTTTTTAGAATCTTGTCTGCTGATCAATAGTTCTTTGAAATTTTCTAAAACTTCTTTTATCAAATTTGGTGGTAAATGATTTTTTGTAACTGGCGAGAAAGAGTCCCAGGAACCGAAATCACTTCCAATTGTGTGGCGTGGAAACAAGGCGATTCCTCCAAACCGGTCAGTTACGGCATTTTTTTAAATTCTAGACCTGAGTGAAGTCGTCAACGCAGCTCTGATATTAACACCGTCAGGATGATGGAATACTTATTTTCTTCAAATCTTCGGATCCACAGAAACTTAGTCCATGTTATTTTTCAAACCAAATATTTATTCAATTTAATTTTGATATCCGCATGATTACAATTAGAATAAATTCAAAGCATGATTTCGAACGAATAATATTCCATTCCGTTTCAATTATCCGCGCGGCCCATGGCGACCATTCAGTGATCGATGTCACTGCCACATCATCGCCATTTTTCCAAGTTGGTGCCGGTCTGGGTCCGCGGATAAAGATCGACTGGAATACGGAACTGCAATGAAAATAAGTAGATTGTTTTCCGTCGTGCATGCGTGAATGGATGATGGATACAATTCATCTAAAGGATGAAGAATTACACGTCCCAATTGTTATACTTACTCAACGTCTCTCTTCCTCAGAGCTGAAGAAGCTGGAAGAAGTCAGTAGGTACATCATTTATTTGATCAATATTGGCATTGGCACATGGTTAGTGTCACTGCATGTCACTTACGGTTCGGGCATGGCCATAACCACGGTGTTCAGGAGCTGGGAGAAGGCCAGCACGGCGAAGAGCAGACAGGCGACTCGGTTCATGGTGGATACTCGATGTAGTAGTAGTAGTACTTTGCAAGCAAAATTTACTTCTTGTGGCGGATGTCGGCGGGCCTCCGTATTTATACCCACAAAACGGACCCCACCAGATACTCGATTACGAGTAATTGATAACGGCGTCCGAAATTACTCCAAGCACGCACTAGTTGACTGAAATTGTCACGTACATATCTACTAAGGTGGCACGCACATTTAATTACCGTCAGTTTTGAAGAATCTAATAAACCCTACAAAGACGAAGCTGATCGGAGCATTTTCATTTTTATACGTCGATTAACGAAGACGTAAAAAAAAGATCGATTTTGTCTTCATCTGGGTCTGGTTCCATAACCCTTTGATGAAATTGCTATTTTGTCTTGCAAATGCATTTTTTTCTTTAAATTTTCATCGCAATCGAACGTTTATCGTTACAGCTATCAATTTTCTTATCATTGACTCCGCGCGGCAATTGTGAACAACTAATTGCCGTATTTACGTGAACTTTAGAAACAAGAACAACTGATACCAATGAAATTGCACGTTTTGTCACAAGGTCTTACCGTATCGGTTCGGACCCTATCATTTCCACAGTAACAATTTTTCCATTTTTCAATCTTCCCTTTTTTTCTTATATTCAGACTAAACTTTTTTCTTCAAGTTCTGTAAAATAGGGGCGTCAATTTCGTTCTCATATTTCGCGGTTGAATTTTCAATTCAATTTGTTCCGGTATGTTCCTTTATTTATTTTCTCGCGTGTCGTTTGACTATTGAAACACACAGACGATCACGTCTTGCGATCACATTGTTGACCAGAAATCGAAGAAAAGAAGTTTGATCTAAATTTTGAAAAAGAAGGGAAAATTGAAAAACTGAATTAAAAAATCGTTTTCCGAGGAAATGGCCGAGGAACTTTCGATCCCATTTTCGACCAGAAATGACCCGGTGTGGATGAAATCGATACAGCGTTCAAAAGGCAATTTTATATTCCGAGATCTCCCTGGTAAAGATCATTTTCACGATTTTCCACGAATTTCTACCAATGATTAGAGAACAGCCGGTTCCTCCAATCCTCATCTTCATTCAAAATAAAAATGAACTTTCTGTATTGATTTTTCTGTATTGATCGGCGCACCATCTAACTGAAGTATTTCTTTCTGCTCGATGGTTAGGAATGACACACTGTTTTTGATCTACAAGATGAAGCAAGTTGTTATTATGACGTCATTATCGTCATCGAGCTACTAATTTCGGTGTAGAAGAAATCATTTTTCGCCAAATTTGATAAAAGACCTTTTTGAAAATTTCAAACAATTGTGAGCAACTGGCTTGAAAAAATTGATTTGATCACTATAGACAAGATTCGAACAATTTAGGTACACTTGGAATTAGTCTCGATGATATTAAAAACAGAATGTGAATTCGATATAGTTTATAAAATTGATACATAAAATCATTTGTTGTGATTCTTCCAAGTATTTATCAGACGCTATTATCAAACTTTGTAAGTTTATACGAAGTTATATATCGAGTCGATATTGAAATATGATTTCGCAAAATTTTATCCGACCACAGAAAACGTTATTTTCCAAGTTTTATTTTGAAAAAAGAAAGAAACGATACCGCGGAAAAAATCTGATTTTCCTGTTCAATCTGCAGGATCTGAGGTTATATAAAAATTCGAAGACTGCGGATAATACGAACACGTTTTTCTCAATACAAATATTCCATTTCTTTACCTTTTTAGTAGAAAAAAATGGAAAAACTCTAGTTTGACTTTCTTTTCTTAGCAACGTTCGTAAAGTTTTTTTTGGTATTTTCATAATTAAAGAGAGAATTGATCCAGTCGAGACACAGGATTGATCAATTTTCTCCTCGGCATTGATCAAATCAATTTTTCAAATTCAATTTCTCACAGTTCTTTGAAACTTTCAAAAAGTTCTTTCATCAAATTATATACGAGGAATGGCCGGATCATTCGAATTCTCATCACTCTAGAATAAAAGCCACCTGTTTCCTCATACACGCTGAAAATTAGAGCCTCCGTCTTTCCAAACGAGTGCATATTTCTTTTCTTATGATACACATGATTATTCTTAACCGTGACAATTATACTGAAGTATCACGTCATTTTTTTCTACACTGGTAACAAAGTTTCTGGGATTTAGATAAATTGCAATCTTCACAGAATTCAGTTTATAATTGGTTGAAACAATTGTAGAAAAAAAATCGAGACAATTAGCTCGCTACCATGATTGAAACTGTCCCTAATTGATGACTTTTTACACTTTTTAGAAGTGACTCGATCTTCGCTTCATAAGAGTAAAAAATCGTGGCATACGGAAAAGAGTGAATAATATATTGACTCCGAAGAATTCGGAGGGTACGTCGAACCGGTTGCAGTTCAACTGCACCAAGTATGTGCACATATATCGGTGTCGCTTCGCGTAAGACTGAAGAGTTTAAAAATGTCCCAGGAGGTCGACTCTATATTTGCGTTATTTTAACATTTTTTTTATCGATTCAAACATCTTTTCCTGGTTCGAGAACGTCAAACGAAATATTTATTTCATCCAATTTTGATAACCTGATGATTCAATTAGAATACAATTCATAGCATGATTTTGATAAAATATTCCATTCTGTTTCAATTATCCGCGTGGCCCATGGCGATGATTCGGTGATCGATGTCACAGCCACATCATCGCCGTTTTTCCAAGTTGGTGCCGGTCTGGGTCCGCGGATAAAGATCGACTGGAATACGGAACTGCAATAAAAATGAGTAGATTGTTTCCCGTCGTGCATGCGTGAACGGATGATGAATACAATTCATTTACAGGATAAAGAAGTACACGTCCTAATTTTTACACTTACTCAACCAAAAGCAGGGAATGTATCTCCAGGTCCGTCGCTGTGTTCCTGGCTGGAAAAAGTCAGTAGGTACATCATTCATTTCATCAATATGGTACACGGTTAGTGTCACTGCATTTCACTTACGATTGGGGCGTGGCCATAACCACGGTGTTCAGGAGCTGGGAGACGGCCAGCACGGCGAAGAGCAGACAGGCGACTCGGTTCATGGTGGATACTCGATGTAGTAGTAGTACTTTGCAAGCAAAATTTACTTCTTGTGGCGAATGTCGGCGGGCCTCCGTATTTATACCCACGAAACGGACCCCACCAAGTGCTCGATTACGAGTAATTGATAACGGCGTCCGAAATTACTCCAAGCACGCACTAGTTGACTGAAATTGTCACGTACATACCTACTAAGGTGGCACGCACATTTAATTACCGGCAGTTTTGACCATTCTAATAAACCCTACAAAGACGAAGGTGATCGGAGAATTTTCATTTTTATACGTCGTTTAACGAAGACGTAGAAAAAATCGATTTTATCTTTATCTGGTATCACGAAGGTGATCTCAATTTCACTGAAAAATATTTATTCACAAAGGTCGCTCGGTACCAAATGTCATTTTTTTCTCTTCCCCTTTCCACTCCGACTCCCACATCTCCAAAATCTGAATCAAAATTCTTAATCTGGCGGACCTTAACACACATCTTGCAGAATTTCTTCAAAATTATTAGAGCAAAAGTGACTTAAAAATCGCAAAGAAACTGAAAAATTACGGTCCCTCGAGTTCCAAGAGTAATACTGGATAAGAGATGAGATGTCAGAATTTGGGGGGAACGTGGTTTTTGTTGGAGCGCTGGAATCTGGCGCATGGTTCCATAGCCCTTTGATGAAATTGCTATTTTTTCTTGCAAATGCATTTTTTTCTTTAAATTTTCATCGCAATCGAACGTTTATCGTTACAGCTATCAATTTTCTTATCATTGACTCCGCGCGGCAATTGTGAACAACTAATTGCACGTGAATTTACCGGTTGACCCTACATTTAGTAAATCATTTCAGACCAAACTTTTTTCTTCAAGTTCTGTAAAATAGGGGCGTCAATTTCGTTCTCATATTTCGCGGTTGAATTTTCAGTTCAATTTGTTCCAGTATGTTCCTTTATTTATTTTCTCGCGTGTCGTTTGACTATTGAAACACACAGACGATCACGTCTTGCGATCACATTGTTGACCAGAAATCGAAGAAAAGAAGTTTGATCTAAATTTTGAAAAAGAAGGGAAAATTGAAAAACTGAATTAAAAAATCGTTTTCCGAGGAAATGGCCGAGGAACTTTCGATCCCATTTTCGACCAGAAATGACCCGGTGTGGATGAAATCGATACAGCGTTCAAAAGGCAATTTTATATTCCGAGATCTCCCTGGTAAAGATCATTTTCACGATTTTCCACGAATTTCTACCAATGATTAGAGAACAGCCGGTTCCTCCAATCCTCATCTTCATTCAAAATAAAAATGAACTTTCTGTATTGATTTTTCTGTATTGATCGGCGCACCATCTAACTGAAGTATTTCTTTCTGCTCGATGGTTAGGAATGACACACTGTTTTTGATCTACAAGATGAAGCAAGTTGTTATTATGACGTCATTATCGTCATCGAGCTACTAATTTCGGTGTAGAAGAAATCATTTTTCGCCAAATTTGATAAAAGACCTTTTTGAAAATTTCAAACAATTGTGAGCAACTGGCTTGAAAAAATTGATTTGATCACTATAGACAAGATTCGAACAATTTAGGTACACTTGGAATTAGTCTCGATGATATTAAAAACAGAATGTGAATTCGATATAGTTTATAAAATTGATACATAAAATCATTTGTTGTGATTCTTCCAAGTATTTATCAAACGCTATTATCAAACTTTGTAAGTTTATACGAAGTTATATATCGAGTCGATATTGAAATATGATTTCGCAGAATTTTATCCGACCACAGAAAACGTTATTTTCCAAGTTTTATTTTGAAAAAAGAAAGAAACGATACCGCGGAAAAAAATCTGATTTTCCTGTTCAATCTGCAGGATCTGAGGTTATATAAAAATTCGAAGACTGCGGATAATACGAACACGTTTTTCTCAATACAAATATTCCATTTCTTTACCTTTTTAGTAGAAAAAAATGGAAAAACTCTAGTTTGACTTTCTTTTCTTAGCAACGTTCGTCAAGTTTTTTTGGTATTTTCATAATTAAAGAGAGTATTGATCCAGTCGAGACACGGGATTGATCAATTGCCTCCTCAGCATTGATCAAATCAATTTTTTAATTTCAATTTCTCACTGTTCTTTGAAACTTTCCAAAAGTTCTTTCATCAAATTATATACGAAGAATGATTCCTTCTACACACAAATTAGTAGCTTGATGACGACAATGACGTCATAATAACAACTTGCTTCATCTTGTAGATCAAAACCAGCGTGTGAATGATTCCTCTCGACGATTATTATAAACAAATCATTTTCATCTCGCCACGTAGCCAAGTTTGGTTTATAAAGTATCATCAAATCGTTATAAACTGAAGAGAATCTCGATCTACGATTATGATTAATTGATTATCACTCATCAATCATCACAATAGACAACTAGCAGAATTTTATTCGAAGATTTTATTTTATTTGATATATATTAATATGAAAATTGTATCAAACACCTAGAATCTTGATGAAGGCTATCGGAAATTTTGCCTAGCAATAAATTTACTGATCCATTGATCCTCGGATATTGTACACCGAGGATATCCAAAAAAGATTGAAAATAGATCAACCGCGCATAGACTTTAGAATTCAGAAGTCGAGGGTCCAGTATTTGAATCCAGTTTTACGCGCGTTCCTGAAAAAACCTGGTTGGATATAAAGAGCGAAAATAGCTGTTGTAACACATCTTCGCGCCGCTGTAGCAAAAGCGCTGGCCCGAGACCCGAAGTCAAGTTGAAACTCGGAAGACTGTCTTATCTCAAACGCGAGGGAAGGCTGTGGCTCCGCGGCGAGGCGGTGTACGTCGTCGGACTAACGCAGGGGCGGAGGGTATAGAAGGGGTTCGCTGGTCTCTGAAATAATAAACTCAGTCGAGCGAGGCTACGAGCACTAGGTGCTTCCAAGTCGCTGCACCAGATTTCGTCAATTACCAACGTTTTATTCTTGGCTCAATTACAGCCAAAAGAACAAAATTGTGGCTTTTAAAAAAGCCGAAAAAATCCACCCACACTGACAATGAGAGTTGAAACACAAAAAAAAAAGGAGCGCAAAGATCTCGTTCCAGAACTCTATTCAGAATCTCATTACGCTATGGTATCAATGTATCGCTGATACAGAAGCGCGAATTTGAAAACAAAACCATAGACAAAAATATTATCATTTACGTCTAGCAGCAGATGGTGTGGCTGGGCTAAGTCTACCCGCATCTTACTCTCGCCTCCTTCCCCGATCTATAACACGAATGTATATCATTAAAACGCTACATTACTATTGTATATTATTCCCCTTCTCGTAGTAAACACCGGCTCATTAAACGTTTACAAAATGCCCATTTTAACTCTTCCCCATCTCTATCTCTCTCTTCTCTTCTTCGTCAATTGGATAATATTTATAAATCCCGGGCTCTTCGTCTCCCTTCATACGCAGTCGGTAAGTAAATTTTCCCGCCCTTTCTTCTTGCCATTTGAGTCTAATTTGACTACCAAGATGCAGAAGCGCTGCTTACCGACCGTGAAAAACGGAAAGGGTTTGTTTAAAGAAATCCCTGGCTCTTTCTCTCCGTCTATACGCAGTCAGTAAGTCCTTTCTTGTTACTATTCGAGTCAAATATTGACTCGCAAGAGAAAAAGCGCCGCTTACTGACTGTAGATAACCGTAAGAGTTTTCTTCTTTATCGACCGCGCTGCGAGTCCGTAGTTCGCAATTTTTTTTGGGCAGCGATAGCGCGCGTGTGTGGTGATTTCGTAGTGACTAGTGTCCCTGTGTCGCGGTGGGACGACGACGTGCAGTGTAGCTTACTGAATAATTCGGTTCTCGCTCGTCTTTCGAGTAATCGGTAAAGGCGATAGAATGGAGAAAATACTGGAGAAACTACTCGTAGCTGACAACGCGATTATAAAACAGGTAATTTCGATCGATATATTTCTTCATTGCGTGTACGTTCAATTATCGATGATGTGGAAAAAAAAATATATTTACCACACGGCACCGGAATGCAGAGGCCAATCACCGCAACACGTGCTACCGGTGAAGAGATCCCTTAAAAAGACCGAGGCTAATATGTACGCGATTTGGGCGATGATGGATCGCCGGTGTGTGTCGGTTCTCACCGACTCTGCGTGAATAATCGAGATTTTTTTGGCATTTATTTTCACAAATCAATTCCCAACCTCTATCTCGTATCATACGGTTCGGTTACGAGGGGTTTCTCGGAATTTTAATTGATTGATGGGGTCAATAGCAACTAAACTATTTCCGTTCCAAAACGTTTATTGAATAAACTTGCTGTATCCCTACATACTTATAGTCCCAGTACATTGCCGCTAGAGTTAGAATCTACCAGAGTAATAATAAGCCAGTGTAGTTTGACCTCTGATACTGTACGGACTGGTTAATCCGCCCAAAATAAATACCCGTATACAGTATAAACTGACTCTCACGAGATATTGATACATCTTCCCTACCACCTCAATATCCACGAACCCAACAGGTCAACAAAACTGTACAAATAATAATATGTGGTGTTAGTTCGCTATTTCTGCAATATAAATACACGGGGTCTGTTAAACGGTGACTAACGTCCACTTCTCTTTATCAGCTGCTGCGACCTCCGTACATCGACGTGTGAATTAATTTCTCACATTCCACGATGTTTTATTTTGCGAATAATATTACGCGTGTTTTTTTTTTTTATCTACAGGATGACTAGGTTTACGTGATGGTATTTGTTTCAGGGAACTATTGAACTGAGGGAGTCTTTCAAAAAGCCAGAATGTATCCCCCTCTTGGTACAAGTCATGGTAGAGTCGCCGAATACTCAGGTGAAAATTATTCCATCCCTCATTCGACGCAGTTTGTATGTAGATGGAGAAAATAATGAAAAATAATTGAACAACCATAGATAAGACAGTACGCCGCTGTACTGATGAGAAAAAGGCTGAGCAAGGGAAAACATTGGGCGAAACTTCCGGTCGAGGTGAAGGCCTCGTTCAAGGACGTGATGCTCAAGGTACAGAGAACGAAGAATCTTTTTTATTGTTGGGCGCGATTGGAAGTCACGGAAATTTCGATATTTTACCTATTATTTCAGAGACTCTTGACCGAACCGGAAACTTCGGTTAAAAATTCTATAGCGCAACTGATCGGAACGGTGATCAAACACGAATTGGCCAATAACGGGTGGCCCGAAGTACTGCAGTTCGTTCAACAGTTGGTAACGAGCGAGAATCTGGCTGATAAACAGGTAAAACAGACGCAAGCGCGAAACAAACATGGCGGACGAAGTGGACGGAACTATTTTTTCGCATTTCGCGGTCCTCACGTTCCGAAAAATCGGAAGATATACACGATTCTCTGCTCTATCAGACCCAGGGAACAGTCTGAACGCAAAAAACTCTACAATTTATATCCCAGGTCCCAGAACGGGCCGTCCGAAGTCGCGAGGTGGGCCGCGTGGCGGCCATATTTGTTTTTTTTTCGCACTTCCGTCTACTATAGCCGTTTTTCTTTTAGCGCGCTAGTCCATTTGGAGTAATAAAAATTCGGTGTCTTCCTCTGATCGATTTATTTTAATGAAACAAGCCCCGTTTCACCCTTATTCGTGCAGCTTGGCATGTACACTTTATCGACGATGACGGAAGTCGCAGCGCACGCCTATCTGCCTCACGTGCAGTCTGTTGTATTCCTTTTGGAAAACACACTCAACGGTCTTCAGGACCTCGGACACCCGGTCGCGTACTACGTTCTACTGACTCTGACACATCTCGTTCCTTTGGTGGAAGGAAATCAGGCAGTGAGTACGAAAGCTCGAACTAGAGTGAACAATTCTCCAAAGAAGAACTAATCATTTTTAATTATTCTGCTTAGATGGTAAACTCCTACCACCAAATGATGCCGAGGATCATCAACTCGCTCCAAGCTCTCGCCGTGTCCAACGAAGAACAGGCTGTGGAAGCTTTCGAGCTACTCGACGAACTGTGCGAGAACGCAATGGACGTAATCACACCACATGTCAAAGCTCTCGTCAATCTTTGCCTCACACTTGGCAGTAACAAAGCTCTTGACGACGCGCTGAGAGTGAAGGCTGTTGGATTTATGGGATGGCTGGCTAAGACCAAGAAGAAGGCTTTCGTCAAGCATAAACTGGTCGAGCCCGTGATTGGTAATTGACAACGAAACAACGATGTTCTTTAGTCTTGTGATGTTTATTTCTGTTCGTTTTGCAGACATGCTGTTTCACCTGATGGCCGAACCGCCAACGGACGAAACTGACGAAGCCTATTTCTGCGAAAATATTGACGATAATACTCCGATGACTTGCGCTACGCAGACACTCGATCTTCTAGCGCTTCACCTACCCCCGGAGAAACTCATACCGCACGTTGTAAATATCGCAATTTTTAGGGAAATCGATCAGCTGTATCTTGAGATATTCTCTCAATCGTCTTTTCGCGATTCTAGCTACAGCACGTGGAGCCAGGACTTCACGGGACCAACATATACTCGAAGAAAGCATCCTACTTGGCAATGGCAGTGCTAGCGGAGGGTTGTTCGGAGTTCATAAGGTCAAAGTACCTCGAATCATTTCTCCTTTGTATTTGTGGCGGAATAACGAGCCCTCAGCCGGTAGTTAGGAACGCCGCGTTGTTCGCTCTTGGTCAATTCGCGGAGCACTTGCAGCCCGAGATTAGCCAGTATGCCTCCGAGCTTCTCCCAGTCCTGTTCGAATACCTGGGGCACGTTTGCTCCCAGGCGCAGTCGCCGAACAACAAATCTCCGCCTGTAGACAGGATGTTCTACGCTCTTGAGGTCTTTTGTGAGAATTTGAACGAAGGGCTTCTGCCCTATCTCTCAGTTCTGATGGAGTGCCTCTTCAAGGCTCTTCAAGCACCAAACTCGGACATTCACGTCAGAGAATTGGCCCTCAGCGCCATAGGCGCCGCCGCTAACGCCAGCAAGGAAAATATGCTACCCTACTTTCAGAGGATCGTCGAAAACCTTCGTGGGTATTTGACCGAGAAGCAAAGCGTCGAGACGATGTGTCTGCAGATTCAAGCCGTCGGTAAGACAGAAGAAAAAAGGGATTCAGCCGATTTCTAATCAACGTTCGAACGATTTTTCCAGATACTCTGGGAGTATTGGCCAGAACGATAGGAGACGAGCATTTTGCGCCGTTGGCAGAAGAGTCGTTGAACCTGGGGATGAAGTTGATGACCGAAAACGACGATCCTGATCTGAAAAAATGCGTTTATGGTCTCTTTGCGTCCATCAGTACCGTCATGAAGCTCAATCTGGCTGCCGTTCTCCCTCAGATCGTTGAACCGATGATAAACAGTATCCAGAGTGCGGAGGGAATCGTGGTGAGAAGCTCATTTTGAGATTCTGGTAATTGAAAATGATTTTTACACGCGATTAATTTTTCGTACATCTTTATCCAGCCCCACTTCAAGGATGACGAAAGCACCGCGTTCCCGGTCTACGAGGATGCTAGCGAGACTGAAGAAGAAGAAGACATCGAGAACACGGACAACGAGGATGATTACGACGACGTGGCTGGATACGAGGTCGAAAATTCTTACGTAGAGGAGAAAGAAGAGGCGATACTAGCGCTGAAGGAGATCGCAAAGAACACAGGGTAAAAAAATATGTTTCTGTTGATTATTGTCTAGTTTTAGATCCACGCTAAATAATGTTGCATTTATTTTACCTGCAGCGAGGCGTATTTGCCTTATCTGGAAAAATCATTCGAAGAGATTTTCAAAGTGATCAACTACCCGCAGGAGGATATCAGGAAAGCGGCTATCGAAGCTCTGCTACAATTCTGTATAAACTTTTCCAAGATAAATACTAACGAGGGTAAAATAGCGACCCAGAAGGCACTCTCGGTGTTTGTACCCAAACTGGCGGAGCTCATTCGCCTGGATGAGGAATGTATGGTCGCTATTTCGGCGCTGGATGCCTTCTCAGAACTCCTGAAGGAACTGAAATCCGACGTTCTAATCCAGGATGGGCACAAAGACGCCATAATCAACTGTATTTCCGACGTTATGACCGGTGAGGAAGGAAAATTAATTATGAAACCCTCATTTAGACTAAATTTGAAAATTTGGGACCTAAAATTGACGAATTTTCTTCTTTTTTGTCTTCAATGAATATACAATTTTTACAATCTTTTCTTGTCAATTATCGCAGGTAAAACTGAGTGTCAGGATCAGGAGGAGTCCGACGGAGATGAGACAGAGGCCGAGCAAGACGAGTTGTTGATCGAGTGTGCGGGCGACGTTTTTCCAAGTTTTGGCAAAGCAATGAACCCGGAAGATTTTCTTCTCTACTTCCAAGCACTGCTTCCTCTCTTCCTAGCAAAATTGGTAAGTTGGTATAAAAGAAGATGGTCGGTATTTCTAATTGTCTTTTTTTTTCATCTTGCAGCAAAAGAACAAGACAGACGCTCAAAGATCTTTTGGGATCGGAACGATCTCAGAATGTCTTTCGGCCCTCGGACCAGCCACGGCTAACTTTGTCCCACAACTTTTACCAAAGTTCTTGAAATTATCGACCGATCCAAACCCAGACGTTCGCAACAACGCGATTTACGGAATGGGCGAACTCGCTCTGCACGGAAAAGACGCCGTGTTTCCGTATCCTTCACGCACAGATTATTTTTATATCATCTTTTCAACCTCTCATTATAAGATATTACTGAATTCTTGAAGCCTGCACAAGTTTCAATCAGATTTCTCACGTCTATTGATCGATTTAGTCTTGGTATTTAATTTAAAACGCTAAATTCTTGACTTTGAATGAAGAAATTCCCCATTTTCTCTTCTAATTGTATGAAAATTGCGTTTTCAAATCCCTGCAGAGTCTGTATCTGATATTAATCGCAATTTCTATGAATTCTGTATTTTCCTTGACCTAAAAATTGGTGCGCAGTCATTACCCTGAGATACTGCAAGCATTATCAGAAGCGATAGTGACGGAATCGCACGGAGGAACCAGAGACAACATCGTGGGGGCAATAGCTCGACTGATAATAACAAATCACACGGTCCTACCGCTGGATCAAGTCTTCCCAGTTTTCGTTCAACAGTTACCCCTCAGGGAAGACTTTGAGGAGAATAAAGCAGTCTTCAAGTCCATTATGGTCCTCTACGAGACCGGGCACAACGTTATCAAGAGCCACATTCCCAGCTTACTCAAAGTAGCTGTTAGCGTCGTTCACGAAGGAAGAGCCACAGACGAAGGTGAAAATTCATTCAAGCTATAAGAATTGAGTTTTTTTCAGTCAAGTCGGTGAAAATTGATTGTTTTTCTTTCAGAATCTAAGGAAGTGGTGACGAAATTCTTGAGGGTAACTCAGAATGATTTTCCGAGCGAATGGAACGAGTTGTTGGTCAGTCTTCCGCCGGAAGTGACGTCGTGTTTTCAGTAGTACCGAAGACCGAGGGAAAACCGAAGAGTTGAAACATTTCGTTAATAGGAAACGGATAATAGAATTTTAACTATTGTGCAACGTATATGAGGACAAACTAACGCAACAGCACAACAACTTGACGTTTAATCATGGAAAATTCTCGTCACGTAAATTGAATATTCTATATTCTTCCTGCCCATCAACGAGTCTAACTATTCGTCAAGGCATGACATCACGCAACGTCCGCGTCGCGGTCATTTTCGTACCTTTTCCTCGTCTAAAATTGTCTTTATACAGGCGTACTACAAAGATATCGATTACACACGAACTATGACGAAAGATTATTGCCTACGACGTTCTCAGTCAATGCTGTTCATTCAAAAACACGAACAATCGAGCCAGATTAATCCTCGACTATGACGTAATTCTATTATAATCGTTGTTGTTACCGTTTCATTCTTTTTTTTTCTGTCACATTATATCATTCATTTTTTTTTAATCGTTATAATGCCCAGTACAGTATGGGGAAAAAGAAAAACGTAATCTGGCCGTTTGAAACAACTTCACTCCTGCAGCTGCAATTGTCTGTGCCTTTTCTGTCTGATATATTATATATATTATTGTCGATATCGGATTGAAAATTAAAAAAAATTATTCAAAAATTTAATTTTTTTAATAAAATTAATTAAATCAAAATAATAATAATAAAAAGTTTTTAAATAAAATATAATAATCTAATAAATCTACCCAATAATTAAATTATAATATAAATAAAAATAAATAAAAATATTATGATATTATATTCCTCGATCCCTACTAGGGTCGTTTATTTAATACTGTCGATTTACTTTCTTTCTTTTTTTTTAGTCTAAATGAGGGTTTCATAATTAATTTTCCTTCCTCACCGGTCATAACGTCGGAAATACAGTTGATTATGGCGTCTTTGTGCCCATCCTGGATTAGAACGTCGGATTTCAGTTCCTTCAGGAGTTCTGAGAAGGCGTCCAGCGCCGAAATAGCGACCATACATTCCTCATCCAGGCGAATGAGCTCCGCGAGTTTGGGTACAAACACCGAGAGTGCCTTCTGGGTCGCTATTTTACCCTCGTTAGTGTTTATCTTGGAAAAGTTTACACAGAATTGTAGCAGAGCTTCGATAGCCGCTTTCCTGATATCCTCCTGCGGGTAGTTGATCACTTTGAAAATCTCTTCGAATGATTTTTCCAGATAAGGGGGCGTCCACAAATTACGTGAGGCGTTTAGGGGGGGGAGGGGGTCGAGCCAAATCTCACCCAATCTCAGGGGGGGGGGGTCAAAAAATCGCAAAAATCGCCTCACGTAATTTGTGGACGCCCCCTAAGGCAAATACGCCTCGCTGCAAGTAAATTTTTTTTCTTTCTTTTTTTTTTAAATTCTGTATTGTTTAATCTAGGTTCCTTTCTCGAAGTTTGTTATGTTATATTATATTATACATATATTATGTACAGGCATATTAACAGTATATATTAAACAAAAAACAGAGGCTTATTTGCTACATTACATAATATCGCAAATAAAAATAATATGTATATTCAATAATCGCTGTTCGTTAACGGGCAAAATTAAAAAAAAAAAAAAAAAAAAATCAACTACACAACAATCGATAATTATATTTTTTTTTCCACTGTATACATAAAGTATATACAGATGAAAGATTTATTCATATATATTATATATTACTAACTACATTCAAATAAATGCAACGTGTAAATTGTGAAGAGACAAAAAAGTAAAAAAAAAAACGGAAGAAAAAAAATAGAATAAAATATATTAAATAAGGAATAAATTTGCATATATTTTATAAAGTAAACTTGAAAAAAAAACAGTCTTTATTTTATTATAAACACGCAAATCTCATTTCCCCTTGTTTTCTTCATGGCTTTCGCTTTCGATATACTTTGCCGTGGAGAGATTGGAACAATTTACTCGGTCCACGCGATTACAATAATGACGAATTTATAATCTATACACCGCGATAAACATCGAATAAGAATAGAGGAAGAGAAGGACGCGTTGGGCAAGAGACAAAGGGGAATCTCAAGGTCGTTACCGAACACATGATCGGTTTCGGTATGTATTAAACGACGCGGTACTATTGATGATACGTGTATGCACGCAAGAGACTCTCAAAGGGGATTTTTGGAACGTCTGGAAGACGTAAACGAGTTCTCTTTGTGCCGTTGTGAATGGCTATAGGCAACATGAGCAACTAGGTTTACATTTAAATTCGGTTGTTTAAACAGCCGTGCCAAAAACGAGCGATTAGTTACTCTCCAACGATTCTGTCTTCCACGCCAGATATTAACTGTATCCAATCCTGCGATCATTCTCTCCACTCAATTTATCATAATCAGCATTTATCGTACGATTTAAGACACAAATAATTTCATCATTAATAACTATTCGTGCCAGCCGCTGTTTTGCCCCCATACAATATTTCTACGCAACTTTGGACTGCGCACTCCGAACCGCGCATCAAAGTAGCGGTGAAAAGTCTTTATACCGCAACTCGGAACTCGACGGTACAAAGTTCAGGTCAAAAAGTGACTTTTTAATGCCCGTGCCGCAAAAAAGATCGAATAGCAAAAATTCATGCGGACTGATATCGCACGAGCTCGCTATGTATCGAGACGTCGCTCGTTATCTCGTAAAGTATGAAAAGATAAGAGAGTTTGTGGTCAATCCGTGACGGTGGCCCGCGGATAGAAGAGTCTAATCAGTGATCTGTACGCTCTCTCCTGCAGTGTACGATGGATATTAATTATTCAGGGCAACGTGGAGCGCGACGAAATTTCTGAATCTTCGACTTCCGTATTCCCTGTAGAGTTCATCGCTAATCGAACGTGATTATATTCTTCTGTCCTAAACACCGCGAACTATAAGCCCGTTAACGTTTCCCCACGCGACTTACTCACCGATACTTGGAGCCACGGGTCAGTCTGGATCTAGTCTTCACCGGGGAAAGTAGCAATCGCGTATCGCTACTGCTTTTACGTATCGTGTTCAATATCATTGCACGGTCATTTATTTGTAAAACCGTATAATTAAGAAAAAAAAAAAACACTGTACTATAGGCGGTGGATTGAAACAAAAATCGTGACTAAATTTACAAATACGAATTATTTATGTGAAAGTGAAACTGATAGCTTAATTATACACGATTCTAAAAAGTGCCATTATATAGAAATTAAATAAAACATATATCGAGGTATGGATAAAATCCGACTACTAAACTAAAAAAAATCCGTAAGAGTAAAGTTGTGTTATCCATAATTACCATTTGGAAAACAGTTCCTATACCTGCATAGGCAGGTAGGTGTACATGCGTTGTGTGTTACACACAGTTTCACCTCGGAAGTTTCTAGCTGTTTATGTACGCGTTGCTTTAACTAACTAACTGACTACTGATTCTTGGAATTTGTTAAAAACAAGCCCGCTAAGCGAACCTCCTTGCAGCTACTGGTCGAGGCTACAACGGAAGTCGAGAGGTTCGTATCGTTGAAAAACAACTGGATATGCATAATAGTTCTCATTAGCTAATAAGTGTCCCCAAGAGTGAAGATATCTGAATTTTATATCAGGCAATGGTCTTAATTCGGACTACTTCCGGTTCTTATCAGCCGCGAACGCGGGGGGATTAATCATCGCGTATCTAATATCTGCGGTCTATTTAATCACGATATCCAGTATTACGACTATCTACCACCGGATACTATGAAAAAATCTACTTTCAAGATCAAAGCGGAAGTCGAGGAGCTGTAACTGACACCGATTGTCCGGACGCTATTCCCACACGTAGCTAGTTACGCGTGTCTCGTCGAATCGGTTGATAATTGTTTACCGGCTGTACGCCAAGCCGATTTATTACCATTACATCGAACCTTTCAATAATCTGTCGCAGAGTCGTCTTCTCACTCTTCGCGGTGTTTGTCCGAGGCTGATGGTATTATTGTTAATGCCCGGCTGGCTAGTTTGCAAAGTACGTCACTACACAGTGCGTCGGCAGGATGTACCCGGTGATTAATGCGAGACGTTGAGCGCCTAGCCAACGATACGTGGATATCGTTTGTCGCGATTCGTCACGATCGTACAAATAATTGATTTATGCCCGTATATCGGTGAATCGATCATTGATCACATCGATGAACTTGGCGCTGATTTTACACCTTTTTTTTTTACCATTTTTTGTCATATGTGAATTAAGATTATATATATATTGAAGTTGTGACGAATTTATTTTGCCAGATCCCACGATGTGAAAAAAGACAAACACGAAATTGAATATTTAATGCAAACAGGAACCGAAAAACAGAAGAAGGATGTAATTTTGCTGAAAAGTGAGAAAGAATGGAGCTTCGACTTCGCTTTTAAGAAGCAAAAAGAATTTCGAAAATCAATTTGCTGGTGAAATTCAAGCTTTTCAATCACGAGTTTGAATTATCGCATTAATTTTTTAGAAATAAAACAGCGATTTTCAAATGATATCATTTTATTCGTTTCTTATTCTCAAATTGAGTGATATGAAGACATATGTATGAAGTGTTGATTCAAGTAGCTGGATAAACACGTACGGAGTGAGATAGTCATTCATGAATTTATTCTTGTTCTTTTTTTTCAAACTTTCAACAATTTTTTTTACACATATTTTCTGAGACCGTGAATTGAGATTCTTGAGCTTCACACAAGCAAAACTGAACCTTTATTCTTCTAATTTCAGGCAAAAAAGTTTCTTCGAAAATCGGTTCACCCGTTCAATCATTATTCACGTTTTAAAATAGTCTGTTTGGAGGAACTGGGGAGGACATCGTGTATACTGCTTTTTTACGATTTCGATACTATTCGATTTTTTGTTTCGTTTTGTTTGAAACCATGCGGTACTAAATCGTGAAATAATCGCCTCTAAAAGTCAAACTTTGATATCCATTAACAGCAGATTTTAGACAGCTGTGAGTCTTACATCGTGTAGAGGAACCAGAATCGACTCTTTTTTCACTTCCTTTTTCAAATAGGTGACTCATTTTTTTTTTTTTTTTTTCTTGTGACTAATGTCGATCATTGTTCGATTTGATAAAGATAAAACGAGTACCTATAACTGTAATTTTAGTATTCGAGTTCGCAGGTATTACATGTATTTTTAGAAACTTTGTTTGTTTCTTATTCCTTATCCTCACACCGATCAGTCCCACGATCAGCTGAGAACATTACAAACAATATATTGCTTCAATATCGCATATTATTAACTTGTGATAATGTTTCACGTTGATAACCAGTGGACGGATGTATGTACGTGGGCTGTATTTTATCTGCGGGTGTAATAAATCCCTCAATTTTGATTCTAATATTATACACTCGATTGTCACGTTTGTAGAATTTTGATACATCGCTCATAAATTATTCTGTATAATATTAAGGAGCGATTTACGCGGATAATTCTAATCCTTGGCAATTTTTTCACCGGTGGCCACTGGTCAGGGAAAAGTCAGGGAATTTATATAGTGGCCACCATAGACTGTGAAAAAGTAAGAAAACAGTGTTAAGAATAAATTGTCAATTTTTTCTTCCACTTTGTCAGCACTTTGATTACATAGATATTCAAAATTCGATACATACAGAATTCCTAAAAAAAACGATTTTTAACAAAAATTTTGACACTGCCAAATGGAATTGATAATCCAAGGACGATTTTTAATGATCTTGAAGGTGAGACTGTGTTTTAAAAACTTTTTTTTATGTCCAATAACAAATTAAGACAATTTTAACATTGACAATACGGTCCCAGAATATTATCATCACCGGTAGAAAAATGTTATTTGCAAATAATTTTTTCTCCACTCTTTGGCATCACGACCCGTGTATAATTACTAATAACGTCTCCAAATTCTCTCAGTCTATTAAATTTGGTGGTATTATAGCTTAGCCAGAATTTGGGCCGGTATACATGCAGCAAACAGAGGACAGGACGGAAAACTTTTCGGTGGCTTCCCGCACGTTGCCTATGACTATGAATTATCGTATACTGACCTTGGCCCAGGTTCGACCTTCGCCTATATAATAGTCGAATCAATTCTAGCTATAAGACTTGATCACTCGGACAGACATAGACATTATGGAATTGAGATCCGACTAGGATAGCGAGAGAAATGTCTGAGAATGTTGGAGCACCGGACTGCATAGCATGCAGGAGAAAGTGTCTAAACAATAAGCACGTTGTGTTGAAACAATGAAATTACAAGATCGCGTGGACTTCGCGTTCACGGACACGCCGCACACGCGTCACGCTACGTTGCACCTATTTCAACAAAAACAAGAATTATTTTTTACAGTAGCCAAAGTCTGTTTGTTTCCACGACTATAACTGTGCAGCTGTTTGACCTTTCTCTTTTTATCATTGCTAGATGACTGTGATACCGTGAAACCTGTTTCCCTCGTTATTTCGATCTACGAATATCAGTGTCAATTTAAATTTAAACTTTATTCAACGAATGCCATTACATTCCATTTGGCGAAACAGACACAGGACACGAGCAGCTTTTTTCAACATGTTCTCACACGCAGCAAATTTCAGTCCGAAATATCGATAATTGTACAAGTTATTAAGTTTCATATGCAGTTTTATACAGGGTGATTTCTTAATCGAGGAACAGTCTGAAGTTGGCTAGAATTGAGAGATGAACCTTCAGATAGTTCGATTATGCACTCATAGAAAAATTAACTTTTAATCGGGGAAAACTATCTAGAGCCCTTCTAGTACCCTGTTAGAAGTAAACGTGACGTTTTTAGTCGGGCCCTAGCAGGGCCCTGGCTAGTTTTCCCCATTTGATGGTCAATTTCTACATTGGGTGGTTATAATAGAACTGTCTGAAAGCTTGTTTTTCGATTCTAGCCAACTTCAGATTGTTCCATCGTTAGAAATCCAGCCTGTATGTAGTTTCAGCCGTATAATACCTACAATTTTGAGTCTTTTTTGCTGAAATTCGGTATCTACACTTGATTTGACATCCCAGACGATTCATCGTATCAGATTTTCAATATCGAGCCTGTTTTCTGAATTCAAATAATGGAGAAACATTAAATTGAACTTCTTTCATTGAACTCAAAATAGAAATTTCAAAATTGAATATCGATTTTCAATATTCTGTCACAGAAATTTGTATGTATCTATAAACAGTCTGCTAAGTTGAAATGAATAAATTTTTTTCGTTCCTCCTCAATTGAAACAAAAAACTATTCAAAACAAAAAAAAAATTCTCAGCCATTTTCCATACACTAATTCAGTGTTTAAAACTAGAAGGAAAGTAAACTGAAGCGCGGAAAAAAATAATAATAATAATTATTATACCGTGACATGAAAAATAAGGAACACAGTGGCTTCTGCTATGAGGAAAATGTATCCGACGATCGTTGATGCGGCATGGTATCATAATAACCACAACGTAAATCCTTAGTTAGTTGTCAGTTCAATACAGTCAGTACGTACGTGACGATCGGTTATAATAGATTCCGCACAGAATAAGAAGCCCGTATCGCGTTGATATGCGTCATTCGAGTTACTACCAGCTAGGGAAACACCTAATTGTTTCCGCTACCTATATCCTAGAGAGAGACGAGCTAAATTTCAATGAGTGGCAAGCGAATGATCGATTGTATAGCTTTATAAAATTCGCAGGTCGTCATTTAGTCACTCAGCGAATCATGGATCGACGAACGTTGTTTTCGATAATACAACACGCTTTCAAAACGTCAAGTGATGACTGAAATTTAAAAATCGGTTCCACCACTAATCGTCATGGACCACGGCGGCATGGAACTAGTAGCCAGGACATCACTGACGTCCTTGAAGGTCGGAGTGGGTCGCATAGTGTCCCCAAACACGATGGACGACTGGACCTGGTCGAGTCTGAGGGTAAGTGAAACGATACCCATCTAAAAATTGACTCAAATGGGGAAAACTAGCCAGGGCCCTGCTAGAGCCCGACTAGAAACGTCATGTTTTTTTCCGAAAAGGGCCTAGGAGGGCCCTAGACATTTTTCCCCGATAGAAAGTCAATTTCTGCATCGGTGCAACGTCTAATTGTCTGGAAGCTACCATCAAATGGGGAAAACTAGCCAGAGCCCTGCTAGAGCCCGACTAGAAACGTCAAGGTTATTTCTGAGAGGGCCCTAGAAGGGCACTAGCCATTTTTCCCGATAGAAAGACAATTTCTGCATCGGTGCAACATCTAATTGTCTGGAAGCTACCATCAAATGGGGGAAACTAGCCAGGGCCCTGCTAGGGCCCGACTAGAAACGTCACGTTTATTTCTGAAAAAGGTCTAGGAGGGCCCTCGACAGTTTTCCCCGATAAAAAGTCAATTTATGCATCGGTGCAACGTCCAATTGTCTGGAAGCTCCTAATTACTATCAAATGGGGAAAACTAGCCAGGGCCCAGCTAGGGCCCGGTCAGGAACGTCAGGTTTATTTCTGGGAGGGCTCTGCTTAGTTTTCCCCGATTGAAAGTCAATCTGCTTGGGTTAATCGTTAATTCAGAGTTCGCACGATCAATCAAAGCCTCTTACCTATTACCTCATACCTGCGGCTGGATTCGGACCATGGGTATATATTAAAATTGAGGAGAGATCAATATTCGAGGGCTCCGACCTGCCCCAAGGCTCACGCACTCGGGGACCAGGATTGGCTGGTCTATCACATCGCGTCCAGGAGGACAAGATCTCTGAGCGCCTGCGTGCGTCCGCGTCGTGTCCGGATACTCAACGTCGCGAATAGTCGCGGGGTACGATCCGTGCAGTCACTTCGCGGCTAGATGATCGAATCTTCTATCAAGCTTCACCTATTTCAACTTTTAACAAGATTATAGAATTTTTTTATTTTATTTTTTTAAATTGCGTGAAACCTTCCGTGTGTTAATCCTTCCGGGAAATCGCTTAAAAAAAAATCACAGACTTAAGGGAATTATTGCGAAGCATAAAGATAGCGGGGTTTATTTTATTTATTTATTTTTTAAAGATTGTGTGCAGCGAGGGGAGGCGTTGGGTTATCTCTGAGTGGTCAGATACACAAACGGTAGTATATATTTTATCACCGATCGTTCAAGTTTTTGTTCGACGCCAGCAATAGCCTGGTAGATAGTAGATAACGATTATGAAAATTGTTTTGCAGTTCGTTGATCGGTTTCAATTCTCGGTATTTTGATGCAATCATCAATTCCTCGTATATGTATATGTATATTCGTAATCTCTTTAAAGTACAAATTAAATCGAGACTCCCAGCCACAGTTGCGTTATAGTCACTATATTGTATAACACTAAAAAATTCAAAGCGGTTGTCACTTTACTATAACTCACATTGACGATTATTTTTCTTATCTTTTCATTCTTAACTCTGATAGTCTCGAGTCTAGGTGAAATTTTGCCGTGAAATTTTCAAGGGATTAAAAACTCTTGTTGATAAATGTTATCGGTTTGAAATAATGACGGCCGCAAAGGAGTCAATAAACGCATGAGAGTCTCTCCATGGTCACCACGAGGCAATCGAGGCTATTCACTCAAGACTATATGACATTCAAAATTAAAAAAAGATCGGTAGAGCCTGTTGCAATCTCGAGAGAAATCTTGTCTATCACTCAGGTGTAAATTATATCACTGTTATCATTAATTTCGACTCTCGATACTCACTTTTTTTTATGCACTCGTTAATTTATTAAGAGAGAAACAAAAAAAAACTTTTATTGGGAATTTAATAGCCGTTTTTTCTTCTTCTAGGCTTAGACTCGCGTTATATTCTTGGTCTGTGATCGTTAATCGCGAAATGAGTATCAACAGACTTGTGACAATTTACATGTTAGAGTCAGTCCGCTAAGTAGCCGCGCGTAGCTCAGTCTTGATTAGCGATTAATTTGTGCAGGAGGGAAACAGCTGTAGGTAATCGATTCCACGTCTGTTACACATTTCAGAGTCAATTCGAATACAAAAATTTGGAGAAGCTGTATCTCACTTATCAAAAGAGACTACAGGATGGCTACTTGTCTCTCTTCCTCCTCATACATCTTAGCTTGGGAGTATCCGTTTCCGCAGTTCTGATCACCATGGTAAGATATTCAATCTATTATTCAATCTAATCGAGGGGGGATATCAGATAAAATAGATTCTTGATTTCCTTTCTTTTTTTGTCCTAATCTACTGTAAAAAAAAGGGTTTTAGGTAATTTCTGATCGCATACATGTTTTAGGCTGGTCTGCAAAGCGCCCTGCCCGACCTGATCACATTCGGCGTGATAACGGTGCTCCTTTGTCCACTGATCGCTTTATCGTTCAGGCCAAAATTTATTGGAAAATATTCCTGCGTTCCCGTTCTCCTCTCATGTTTGACCGTGGTTTTGCTTGTGGCGGGTGATGTCACGATGCCGATATACCGCGCCGCGAGTCAGAGCTACGATACTCCGGCGGTAAGGTACGCCTCTGATTATCGCCTTACCGGTGTTAACAGTTTTATCGATTCGTTACAATTTTAATTCCCCGACTCGTTAATGACCAAGGGATTAATCGCAGGCCGGCTTACACGACGCACACGCTACTCGCCTGCTACGTTTTTCTACCGCTGACCGAGAATCTTCACGCTTTCCTCCTCGGAGTCACTGCGACCCTGTGTCATCTCGCCAGTCTGGCTCTTATCACGTACAGAAACGAGCCGAACTTGGCTATCAAGGTAATTTTCGATTTTTCACTCGTTTTAGACAGTCTTTTCGCAATATTTGAAGAGAAAAATTTTCTTGTATTGGCCGGGATTCGAACCCGGGTCTCCCGCTTTCTGTCCCGTAACGTAGACCACGAGACCACCGGACTCGTAGAATTCTTCTCTTCACAGACCATATCAGTGCTCGTTATGTGATTCGGTTGGGATTTGTATTTTATTGACGTTGTAGCTCATCCCCGACGCGATATACTTCATATGTGTCAACGGTCTGGGACTCTACTTCCGGTTTATGAACGAGGTTGTTATCAGAAGGTCGTTTTTGGACAGACGAAAATGCGTCGAGTCAACGTTGAAACTAGACTACGAGAAGGGACAAGAGGTAATTGAGATTTGTATCGTGACAAGATAAAGAAGAAAAAAAATTTACAACTTGACAAATAATCTTCGTTTGTTATCGACGTAGGAACAACTCACGCAGAGCATACTTCCGCCGCATATAGCTGATCAGATTAAAAAGGATTTTAGAAACATAATCAAGTTCATGGAGGAACACAAGACCATCAAACAAGAGGCGCTTTACAAGTAAGTGATAAGAACGATAAGAAGCAAAAATGCAGATCAACTTTCAAATAATTCTCAATATTTTTTAATCAGTTCATTAGAACAAAAAATTTCGAAAATTTCGTAGAATTATCAATACTTTCAGAAGAAATTCTGAAACTTTATGAAAAATGAATTATTTCAGTGATCTTTACGTGGAGACGCACAACAACGTGACGATCCTGTACGCGGATGTGGTCAATTTTTCAGGACTCACGGTGACTCTTCCGGTTGAGAAACTGGTCGAAACGTTAAACGATCTTTTTGGCAGCTTCGACGAAGCTTCTGAGAAGAGAAAAGTACTGAGAATAAAGTTCCTCGGGGATTGTTACTATTGTGTTAGTGGGGTGCCGTACCCCAACAAGCATCATGCAGCGAGCTGCGTCGACCTCGGTGAGTTTCATTCCTCATTTTACAAAGTTAAAAAATAACTTTTACTGCTTTATTCATGTCAAAAATAGTCAACGATTAAAAAATTGTCAAATTTTTCAAAAATCCAAACATTATCTGAAGTCAGTGGAAGTCGATGTTTGAATTTTTCTGCTGTGTAAGGACATCTTCATGAAAAATGAAATGACTTCTGTCTCATCCCCTTCTTGGCAGGACTGGATATGATCCAGATAATACGAAGGATCCGTGAGAAACGGACCCTCGACGTTGACATGAGGATCGGGGTCCATTCCGGTACGATAATATCGGGAATAATAGGCGCGAATAAGTGGCAATACGACGTGTGGTCGCGAGACGTTGTGATCGCTAATAAAATGGAGCAGACCGGAAGAGCGGGAAAAGTTCACGTCACAGAACAGACTCTGAACCTCCTAGACGTATCTCAGTACCACTGCGTACCTGTCGAGTCCGTGAATAACGAGACCCTTAATAAGTACAAGATCAAGACGTTTCTTCTGACACCTCTGAACCAGCCCATCACTCCGATTCCACCGTATCCGGCGACTCCGGAAAGAGCATTTCCGTTTCAGGTGCGTTTTAGTGATCGCAGTATGTCCGTTTATTTTCATTCTCACCTTTTGGGCTCCAGGGAAACAATTTATCCCGAAACCCATGTTGTTGACTTTCAATCGGGGAAAACTATCTGGAGCCCTTTTAGGACCCTTCTAGTTTTCCCCAGTTCACAGTCAATTTCTCCATGGAAGGGGTAACTTTATTTACTCTTTTTTTTTTTTTTTGTTCTTTCTCATTTGGTAATAATAATCATTGACAAGCGAGCCTTGTTGCAGAACAGCGAGAACCACTTGGGACGGGATGGGCCAGCACAGAGCAAGGTTTACCTTCAGGCTCGCAGATCAAGCGCCAGGCCAAGTATATCAATGCAGGCTAAGAGCCAGAGACGCAGTCCACCGAATGCTAACGGAAATGGATCCGATGTCATCGTTGAGACTGACCGTCGACGGACAGCATTGGTATGAAACAACTGTCTTTTTTTGGCAAACCATTCGGTGGATTTTTTGGATTTTTTTTAGTCGATTTTTCCACAACTTTTGCAAAATATTATCAAAATATATAATGTTTGAACTTTTGAAGATAAAATGTGTGCAAAAAAAAACTGCGATAGTGTCTAAAATTCCCTACATTTGAAGACTCGCTTCTTTCAATCGTGAAGTTATATTTTCGTTACAATCGTTAGAAATCGTTTGCAATCAATAAATTGTCATTCTAACGGCTTAAGAATTGATGGAAACGTTTCATTTTTCACCAAGGGAGCTTTCATGGACAGCAATTTGCGCCAGTATCAGCAAATGTTGAAAACCGCTGACGTTAGTATGGGAGCGGTAATCCAGCAGATGCCACTGAGCAAATTCGAGTAAGTCGATACAAAGATACTTAGACAGCAGTCTGAAGTTGGCTGGATTCGAGAAATTTATGAGCCAAATTTTACAGCCAGCCCGTTTCTCGATTCCACTCAACTTCAGAGTGTCTGGTGGTCAGGGGATTCCCCCTTGTATAATTGAACAATTCATAATTTTTACTAGTAAAAACAGACAAAAATCGTTGCTCTTTTCCTCAGCCAATGGTTCAGAGCGGAGCATATAAACCCGTTGTTCCTAACGTTCGACGACTGCAGCTGGGAATTACCCTTCCTTCGCGAGCCAGATCCTCTGTTCAAATTCTACGTCAGCTGTGCAGCCATAGTTCTCGCCTGCATGGGGTGCATGACGCTCATTCCGTCACTGAAAACAGGAACGTGAGTCGAAATTACGATGTGATCACAATCACAGATTAAATTTCCTAGTCACGGTGAAACTAGTGTTGCCAAAAGACAAGAGCAGGAAAGAATTTATCTTCTTGTCTCGAATGTTTAGAGAAAATTTGTGTCTCGTCTCGAATTTTTCTGGACCTAAAGATTGTCTCTTGTCTTTTCTTGAATTTTCTTGATTTAAATTTAATTTAAATTTAATCACTCCGACGTTGTTATTCGTGCTAATCTAGACTCGAAATCTAATCTGGTTCAATATCTAGTCGCGTTTCTTATCAGTATCCAGATCGTTTTTGGGGGACAAATCCTATCCGACTAACGGCGAAATTTATGGCCATCAGGTTTCAAAGTCCAAGTTTGTTTCGTTTCGGTATTATTCCCAACGTCGCGTTATCGCGGAATCTAATCTCAGTTCTTTGACCGTGAAATCAACTCAAATGACCGATTCCTCAGGTGGCACCTCAGCACTGGCCTCGCCTACGGCGTAGCCATGGCCTTCCTCGTCCTTCTGCTACCCTTCACGTGGCTACACTATGCATGGACCAGGTGGAAGGACCCCCACGAAGAACACGAGGGACACGTCCCTCAGCCGCAAAATAAATTACTCCTCTTCATGTACAGGAGCAGCGTGAAGGTAGGGGATTCAGGATGAGATTCTTACATCTGTGTGCATTCTAGGATTTAGTCAGGATTGAGTTATATTTAAGGGGGGGCGTCACCGATGACAGAAAAAAATAGCCTGATCTCTGTGACGGCGAGAATGTAACGTTTCTTAATTTGCTAAGCACAGATCGTGTGGAGTTCCTTGCTGCGAACCTGCCTCTACTTGGTCATCACGATCTTATTGGCGGCTTGTGCGATGGTCGAGATGATGGTAATTATTGTAACATGCATTGGAGCCAAGGACCTGATAACCGGAATTACATTCACTGTTCTCAATGCCACAGGTAGAGTGTGAGAACGTCGATTATCTGATACTGAATAACGTGACATCGAGTGTCACCGACCCCACAGCCTCGAATTTGGCGTGCAACATCCCACCTTGGGTAAATATCATCAAAGTTTCTCGAATGATATGTTTTTACACTGAGTCATTGATGATAATAATAATAATGATGATCGTAACCCTGTTTTAAATTTCAGCAAATGACTCAGACCTGCTCTCTCGCAATACTCATGAGTTTTTTGTTCCTTCGAATTCACTTCGCCCTCAAGTTATTGATCGGTTGTCTAATCGTCGGATTCTACTCCTGGAATATATGGGTCTTTAGGTCGAATCTGTTCCAGGTATGTCATATCTTGGAACCTGGATAATCCCGTTTTCTGTAATTAACAATATTTTCATTACACAGTCGGGTGAAACTTGGAATCCCCAACTGGAAGCGAAGATCGCTCACATATTCAGCGTCATTTTTCTCACCTTCTCGTTGCACATAATCGATAGACAGGTGAGAAAATTCTTCAGCAATATTTTCCCGTCGTCGCTTATACAATTATTAAATGTCCATTACTTCGAACATTGAATTTAGGCTGAATACATGAACAGACTCGACTACCAGTGGAAACGACAACTCACCAAAGAACAGGACGAGGCCTTCCACACCCGGAACGCCAACAAGATGTTACTTAGGAACATCCTCCCCGAACATGTCGGTGAGTTGGAATTCAACAACAACTTCAGTGTTGCGTTGAACAATTTTTACAAGTCGGGTAAATTTGAAAAAAAATCCAGGGGTACCAGCGGGGTTTGAAGTCCCACGCCTGTAGCCCCTGAGCCACCATGACTCCAAATCTTGTATTCCAGTTGTGTGATTTGACTGTTTTAATTTCAGCCGATTTTTACTTGAACACCGACAGAAGTCAGGAGCAAGAGCTTTACTACGAGGCTTACGATACTGTGGCCGTGATGTTTGCCTCGTTGACGGAACTTTCGATGGACGAGAGTCTTTTGTCCGAGAAGAACATCCTGGTTACTCTGAATCGGATAATATGCGAATTCGACAAGCTTTTGTTCGAGTCCAATTTTCTGAGGATTGAGAAGATAAAAGTGGCTGGTGAGTCCTGGGTGGAAATACTAGTTATTTTTCATTATTTCACTTATTGTCTCGTTCATTTATCATTGTTTCAGTTATTTCAACGAGTTATTTCCCCTTCGCTCATGACTGTGAATTTTTATCCTTCAGGAACGACCTACATGGCGGCCTGCGGCTTAGACGCTGGTCGAAGGGACTCTTACCACGAATCATGCAACTCCGGCAGCTTCTACGACGATGAACGAGATGGAGAAGATCGTTCTAATAGAGAAAATTATCAACCGTATCAGGACCGGAATCCGGATCATGTCGTCACCGTTATGACCCAATTCGCTGCCGCTATGATGCGGACTCTTGATAAAATAAATGCTGATATCAGAGAGAAGAGGGAGAATAAAGAGAAGTCTACGTTCGAACCTTATCAGTGAGTCTTGATCGACTGTTTTTTCAATCAAAATTAATTCTTAGAATTCTATTTTTTGTAATAATTACTAAGGATTTTGTTTCTGATCAAATTTAATGTTGAATCTACAAATCTTTACCAAAAACTGTATAAAATATTAGAATTTTTCCTGAAAATCCAATTTAATTTATTAATTCTCAAAGACTGAGGATCGGTATTTCTCACGGTGAAGTGACTGCGGGAGTCGTAGGGGCTCAAAAACCTCTCTACGACATCTGGGGCGATGCTGTGAACATGGCATCGAGAATGGACACGACGGGTGAAGCCGGAAAGATCCAGGTTCTTTTTATTCTTTCTTCATAAAACTTTTATCTCTGTTTTTTTTTTTACCAATTAAAGTGGAGCTAACAAAGCAAAAATTGTTCAGGTGACAACGCAGACTGCGTCGGTGTTGGAGGATCAGGGAATAAGGTGCGACTTCCGAGGCGATACTTACGTGAAACCCAAAGGGATGGTGACGACGTATTTCGTCGGTATCGACGACGAGAGGAACCTGAGGAAGGTGGAATCGACGCATGTGACGAAATTGTGAGGCTTTTAAGAATGATAAATTGATAGGAGAAAAATTATAGTTTGGATAAATGAATGTGGATATGAAAGAATTACAATATTTTCGCCGCAATATATCAATAGTCTTTGGACCGAGGAGGTAAAAAAGGGAAAAGAATCGCGGTGAGATTCACAGGGTAGATGCATTTTAGCATCATTTAATCATTATATTCACGTCGTATATTCGGTGGTAATTAATTGATGAATAATATCCTATTCAGGACCAATAGACCGATTATAATTATTCAAATTGGATGATTATAACTTTATCAATGGGATGGGGAATAAAGTGGAACGATTAAAATATCGATAGACCAAAGCTGATCATAGTCAACGTGTATTCAATGAAACGTTATCGCTCGATTGATGATTTTTCAATGCAAATTTTGTTGAACAACGTAACAGGAAAATCATCACGCATACATATCTGTGTAGATAGATCATCATGTATTATATTATATATATTTTTTATGACAAATTGACCAAAGCTATAATTATGATTATAAATTAATAACGTTATGTTGGATATTTCATAAATTATTATCCATATGCCTTCATATATTTTTACTGCTTTCAAGATTCACGCAATTGTAATGTAATATGTCTATAGGTATAATATAACTGTAGGTATTTTAATATATAAACTGATTATATGTTATATATATGACGAAGTATGCAGAGAATCAAAATAATATAATATGTATACCATGTATTATTTCATTTGATTGATCATAGTGTACATCTATAGCGATTCGTCCATGTGTAGTTCAAACTGTACATACATACGAACGTTTATATATACCTAGACACATGAAGTAGTGTCATTACGTCAAGTTCGACATTTTATTTACATATGTAGGACAAATATCCTGCATTAAAAATTAAAAAAGACGAACTAAAGTCCGTGTATTTGATATATATAAGTATGTCATTATTTATTATATTAATTAAACAGGAGATTCGAGGATATATTTGACGGTAAATCAATGTGCAGCCTAATTAGAACAAAATTGTTCGAAATAAGCTACATTAAATACCGTGTAATAATATAGCTAGCACAAATGAATATAATATTACGTGTGTGTGTGTGTCTGTAAATAATTGTGTATAATTGTAAATAGCATTTGTCATCGTACATGTAGAATTGACGTGTTGTTGGATAAGAATAACGATACGACATCATTGTCCTGCAAAATATACAATATTTATGAAGAGTAGACGATGATGAACGTGTTTTGGATTCAAGTTTATTACGTTTTAATATATTTCGAAATTCAATTTCCGGAGATTCCCACTAGATAAAGTAAGGGGTCGAGATATCTTGACCAATATCAATCAGGCACACTGAATGAATGATTCAGAATCGGAATTCGCGCTGATCTGACTACATAGTTAATGTAGAGATGGACCTACGCTTCGGGGTTTCCATATTTCGGGTCACAGAAAAAACTCCGTAAGTTTGAATACAGAATCCTTGACCTGGAGGCCTGACACTCTCCTTGCCAGTCATCAATTTTGATGATTCCGATATGAGCAGACACTATAAATGTCACAGGGAATCAATTATGGTCAAACGGTCTGAAGGGTGAATTTTTATCTAATCCAGGGATAGACACGAAGATGCTGGAGTCACTTTACAGTACGTGAAACTGGCAAACTCCGAATTCCTCTATTCATGAGCAGAGATTCGTAAAAATTATTTTCACTAGCGATTTCTTGCAATCCCAAATTGGTTTTTAAAGGCTGCATTAATTCCAACCCCTCAAACCAAAGCCAGGCAATGTACGTTCGACTACGGTGATAACTAGCACCGTGAATTAAAATGAAGGTGTCCGAACCGACGAAGTAAGACCCTTAGACACTAATTAGTGCTATACGTTTCCCAGCTTGACGTACAATACAAGAAATAAAAATGTTCATGATGTTCGCGAGCTGTTATACAATGATAAGAATATTGATATATAGTTGTAACAAGAAAGGTTCGATTGCCATGAAAATTACGAAAAAAATGCATTTGCAAGGAAAAACGCTATTTCATAAAAAATTTTGCTGTAATTAGAAATTATTAGAAATTATATTTGGAATGAAAGAAACTCAGTTTCGAGATGTGCTTTGTATATAAGATGTCGGTTAGGGAGAAATTTAGGGGGTGGGAGTCGGGGTAAATTTTAGAATTGAATCAATATTTTCAGTATAATTAGAATCACCTTCATCTATTCGGGGGATGAGAGCCGCGAATTGTACGAGATGGGGATAAATAGTACATTGTGTATCAAGGGCGCAAAACACTATTTTTCGAGTGTGAAATTTGCAGTACGAGCCGAAGGCGAGTGTACTGCAATCACACTCGCCAAAATAGCCTTGCGCTCGTGTTGCACACGATTTTTTTCTCAACACCTGGTCTGCAAAAATGCCTCTTTTCAGACCGAGTGAGCGGGCGCAAAACGGAACTTTGCGCCCGAGGGCAGGAAAAGAGTCGTTTGCGCCCGTTTTAGGCGGGCGCAAAGCACTTTTCCGCCCGAGGGCCGAAAAGATCCGTTTTGCGCCGGCTCAAGAGGTATGAAAAGTGGCATTTTGCGACCGGGTGTGAGAAAATGGATTTTTAGACAGGAGTTTGAGTTTTTCGAGGTCGTTATTCAGCGATGTATGAAAATCTTCGATCACCTTCACCTTTGGAGGGTAGGGGTTCGTTCAATTTTTCAGAACTGACGATGAAAATATACGTGCGATAAAATTTCACGTTACATTGTATACATGTTTGAAAAATTTCACGTGATAAGCAGTGTTTTCAGACGCCGTTATCTTTATATAATACTCCGCCGTATAATTATTACTCGTTTCGTGGGTATAAATACGGAGGCCTGCCGGCGTTCACCACAAGAAGTAAATTCTGCTCGCAAAGTAGCTACTACATCGAGTATCCACCATGAACCGAGTCGCCTGTCTGCTCTTCGCCGTGCTGGCCTTCTCCCAGCTCCTCAACACCGTGGTTATGGCCATGCCCGAACCGTAAGTGACATGCAGCGACACTAATCATGTGCCAATATTGATCAAATAAATGACGTGCCTGACGATTTTTTTCAGCTCGTCGGCCGATGTAATGGGACGTATGATGGGGGGTCCCGGGAAGCGGCGCAAACATTGAGTAAGTACACTGCCCTGCAAGAAATTTCCGATACAAATCGGTCTTTTCGGATAGGATTCTGAAAGGATTTTTTCATGTTCCAGATACACCTACACACGTTTTGTATCCACATTCTATCCGCACCAATATTCTAATCGGTTGTATATACGGTTCAATCCGAATTCGATTCGAATTCAGTAATCTAATCGGCGGAACGTATCCGTCTTTATCCGCACACCATCCGTACGCTCAACTGCATACGAAACCTACACGTACGTATTCGGTTTTTACTCGGTGCAGGTGATCGCTTGACCGGTAATGAATCCGGTTCCATCCGTCGACATCCGCACTTCCACGGTATTCAAACCGCCGATCGGGACCTATACGTACCCATCCGGCTTATTCCAGCTAGCGATTATCGTGAGTTCCGCCATCCTTCCGTCTCCATCCGTACTTCAACTGTATTTCAAACTACCAGCGGAACCTATACGCGTCTGTCCGGTTTTTCGCGATCGGACCCAGGTCTGTCCGGATTCCGACTGGATCCGTTTTTCTCGACATTGGATTCGATCATTCACTCTCAGTAACCAATGGCATTTTAAACGCCACTCTGTCCGAAACCCTTCGTGCGTAACCATTGGGCTGTTCCGTACGGTTACCTACCCGAACCTTTCAGGGACCCGCCCGCCAAGTGAAGCTAACTACCCTGCAAAAAATGTCGGATGAAGTTATACGATTCTATTCGAATCTAATATGGTTTTTGTACCCGTACTGTATCCGAACCTATCGGGATGTATCCGATTCTTAGCGTATTGTATCTGGACCTATCGGAAATCTATACGTTCCGATAGGTTCGGATACAGTACGGGTACAAAAACCATATTAGATTCGAATAGAATCGTATAACTTCATCTGACATTTTTTGCAGGGTATACTCCTTGCGACACATACGTTTTGATACCGAACAGGATTTGAATGTAAGCAAGAGGTTCCAGACTTCGACATTCATGCAGGTTCCTGATAGAATCCGTATAGAACTGGACGGAAGGCATGTACGGTTCCATACCGGATAGAATTCAGATCGAAGTACAAGGGTTTAAGTTTTTTCAGGACAGTAATTCCGGATGAAGTCCAGACAAACCCGGATAAGACCCTGATATTTTGTGACCGAATGGAGTATGGATAGAGATTGGAAACCCAGTCGGGCCTGTCGGGATTAAATCCGTTTACGCAGTTCAGATTTTTGCCGCTCGGGGGCATCATTCTCTCGCGAGTGAAGTACCGCGGCTGCGAAATAAGAGCGCGCGATGCTCGCAGCTAAGCATACTTACCTGCCACCGAAGATTACTGTGTGAATAACACGGTTTTTGGAAGTCGAGGCTTTTTCATTGCTCTACGGTCGAGCTGAATATACCCCCCCCCGCCCCCAATGTAACAATTGCGTTAAGGTCCGGATTAATCCCGGGCGGTCGGAAGCACTATATAATTCCGTATAGGGTCGAACAGACCTAATTTGTATCGGACATTTTTATTAGGGTATGCGCCGATCTGCGAAGCCGTGCATTTTCCGGATCGAGTCAGATACAACCCGAATAGAAAAAATTGGTCAATCTCGGACGAATTCCCCATAGGCCCGGATCTATTCCGGGTGCAAAAACACTATAGGGTTCACCATCAGGACGGATCATGCACCGATCGACGAGATCTATGCGCTGATCTGCGAAACCGTAAAGTTTCCGGATCAAGTCACATACAATCCGAATAGAAAAAATTGGTCAACGTCGGACCAGTTTCACATAGGCCCCGGGTCAGTTCCGGGTGCAAAAACACTATAGCGTTCACTATCAGGCCGGATCGGTTCCACATGTACCGATTTGTATCGGAAATTTTTTGCAGGGTGCAGATTAGTAGGGATGGGCGATGTAACATCGATTATTGCAGAATCGATGTTTTTCCCAGAATGATCGATTTTTTAAATCGATGTTTGAAAATCCGATTAATCGGTACATCGATGTTTGTTTTGGCGAAATCGATGTTTTTGTTGGAATTGGTGAAACCATAATCTAAATTGTCGGGCAAGTCATTTGCCCTTCTTGCCCTTCTTTTATATCAGAATTTGATGATCGCTCCAATCGGCCTTGGAAATTAAAATAAGTCAAGTACAGAAAAAAAGGATAGTTACGAGTTTTGGCTGAAAAAATTACAAAATTTGGAAAAATATGTTAGATTTCTCTTGGTTTCTTTTTTTTTTTCATCAACATCGATTTGGTTGACATCGATGTTTTTTTCGTCGATTAATCGATTATAAAGAATCGGTTCAAAAAACAATCGATTATTCTAACATCGATTATTTTTCCAAGAGGCGTATTCGCGTTGGAATCAAAGTGATTTTCATCATAATGATGTGCCAATCAGATGTCGAATAGCACCGCTCTGAAGTTAGGCGCTATAATCTGATTGGCTGGATTGGTTCATCATTATGATAAAAATCACTTCTAGCCCCAACGCGAATGCGCCTAAGAATCGCCCATCCCTACAGATTAGGACGTGTACCTCTTTTTTATCTTGATGAATTGTATTCGTGGTCCATTCACGCATGCACGACGGAAAACATTCGGGATTCTCGCAGTTACATCAACGTTTTGATGACTGTTTACCACTATCGTCGACATCTACTCATTTTTATTGCATTTTCGTATTCCAGTCGATCTTTATCCGCGGACCCAGATCACCACCAACTTGGAAAAACGGCGACGACGTGGCTGTGACAACGATCACTTTATCGTCGCCATGGGCCAAGCGGATGATTCACACGAAATTGAATATTATTTGTGCAAGAGCATGCTCTGAATTGTATCTTGATTATAATCATTCGGTTATCAAAATTGAACCAACTAAACATTCCGTTAAAATTTCCATTGAAAACTCGTGTTTTTTGCCTCCCTCAACGGGATGAAAGTCACAGTTTTTTGACTGGAGAAATAAACTTGCTAGCGGGGAAAAAACAGAACTCTCGTAACCGTAGTAACGGTGAAATAAACCAAGAAAGTGCTGCCCCTAGCGGATAACGCCGTTCTCATGGTTCTAACCTCACTTTAACTCGTTTTTAATGCACACGTGGTAAAAAAAAAGGATACCTATGTGCCATGGGAAGGAAGCAGGCGTTTTGTCTCTCGAATTTTGCACAACTCGTCTTCACTCCTCAAATCGCAACTCGTTCTGCAAAATCGGCGCTCAACAACAAATGCCCGCTTTCTTCCCTTGGTGCATAATACACTAATTTTCTGTCTTGCCGTAAAATTGGCCCAAATCGATATTGGAACTCGATGCCACAGACCGGTAACTTTAATTTTACGCACAGGTTTGGTCCTCGAAGTCCTACGTAAAAACTCTTTAGAGATATAGGGTTTCGGTTTCAGGCACAAGTTGCAAGGCCTGGTATATGAATCTCAAGTCAAGGGGGTGCTGTACTCGATTTTATTGTGACAGTAATTTCTTCATTTTTGCGTGCAAACTGAAATATTTTTCTCTCTATTTGTTCACTATTGTACCTAGAATTCCGCTAAGAATCTATTTTTTGCGATTCAGATGCGTGGGTTAAGATATTCAGAGATATCTGAGTGTCGGTAAAAATCGAGTATAGCACCCCTTAATGCTAATTTTGTTGAGGACTTTACGTTACCAACGAATGAACAAAGAAATATCTTCATTACCGTCAAAGTGCGCGGTCGGCAACCTAGAGACTCTGTATCTGCACTGTCTCTCTCTAACTAGATCTGCAGTGCATGCAGCGACGAGAGGGACAGCGCAGAATGACGTCACGCAACTAGTTAGTCGCGAGACCGACCAATGAGGGCGTTCGAGTGTAATCTCGATTATCGCGTGAACCTTTGTGGCTACTCGTCTAAAATCTTTGTCCGATATCCAGACGAATTTAATCCCTCAGGGTTATTGACAAGTGGTGTTTTTTCGCAGTATTTTTATTCCGCTGTATCCCATCGATTTTGACCTCGTTTTCACACGTTGATAGACACGAAACATCGAGTCAAGGTAATATCTGCGATTACGGGTTTCAACCGAAGCGCAAAACCGTGAATATAGTCTATAATTTAATATCGTGAGTCACTCCCACTCGTATAGGTTGGGATTTTCGAGGCATTTGACAGACTTCGGTCATTCATCAAGCGTCAATAGACTAGATCGCAATTTTTTCTGTTATATTCTAAAGCTCGCTGACAGAGGAAAAAAATGATAAAATCGTAACACAATCCTGTTAACGCTGCTGCCGATTCTGTTATCTGAGCTTTTTACTCCCCCTGAAACGATAAATATCGTCAGTCTCGTAAAATTCGTTCGTTTTTGTCTTCCTATTCGACAGAGAACCGAACGAGATAGAAGTAAGATCGTAAACAATGGATTTCGGATTTTCCTCGTATCACAACGGAGGCCCTGCGAGGGAGCAGGACTTCGGTAGACTTTCGCAGTCCATTGGAACTTCGATACTGAAAATTTCCCAAAATGGTGAGTCGATCGTTGCCGTCACTTGTTAAAAACCTTTTCGTAATTCGCATTATCATTCATTTCCCGACTATCCTTCGCAGTTTCTTCCATGCAAAGAATGGTCAATCAGCTCGGAGGCTCGACGGACTCTCAGGAGCTCCGGAACAAGCTGTGAGTCTGATTTACTTGCCGATAAATTGACTAACTTAGATCCTAATGTGCATGAATACGTTTTAATCGGTGCGATGATTCATCCGACCTGATAACGTCGATGATTTACCATTTCAGACACCAAATACAACACTATACGCAACAACTCGCGAAAGATACCAGCGTACATCTTCGGGATCTCGCTAACTTGGCTAAAGCCGGGTCCAGCAGCCCTGGGGAACAGAGGCAGCAGAAAATGCAGAGAGAAAGACTCCAGGACGAGTTTACAGTAGCGCTGAACAGCTTTCAGGTATAAATATCACCTTTCGAGACTGGAAAAACGCAATCGAGGATCCCAGAAGCTTGAAAAAATCGATAAAAGCGTATAATCGAATCAGAAACGAGGAATTGACGATTCTATATCGAAATATCTAATCAGAGTTCTTCGTTTTTGAAAAGATTTCTGATTCCCTTTATGAATTTCAGTCCGTACAAAGGCTAGCGGCGACTAAAGAGAAGGAAATGGTCCGCAAAGCGAAGGCCAGCGCGGACGTCGGTCTTTTTGGTGATAAAAAACAGGAGACGTTGATCGAGCTGCAAGACAATAGGACCCAGCGACAAATACAGCAGCAGCAACTTCAGGAGGAGCAGAATCTACGAATGTTGGAGGAGCACGAAGCCAGCATACGTCAGCTTGAGGTGAGAGAGGAGGACGACGCGAATAGACGGGAGATTATTCACAGTTATTCGAGTTCTTGATCAATATTCACTGTTTTTCTTTTTCAGAGTGACATAAGCGACGTAAATCAGATATTCAAGGAGCTTGGAGCGCTCGTGCACGAGCAGGGAGAGGTGATAGACTCTATCGAAGGGTCGGTAGAGAGGACGGAAGTATTTGTTAGCGAGGGTGCTCAGCAGTTGAGAGAGGCATCGACGTACCAGACAAAATTGCGCAAAAAGAAATGCGTTCTGATCGTTATCGCGGCTGTTGTGTTGTCGATTTTGATTGGGATAATCGTCTGGCAAACATCGAAGTAAGACGAGCTAATAGAAAATAGCGATTCTGTCGATGAATTTGAAGATTATAACATGAAATAACATAACGAGAATGAACTTGAGGAAACAGGGAGAGAAAAAGCAAGGCGCGGTGCTAGTTCTGAATAATTTGGCCAATTAATGACGCTGTCCCATTAATCAAATTAATATACTGCACGTTTATTGTAACTGTAAAAATTTCTTGAGACAAAGAAACGAATAAGAGAATAACTTGATTACAGAGAACGGGAATCTCAATCGTAGCTTTTTATTTTGTTGCTCGACGATCGCGTTTCGCATTCGTTTAAGAAGAAAGTAATTATAGAAAAGATTCCAATTGTAAATGTGATTTAATATGAATGAAAACTGAGTTTCTTAATCGCCGCTTTTTGCCTTTCACCAGTTCTTTCATGATCCGATAAGTGATGTAAGTTTTCTCGGCTGAAAGTACAGTAATTAAAGATCTTAGTAATAATTATTTGTGAATTCTATTGATTTTTTACTACAATACCTATGGCTGATCGCGTATTATATTATTATTGAATGATTAACGACGAATCGGTTTCAAAAGATACAAGAATATGAATTTTTAATATTACTTTTTTCTTCATTTTGCGTGTTAAATAGGTATGATATTGTTGCCGTATCATGTATACGTGTAATCAGCTCATGGCTAAAAAAAAAAAAAAAAAAACAAGAACATTGCTGAATAATTTATTTTACTATTTTAATTATAGGTATTCAATAATAATTATTATTGATGATAATGATATTAATATTTCTCTAATCAATTTTTGTTATACAAAAATAAATATATTATTATGATTATTGATTAAACATAGTATTGTTGTTATAAGAAATATATGTATACATAGTTATATGAATTGTAATAATTGTAAATGTAACGCGTATATTATTATTATTATTATTATTATTATTATTATTATTATTATTATTCTGTATTATATTTATGGGAATATCCCATAATGCTAAAATTTATAGTAGGCCTTTGATCAAAGATATGAGATATAATTTTTGCCATTCCATTCACACTTATGATTGAACCCTAAAACAAAACAAAGAAAAAATATGTAAACAATATTAATCGATTTACAGTTACTACTAAAAATGTGTAAGAGGTGAAGAAAACTAAATTAATCGATGTAGATAAAAAAAAACTGCAGTCTTATATTTTAATCAAAAATTAATTGAGTATTGATAATAAATTATATATGCATAAACAAACGCTTTAAATGAAGGATTAAAAAAAAAAGCCAACCCTGAGTTCTGCGGTCATACATTATAGAGAAGATATTTCGAACAGTTAAGATCGAACAATTGAATCTGATTAATCTAATCAAAATATGCCTGTTGAAATTTTCCTTCTTATCATTCCTTCGCTATTCTCTACGAAATTTTATTCTATATTCCGAATCAGAGTCAGGGTTTTTTTATTGATTATATACATTATTTCTTACTGGTAATTAATTACATTATTTTTGTTATTGATATTACTTTTTTTTTCGTTAATCAAACAAATAAAAACGTTACAAACCTCAACAATATTGTATTATTTGTGATTTTAAATTTAGCCGGGGTTACGAAAATATTCAAAATGTCGTAAGGCTGGCTCACGGTCGTATACACAGGTCTGGCAACGGGGTACCCATCGCTGTGATGCCAGGAGGCACCTTACAGCACTGATCTCTATAATACACTGGATGGGGGATACGCGGCTCTACTATAGGCAACGTTTGAAATCACTTGAACGTCAGCGGTCGCCATTTTGTCTTGGACGAAGTGACACATTTTAGCGGCAAATTGGAGTGTATTATAGAGATCAGTGCTTACAGCACTGATCTCTATAATACACTGGATGGGGGATACGCGGCTCTACTATAGGCAACGTTTGAACCGTTTTTCTTTCTGCTCGCTGCCACATGCGTCGCTGCTATCGAGGGATCGTGGGGTAGGTTCAACGGCGCATGCGCTTCTCAACATCCCGCGATAGCAGTGGCCCGTAGTGGCTAAAAATGTAAATACTCGTGACTCCTCTAACGGTGCCTACCCCCACCACGTCCGTTGCTCGACCTGTGTATACGACCGTGGGCTGGCTTATCGCGTTCCTGTGAGACGGCCGCCATATTTGTAGTCCGATAAAACCGTGACGTCATTTGTTTACTAAAAAGATGAGAAAATTATCTAGTTATGGACTAAAATTCTCTTAAAATCGTTCCGAGTTGAACACTATTTGAATCTCCCGCGCGTCAATGTCGATTTAGGCTACAAAAATGGCGGCCACGGGCTCGCTACATGCAGTCATATGCTGCCTTGCTGCCACAAGTTGCGGACAGACAGCTGATACACCTGTACAAAACGCGGTCTTGTTATTTTCCGACTGATATTTCGAGCAGTTCGACGACGATAAAAATCCACGCGCCAATATAGACGCGTGGTTATCGAACGAGCGTTAAATTACCGCAACAACCTCTTCGATCGTGAATATCAATCGTCGAAAATGTCAACACGGTACATGAAGAAAGTTTACGGGGGCGACGAGACCCTAGATAAAGGTGATGCGAGCGACGTAGAGAATCCCGTCGCCGGAGGTGTCAGACGAAAACAATTCAACGTCTTCGATCTCGTGAGTGAACGATAGAAACAGTCACGATATACGATTCCTCGCTTACCTTAACCCCAAAATTGCTCGCTGTGAATAAATTTTCGTTGAAATACTCGATTCGTTTAGTTGAACCAAAATTCCGAGAGCGAGGCCAAGGAGGATGACGACAGAGAGACGTCCACCGCCGCCGGTGTCTTGTCCGAGGAGGCTAAGAGGAAGAAGAAAAAAAAGAAGCGTAAGAAATCTGAGAGTTCAAAAGTCCACCAGAGGACGGCCAGGCGGAGTTCGGAGGACAACGAGGAGGTCGATGAGATCGAAAGAACCGTTAGAGAGATAAACAAGCTCCTCGGAGAGCCGGCGCCAAACTTTAGCGGAGACGCTGAAAAATATGGTCTGGCGACGCAGAGGAGCAAGGAAAACGTTCTGACCATTCAACACAAGAATTTGAACCCCTACAACGAGCTGAAGAGGATATTCGGAAGCAAGACCATTCAGGCGGAGCAGAGGTAGTTTTTCGGACTCGTTTAACAATTGGAAATGTTCTCACACTCTAATTTTCGCCCAAACAGCAAAAGAAGGGGTCGAGGTCGTCAAGGGCACTTGAAAAAGACGTGGCTGGTATCGGCTAGGGAGAATTGGCCCCCGATCGGTAAATCGGGGCTCTCGATGATTCCGGATCAGTCGATAGACGGGACGGACGGTGTCCAGTACTTTGTGTACGAGCACAACACGTCGTATCGTCAGACTCAAATGAAGTTCTTGCAAGCGGTGGAAAGTCTGAACCCAGATAATATTGTAGTGAGTTTTAATCATCGATGTTGCGGGTTTTAGCCAGTCTTTGGACTTCCTGTTACTAATTTAGTTTCCTGCGATTCGGAATTTTGCAAATATGACCAGAGAATCTTGATCAATTTTTATGAGATTTAGAATGTTTTTAGTCTTTTTCCCCAGCAAATTGGATCCGCAATTAAAATTTTGCAAAACTGACTTCATATTCGTGATCGGCGACGCAAAAAACCATATGGAACCAAATTTGATTTAGGTTCTCAAGATATCTTCATTTATTTCGTTAACTTTTCATTTCCGGGGTGATTACAGTGACTTCCGCTTTTCTATAAAAACAGATAAACGAGAAATTGCAAAAATTTCAACATATCGTGTAACTGTTTTATTCCCTCGCGTTTCAGGCCATCATAAACGCTCATCCCTACCACGTCGACGCTCTACTGCAGCTGGCCGAACTGTGCAAACTCAGCGAAGACCTTGCCATGGCTGCCGAACTCACCGAGAGAGCGCTTTACTGTTTGGAATGCGCTTTTCATCCGCTGTTCAATGTCACCACTGCCAATTGTAGAATGGATTACAAAAGACAGCAGAATCGTGCTCTGTACATAACGCTGTTCAAGCACCTTATATTCGTGGGGGGTAGAGCCTGCTACAGGTCCGTCTTGTCGATTCACCAAACTCCAATTCACAACATTCGATTTTATTGATTTGATATTGTATCTTCTTCTCAGAACGAGTCTGGAGTTTTGTAAGATGCTGCTTTCCCTCGACCCTGAAGACGATCCCTTGGCGATCGTGCTGGCGATCGACTTCTACGCACTCAGAGCAAGAGAGTACGCCTGGTTCGTACAATTCTGCGAGATTTGGGAGAACAAACGAAACCTGAGTCAGCTGCCTAACGTAGCTTACAGCTTGGCTCTGGCCAGTTTTCATCTCGGGACTGGCGACCTGGCTGACGAACTTCTGCAGAATGCTTTGACCATGTTTCCCAGTTTTCTTGTACCTTTGCTAGACAAGTGCGGAGTTCAGACGGACTCTAGGGTGGGTATTGGGAAAGGCTGAGAAAATTCGTCGCTCTTGATCAAATCAATTAAGCCTCTCAATCATTTTCCAGGTAATCGGCTCCGACTTTTTCAACAGTCACGCTAAATCCACGACTCCTCCGGCCCTCGAGAAATTGGAGACGTTGTACGTCGCGCGTAGCTATCACCTGTGGAAAGAGGCGGATATTTTACCGTGGTTAGAACGAAACGTTAATCAAGTTCTCGACAAGGTTCAAACTGGCGATGATTTTGTTAAATATTGTGAGATAAAACGGACTAAACGGTATCAGGGTAAATTGCCGAAGAATATACTGAGACATATAATACTCTCCGATATCAAGGAAGTCACCGTCGACATACAGCAGGTGACCTTATACTCTGCTCTTCGTTCAACTGAACGAATTGAATGAAAAGAATCATTGATCAATCCTGCATCTTGAATTCCAGGTTCATAACGAAGGCCCTGTGTTGTCCCACGATCCCCTGCCCCCCGCAGACTCCATCGACTTGTACACCAGGCCTAGAGTGACCGCGAGGACGAACCAGAACAACTCGAATCTGTTTTCGCTGTTCTTTTCGTCGCTGTTTACAGACTTTGAGGAGGACGTGGTGGCGGCTGCGGCGAATGGCTTCAATTTGTTGTGCGTTACGCGAGACACGCTATACTTACACTTGAATCTTCATTTATAGATCATTTCGTGATATTCTTTTTATGTTTTTTATAGCGAGAATGCGATTGAAAATGTTGGGAATCCGGAGGTGGCCCACGAAGCGGCGCGAGCGGACCTGAGGAGAACGGTCGCTAATCTCTTGCAGGAGGTCGGGAACTTGTTGTCGATCAGAGCCCCGGACGGTCTTAATGACGCGGATGTCGACGAGGACACGGATAACGATCAGGAAGCGGATTGAATATTGTGATAGCTTGTAAAATACGTAGTTGTTATATTTGATGTAGACTACTGACTTTACGTCCATATTTTCGGTACAATATCATGAAAATTCAACGAGCGATCATTCTGACAAATTTAAGTTGAATTAGGTAGGCATAAAGTATGGAAGGCAGTTTTGTATTTCTCTTATTTCACGAATCGATCATTTGATTATTGTTTTTACTGCTTAATTTGATCTGATAGTCAAAGAAAAAAAAAGCTTGTAAACGAATTTTTTTTAGTCTAGGTCCAATCTCAAATTGTGACACAGGGGATCTAGAGTTTGAAAAGTGGGTAGAAAATTTTGTGATTTTCTTGTGATGGGATGTATACAGAAAATTATATACATAAAATAAGGAATATATTTTAGTTAAGTTTTACCATCCAGAGATATTATAAAATATCAATATATCAGTTGAAATATAGTAAAAAAGATTATTGTAGAATATCAAACAAAAAAACTGGCAAAAGCCGTGTGTATAAATATTAAATTTATTTAATTAATTAAATGGGAACAAAAGTATCAATATTGAATCACTATTCTACCAAAATTGCGAAAGTGGCTAAAATAGTCTAGGGAAAAAATAATTTCATCTCAATCGAATATAATTAGAAAAAGTATTTTATTATTCATTCATTTATTATCATTATATCTGACGTACATTTATTCCGTACGTAATTTTCTATACAATTTTTTATTTTTTTTTGTTTGCTTTATATTTGCATCGTTTCCTTATTTCTGTGTACATACATACATAATTGGTATTTTTCTTTTATTCACCGCTATGGAATATCTTCGACGATATAATAATAATCAATTTAATAAATATATTTCCACGTAAATTTTAATAATTGATGGAGAATTCGATCAGAAATAGTAACATTACGGTAATAGGTACGCGAGAAATTAATTAAATGTAATCTGGCAACGAATGTAGCTGCGCACACCCGATAAAAGTAACTGATAAGATTTTAAAACAGTATCCAAAACGAGGTAGGCGTTTAAATTCAATGATAAATTCCGTAAAAAAAATACTAAGTTGACTTGACAATGTGGACAGTTTCTAGATTCGTTATTAAAATTATTCGATATAAAAAAAAAAAGAATGGTAATCAACAAATGCCGTCTTTGTGGTTCGTGCGTATTCAATCAATCGACGTTTAGTATCACATTGAATCTTTGCGATTCACAAATGAAATTTATGTCATGGCACCAAACACTGGATTATGACGACAAATTCCAGGTCCGTACTCTTGGTACGCCGCTTTAGTGTGACAGACTTGATAAAACTCTGGAGTACTAGCTAACATCGATCCTCCGAACCAGACTGCGCAACGCTGCATGTGATGCGATATCACTTGAACATCGATCGGCTTAGGCTGAAAATAAGAAACGATTGATCAAAATTCGAATTCAAACTTCCAACAATTAAAAATCACCTTAATATGACCCCCGCTGAGGGTTTCGCTCAACTTCAACCTCGCGTCTACGGTCCTCTTGATATCCCGCTGCAGACGTCTTCCAAAGTCTCTGAACATCGTTGATCCCCCAGAAAGCACGATGTTGTTGTACAACGGCCTCCTCACGTCGATTGGACAGTTCTGAATGACGTTGTCCACTATTTCGCTCAGCGGCGTCGTAAAGTCTGGATTAGAAAACTGAAAATTTCAAGTTTTAATCATATTCTCATCCCGAAAAAAAAATTCTCCGCTCTTCACCTCGGGATGAAAGAATATTTCGGGTCCTAAGAACCTCTCGTATCCAACATCGACGCCGAAGGCCTGTTTGGTGATGCTGTTTATGCCGTCGAACCGTTTCAGCCACTTTGTGGGGTCGCTGTCGTACTTGGCAAACTCCTTGGCGATGTCTGGACAAATGTAACAGAATCTCTCCTTTATTGCTTTAGCAGTTTCCAACGACTGTTCCGGGGGTATTCCGATCTCACGCTCTCTCAAAAGGCTCTGGATAAAGTACGTGATGTTCCTTCCGGCAATTGGAATGTGCTTGATGCAGCTACCGATCACATATCCTTCCGCCTGGAATAACAACGAAATTAAGTCTCTGATTTTAGCGGTCAGCCGCCAGTCAGACTCGAGGAAATCTCATTACCACGGGGATAACGTGCGTCACTCCGTCCCCGCTGTCGACGACGATACCCGTGAGTATCCTGTCCTCGATGTTCCTTGACGCCCAGGAGGCGGCGAGAGCCAGAACGGCCTGCACCGCGATGTACAGTCCGGGTACGTTGAACGATTCGAACATAATTTCTGCCGTGTACTCCCGATTTTCGGGAGTATTCAGCGGCGGTTCGGTCAGCAGAAAGTAATGATCTTCAGGCTCCGCTCGGAGGTATTTGAAGATGCATTGCTCGAGGAATCTCTCCATCAGATCCCAGTCCTCTACCAACCCGTGTCTCACCGGGTACTGAAATTGGGCAAAAATACAGTGTGTCGTCGTTCCATCCGCCTCGACGCGGTTGAGGAGATTCTTACCTTCACCGCATATCCGGTGGCGTCGAAGGCCTCGTCGCCGATGAAGAAGTCCAGGTCTTCTACGCCCTTGGTTACTCGTCGCGCCGAGTTGTCGCCGACTTTGGCCGTTTCTTTTATCGCTATCGCGGAGGGTATTATGAATTGGGGTTCCTTGTTGGCTGCGAAGCCCAGCTTCGTGTACCTGGATCGAGATTCGGGAGTTTGATCATTAACGGCGAAACTAATTTTCGAAAATATTTTTGATAGTGCAAATTTGTATAGAATCGATCCCTGGTTTTAGCGAGAGGAAAAAGAGCGATAAATATGGGCGTGAGCTGCGGTTAGCTAGCCGATAGGAAATTTGTGGTTAGTCAGAACCCGTGTGGGCTCTGGAGCCTCCTTGTCAATTGCTGGAGGCTCGTTTTAATATTTCTTTACTCACCCAGTCCCAACATCGATAACACACGCAGGTAGGCGGCCGGCCATATTTTCGACCAATATCCGCGGTCAGACTGCGGGTTTTGGTTCGGTGAAAAATAAATGATTGTTTTAAACCTGGAAACCACACCTCGTATCCGATAAGGGGACTCGACTTGTCCACTTCTCTACTTGTCAACGCTCGTTTCTTCGCTCGACCCGGAGCTAATGCGTCAAGCGGCAAGCCCAACACTGATTGTGCCTGTGGGCTCACCGTTTTGGCCTCCGGCCGCAAGGTGGAGTCACCGTCGTGATATTCTGCTATCGACATCTCGCGGAATTATTTGGAAGCTTTGAAAACGAAACACCATGCCTCGTTGCATCGGTAATCGGTTGCGTTGGCTTTTCCGAATATCAACGGTATGAGGGATCAAATCCCTGTTCGGAACCTGAGTGGGGGCGTGGTTTCACCTGGTGGCGAAATTTAAACCACTACAAATAGGTCCGCCTGAAGTAGGCAACCGTACGTACGCGTAGAGGGTGTATGTTCAGTTGCCTATTCCGGGCGCTTTAGATTCAATTTCCCTGGGATACACCCTCTAAAACATTATTTTGGGTTGAAAACGCATTGTTACAACAATGTTTTAGAGGTGTATGTTCAGTTGCCTATTCCGGGCGTTTCAGATTCAATTTCCCTGTGTACATACATACATACACCTACGCATGTGAAGTTCCCCCGCGACTTCCGAATTACCTAATGATTTTGTTATGATGGTGATGATATCGGACTATACGAACCAATTTTATTCGTTATGCCTCTAACTGAGGAACGGTACTCAATTCGAGTGCATTCATACCACAGAAAGGCCGAAAAAACTGATTAACAGTTTATTAAAAAACAGTTAGAGGCATAACGAATGAAATTGGTTCGTATAGTCCGATATCATCACCATCATAACGTAAAGAGACGAGCGATAGAGTCACACAAACTAATTATTTTATTGTCAGACAAATGCTCCTTGATTGCTCCTGATTGCGCCTTTGTTTTCCTTCATTGCACCAGTTCCATCGTTTTTGAGAAAATAGAAAAAAACAAAATTGATCCTACTCGGTATATAGGCGATGCCATTGCAAATTCTTATCCTGACTACTGCAATATGAATGATCAATTTTCTTAACTCGAGGAAAAATTAAGTTCTGGACAGTCGTGCAATAATATCATGCATTCCGGTTACTAGAATTTTTTTCCGAAATTTCGACCATTTTTGAAGTCTCCAACCTGTGGATCTGGAATAAAAATTGGATCAGAACCTCTGTAACTGTACCATTGGGGGGCAGGAATTCCCCATTTTGGACGCGATGAACTATTTTTCCGCATCGAAAAAAGGAAATCCTTGCCCAGGATGGTATACACTACTACACCGCTACACCATTTCTAGGATGAAATTACCTTCGTCTAAACTGTGTTAGAAAGTTGGATTGCGGTTTACAAATGTCACAAAGCTCGTTAATCGACGTTTTCTTCATCGGGTTGTGAATTATGTGTCTTCCCGCTATTTATCTCAAGATTTTCATCCACAATCGACAATTACGTCACGTCCCAATCCTAAACATTTTCCTCCTCCAATACCGCTGCTTGAGCTCGCCCTTCAGGACCAACCGACTGTTGCGCACTGGCGGATCGATAGACTCGAAGATTCTGCCCACATTCTACGTGTCAGGGAGATTATCAATCAATCAACAATCATTGGTCATTTCATTTTCGTTCAAGTTCCTTGACGAATGATGGAGCTGGTGTGGGGCTCTTATTCGCCACTTCAACCGGCACCAGCATGCGTTATCAATCATATATACCGTGTGATTCCGTGGCTGGTCTCCATGCGGACTCCTGGTGACCAATCACGCATTCTGCTTCCAATCCAGCATTCGATCGACGACGAACCTTAGAACTGAGACTAATTCAACCAAATCTAGTCAATTAAAAACAGATTCTACGTATTATATGAAATATAACTGAATCCACGTCCCCGCAAAGTCTATCCTGCGGAAGACGCTTGGCCGAGGGGGGTGATGGTGATCCATGCCGGAATCAAGTAGCAATTCGTCAATTCGATTCCGGTGACACCCGGACCTACCTTCGGTCGAATTCGAACGACAAAGTACGCCGTTTTGTCATCCGACCCTTACGCTCACGCCGCCCTGGCGATCTTACAGACCCTGCGAATCCTGCGGTTTCCCGACATGCCCTCCTCTAACCGACCTCTTCATCCGTGGAAACTAACTACGTCTCATCTTATACGTATATATATATTATACCTCTTGCACCCGCCTGTTTTGGATGAACCCTTTAAACGGGAAGCTGTGTTCTCTGTGAATAATAAAAGCTCTCTATTAGGGAGATCGAGATCCGGGAAGTTTTAAAAAACGTATATCTCAGCAGGGGATGAAGATTTTCTCGATCTTCGAAGCTTTCAAAATCAATATAATGATGGGGTGAAAAAGAAACTTACAAAATTTGTACATTTAATTCAATATTGTATTGATATGGCACAGTACACGGTATATCAATGGTAGTATTTTGTCGGATATTCGACAATAAAATTGGCACTAATACGTTATCAATTTATAGTATAAAAATAGAAGCTATAATATGATCATTTTCACGATAATATACCAAGTATACATTATAGATAGAGTATCAAAATTGGAGAGCCGAGCCTGGCTCGATCAGATCATCGAGTTAAGGAAGTGATAAAATTCGAAGAACCCGATAATGGTCGACCCGTTGATTAACACATTAAAACGAGTTTACGATCTTCAGAGAATCAGAGAATTATCGCACAAAAAAAAAATCATAGATAAAATTAACAGAGGGAGGAGATTGGATTCACAAATAGGACGTATAGTCAAAGACCCTCTTTCGAGGCAATATCGTCCAAGCCTCACTCTGGATCCTTTGGTAATATAATTACCATTAATTACAGTTCTTCTCTGATGTTGGGACCCGCGAATGTAGGGATGACTGTGGAGTCCTCGGTGTCACTGATGTAGCCTCTCTCGCCTGTATAATGCGTCGGATATAGGAGAAGGGGGGCGGCTGAGAGCGCTATCAAATCCCTATCTGGAAAATGCCCCTTCCACGCAGTCCTGTCAATAATTACGATTGTTATGGACATTTGAAGGGAAATCTGGTTGATGATGATAAAATCGATGGTAGATCGCAGACGTAGATTGAGGGATAGTCGAACCTAACGAGGTCCCTGCACCACAGGACGAATTCAAAATCGTTTTATCCCACAGTTTTTTTGTTGTTTAATTTTCGCTTTGAGTTGTATGATTACCTGGGATGTTTGTCGAAGAGGATGGGAAGGTACTCGTCGACCGGAACCATGTTCTCGAGTGGTTTTGCATCCAGGAGTTTTTCCGCGCCTCGTTTTGACAGCAGATATCCGAGAGTCCAGTAGCTGTACCCGGCTAGTACCAGGTACCTCGATCCCTCGACGGCAGGTTCTTCTTTTTCCTGGAGTCTTTTTCTTCCCAAATATCTGCATTTTGAGAAACGCGAGATGAATTCTGGTTCTCGAGGATCAAGTGGATACGACGGCATAAATAAATTTGAATAATTATAAAAAATAACTCTCATATTTCTCTCTGTAGTCTGCTTCCACTCAAATCAATTTTAATGATGTAGTATACATGGAATTATAATGAAGTAAAATAAGGAGAAAAACATGAGAGAAAAATAAATCACGACCATTTTTCTTCTTCTTCTTCTTCTTATTTTCCTTGCGTCAAATAAACCGTCTGACATTTCGCCCGCGATTAAAGACGGCGACTTCCGGTCGTTTCGGAGCGTTTTTACTTTTTTTTTTACTAAATTCTAATTACCAAGGGTGGTAGATTTAATTGGGACAGGCTGGAAGAAAAAAACCCACGGAAGCACGGGGTCAATTTACTCCGCATCGCTAATTAAACGGCTGTAACCATAGGTCAAATATTTGCTGATACGTAAATTGAAAAATTGAGTCAGTGTATGCATATGCTTTCGTTTCATTTTTGGGTGCGGTTATACAGCTAATCGTTATACCCCAGGGATGGAGCAATTTGGGGTCACAATAGACCATAAATTCAGAAGAGAAGAGTCAAAAAAAAAAAAAATCTAAAACACAAACGTATAACTTTGGACATAAAGTATAAGAAACCTGAAAGTGGCTTTTTGTGGTCAGAGGAGACGAAGGTAAAACTCGAGTATTAATATTTAGGAAGATAAAGCCCTCGAACCTCGGCGAAACCCTTATTGAAAAAATTGCGGATCATAGTCTGGTTGAGGGTATCAGCTGTCTGAGGTGTGTAATAAATACCGTGACGACGTGGCGTGAGTCTGTCACGCGGGTAAAGGTCTTCGAGGATTTTTTGTTTGTTGTTTTGTTTTTTGAAAAATGACCAAATATCTGTACTCACACCAAGTCCCAATCAATCTTCAGTCGCTCCACTTCGTTCATGATAAAACTAACTTTCTGACGAAAGTATGGCTCGAATCGAATGTCGTCTTCGAGGACCATCACCTTGTCGTATCCGTTCTCGATCACCTTGGAAATCAAATTTCAAAATTGAAGAACATTTTTCGAGGTGACGATTCTGAACAGCTTTAGCAACTGTCTTTCGTCATAATTTTGAGAATTGATATTCAGGGGGAAATAACTAGTGGAAATAACGCGGCAAAAGCTCGTGAAATATTGATAAATAATCGGGGAAATGACTGAGATAAGGGGCCATTCAACAAATACGTTCACTTTTTGGACAATTTCAGACCCCCCCCCCCCCATGTAACAATGGTTCGTTTCAGTAGACCCCCCCAAAATAATACGTCACAAATCTCGACCCCCCCCCCAGCCCTTTTTTTGTCTATTCGTCCATCTAATTCAAACTATTTCCAAGATTGTCCATAATGAAACATGTTTGAGGTATCAAAAATACAACATCTGAATATCATTGCGTATTTTATACAGAAAGATTCCGAATATAGTGCGGGTTCGCTCTTTTTTTCATTCGTTGAGTAAATGGAAGGTTTTATCGCTCAACATTTTTTCATAATTTACGGAATTCTTGTGCCAAAACACGAACTCTTTATGCAAAAACCGAACGTCACATTTTGCCGACACCCCCCCCCCCATGACTTGTAACGTCACACGAACCTTGACCCCCCAAAAAGCGAACGTATTTGTTGAATGGCCCCTAATGAGAAATAATTGAAATAACGAGAAATAAATTAAGTTATAAGAAATAACTAAGAAAATAATAGAAATAATATTGGGAATAACTGAAATAATAAGAACCTGAAAATCGCGCCGATTTCTCTACAAGTTTGGTTATCTTCACTTATTCCGTAAAGGGCTGTATATACGAGATAATGCAAAGATTTTGAAATTGGCGCGTTTTTCGGGTTTAATTCGAAAAATATCGATTTTTGGAAAAAAATTATCAAGAGCAAAATTGTTGGAAATTCGATTCTCTACAAGTTTGGTTCTATTCATTATAGCTGAAAAGTTGAAAATAAACGAGATAGTGCAATTTTTGGAATTTGAACGGTTTTTTGAGTGTAATTCGAAAAATATCGATCCTACACGAAAAATCGTAAGAACCAAACTTGTAGCGGACAAAATTTCCTACAACTTTCGTCCCTACGGTTTTTCGTTAAATTCAAAAATGGCCGAGTTATTTGATAAAAACCGTTTATTTTTTTCAAAAAAAAAAAAACACTTTTCGAAAACAAGCAAAAGCTCAATTTGGTCGCCATTTGAAATTTACACTCTCAGTGACCCCCCCCAAGGGCACAGAAAAAGAAAATCGCGCGATTTAATTTTTCGAGGGTTAGGTCGTTTTTTTGGATATACTGACTGGACTAATCTCACCTTTTTCCAAATCACGTAGTGACTGAGGAAGCATCCGACCTCGCCCATGGTCATTGGTCTGGAACGGAAAAGGAATCTATACGTTTTAAATCGATCTACTAATGATACTTTTCTCACACCCGGTCGCAAAATGCCACTTTTCACTCGACTTTTGATACCTCTTGAGCGGGCGCAAAACAGATATCTTCGGCCCTCGGGCGGAAAAGTCCTTTGCGCCCGCTGAAAGCGGGCGAAAGAGACTATTTTCCTGCCCTCGGGCGCAAAGTGCCGTTTTGCGCCCGCTCACTCCGCGGTCTGAAATAGTACATTGTGTATCAAGGGCGCAAAACACTATTTTTCGAGTGTGAAATTTGCAGTACGAGCCGAAGGCGAGTGTACTGCAATCACACTCGCCAAAATAGCCTTGTGCCCGTGTTGCACACGATTTTTTTCTCAACACCTGGTCTGCAAAAATGCCTCTTTCTAGACCGAGTGAGCGGGCGCAAAACGGAACTTTGCGCCCGAGGGCAGGAAAAGAGTCGTTTGCGCCCGCTTTGGGCGGGCGCAAAGCACTTTTCCGCCCGAGGGCCGAAAAGATCTGTTTTGCACCGGCTCAAGAGGTATGAAAAGTGGCATTTTGCGACCGGGTGTGAGAAAAGGGGCATTTCTGCAGACCAGGTGTTGAGAAGAAAATCGCGTGCATCACGGGCGCAACGCTATTCTGGCGAGTGTGATTGCAGTACACTCGCCTTCGGCTCGTGCTGCAAATTTCACACTCGGACAATAGTGCTTTGTGCCCTTGATACACAATGTACTATTCTTTATGTATCTATCTTTAATATCACAGAATCTGTTTGTGAAGCAGAAACTTCCGAAGACTGTTGCTCCCGCGTTATTTTGAAAATGATTCATTTGACATCGAAATAAGTTGAAATTAATCGTCTACAAACATATTTTGCAAAAATTATGATCTTGAAAAATCAAATAACCCGACGAAAAATTCGGCATTAATCTTCTTCTCAGAAAACCGTAATGCGTTATGGTTCGCGGTGTGTGTATGATTGGCTGTCCTATAACATTGGCCAGACGGCTAACCCCTCGTTATCGAAAATATGTCCAAATGAATAACCTTCAATAATTCGTCCCGCCTATAATTGTGCGGACGACGAGAAACTACCTCGAACTCTGGAAGTCCAAGAGAAAAAAAAACCATGGACCCTTGGACCCGAAATCTCGAAATATCCCGTCTATCTTATTCCCACGCTGATTGGCGGTTTGATACCCAATACATAATTGTATCATTATCGACATTGAATCTCATAAATTCTTATCTAAAAAAATTAATATTCTCTTTCCATTTTAACAAACAACAGGCCTGTACTTCTTTTTCTT
>JAEUYN010002088.1:0-12378 GCA_018257835.1 Euura lappo | reverse complement strand
TGAGTTAAGATATTGGATTCGTAATCAGCGACCCCAAAAACGTTAGTATACCAAATTTGGCAAAGTTCCAATAATCCCCTGATTAATGGCCACGAATCCGCGAAAATGCGCCACTGTGCGTCTCCGTGGGAAAAAATTGGTGGCGCCATCCCGCTGCGAAAATGTACAATTATTATGGGAACGCCATCCGGGAAATGAACAATGAGGGGCGTCATCTCTCGGAAAAAATAGGGACGCCATCTATTGGGTAACCTACCCACTGTCGGTAAATAGCGCGAACCATCGGTCGGTAACAGAAGGCACCGGGGTAACCCACTATCGGTAATTAGCACGAAAACTCGGTCGGTAACCATGCTGGTAAGTGGATCTTGGGCTAGAACCATCTCATCCCTTCTACTCCTTTCATCCTCTTCCAGAGGATTCTAAGTACAAGAAGTATGACAGGATATTGAAATCAAACGACTATTAAAGTCGTCTACGTTTTCATTTGTATTTCGTGATCGTTATTTGATGTCGCTATTTCATGGTTTATTTTTATGCATAAGTTCTATGCTGTTACCAGGTTTTCCATACAATGCTCGAATCATTATTTGCGGTTGCTCGATGAAGAGGTTTTTGACTAATTTCACGAGTACCTGATCATCAAGACAAATCAGGCGAGGTATTCCATGTCAACTAGACCAATGATTTTTAAATTAAATAACTGTTGAAAATTAAATAACTGTAAAAACTCGTAAAACGCAAAGATAAATTGAAAGAACGACCATTTGAAAAAATTCGATGAAACATATTGGTAGTTGAAAGTAGAAGGTCGTAAGCGCCATTTTGATTTTTTTTATTTCTCATGATTTTTTTTTTATATAGCTGTAAAAACTCGTAAAACACAAAGGTAAATTGAAAGAACGACCATTTGAAAAAATTCGATAAAAAATATTGGTAGTTAAAAGCAGAAGGTCGTGAGCGCCATTTGGATTTTTTTATTTCTCATGATTTTTTTTAAATAGCTGTAAGAACTCGTTGTAACGATTTTGGTATCAGGAAGAAGGAAATAATAAATAATCAAATAAATATAAACCAAGATGTAAATTTTGTATAGAGGTTAGCAATGTCAAATATGCATTCATTCATCTATTGTTGAAATATTAATGATTCGTTTTATAATAATTAAGAAAAAATCCTACATGTTGCGCGTCAACAAACCTCACGCGATGGTTTACATCAACAAAAAATCACATAAAAGGTAAATGGGGACGAAACAATGTATAAATAAAAATGTAAATAGTGACGCAGGCAATAAATATTCGAATATATGTAAATAATTAAAAATGATTAATTCAAGTATCGTAGTCTAAATGAAAGCAGAGAAGAGAATTATATAGAGATATGAGATCTTTGTAGTTTAATGTGAAAGAGATTTCCGTTATTAATATTCAATATAATGTGACCATATATATAAACGTCTGTCTTGTTAAGTGTCAGTGATTCTAATTGTTAAGCGACTTCAAAAAAAAAGGAGGAGGTTCTCAATTCGGTTGTATTTTTTTTTTTATGTTTGTTACCTCAGAACTCCGTCATTTATACACCGATTTGAAAAATTTGAACATTCCGTGCAGCATAAAATGGTTCCAAACAAAGAGCATAACGTTCAAAAAACACATTTTATCTACATATATCGTGATGACGTAGGCATAGTTTTTATTTTTAACGATTGAATGAATCTTACCACCTGCAGAACATACTTGCTACAAAATGTTAAGTGTGCTGTTAAATATCGCGTGGCTAATGGCATAATGTCGTAAGCGCCGCAAACGCGATTTTGGTAGCAAAAGGTCATATAATTTTTTTTTCACGCCATTCGCTCTGAAAACGGCCAAAACGTAAAGATCAATTGAAATTACGAGATCGAAAAATGTAAGTGCAAAAGGTCGTAAGTTGGGCGGATACGACCTTCTGCTTTTAACTACCAATATTTTTTATCGAATTTTTTTAAATGGTCGTTCTTTCAATTTATCTTTGCGTTTTACGAGTTTTTACAACTATTTGGAAAAATCATGAAAAATTGAAAAAAATCGAAATGGCGCTCACTACCTTGTAACGTGGCAAATAGCTTGCCCGTTATGGCATCCGTCAACGCAGCGGAAGGATTGTAAATATCCTCGCGCGACTCTCGGTAACGCGCATATATTTAAGAAACGGTATCGAAGGGTCACGTGGTTCACTGGAGCAAGGAGCGACCTTACCCCGCTCCCCCGCGCACCAAAGAGCTAGCGCGGGGAAGAAGCGTCTAGCCATCTTGCGAATTTGCCTACGAGAGCTTCCATCTTGGTTTTTGAGCTAGCAACAAGTCCCTTGTTGCGCCGTGCGTTAAATTCCAATTTTGAGTATTATTAGAGTCCTCCGAGTCTTTCAAAACCTCGCGATTGGTTCGCCAGTGCCCTGTGCAACCCGTGCCCCTAGATTGAGCCCCGTGACATCGCCCAGTGAACCCGTGAGCCCAAGACCAGATTTCGCCGGACCGCTGGCACGTGGCCGCGACCGGCTTCCCTCCGCGAACCCAGACTCTCCGAAGGTCGAGTGTGTGCCCCAGAGACATTGCCACCTCCCGGGATTACCCGTGATATCATCGATCAAGGTAGGATCGTATCGTTCCTATTTTCACCCTCTGCGCTGCGAGAAACCCTGTTAACTGTGTCTAGGTGGGATCGGCAGCCGCCGAGTCCGTTGGAGCCTGAGGCGTGGAATACTCTTCACCCGGAAAGTATCCTAGATCCGCTAGGATCGTTTCTGACTGCTTTTTGTTTCTTGCATCGCTTGTATTTTCAGCCTATCTACCCCCTACCATCGGAATCCCGACCCCACGCGCCTCCGCGACCGGTCGAGTCCCGATCCCGCGTTTTACCGTTGTTTTTCTCATTGCTATTTGAATTTTGCTCGTGTGTATGTATTCATCTGTGCGTGTCCGTGTGAGTCGCGCCTGTAGAGGTGGTCCCTGTTGAGACTCACGCTCTACGTAGGGTGCGCAGAATCACCGCGCATACCGTGTTATTTCAACCGTCGCCGAGCTACGGTTCGCCGTACGCTTTGGTTTGAATCTTGTCTATTTCCCGTGTTCGTCCGATATTATCCCGCTCTACGCTACGTAAACTTCGATCGAGTGAGTTGAGCGCGATCCAGTGCTGTAGGCATTGTCCCTGTTGAAGCCTGGCGCACAAACTTCTTCGCAGTACGGAGTCGGAGTCGTAACACATACGTATCGCTACGCGACGTAAGCGCTCGCACACATAGCGCCGACCAATCGGACGCGCTCCTATACACTGACGTGAGTCGGTACGGTTCGCGCGTTGGTACGTTGGACGCTACGCCGGTCGGTACGGAAGACCGAGAGCATAGCGCTGTTGCCAACGATCTCCCGCCTTTTTCGAAGGTAACGTGCAGTGCGTATCCACAGCTCTTCTCTGTTCAGTAAAAACAGTTATCGAAGAGATATTGTGTTGATCTTATTTACAAACTGAAAATACAGGTAAGAATCATATCATATATATATATTATAACAGTAAAGTACATGATTGCATGTCCGGATGTCCAGAAAATATCTAAATTCTAAAGTCTCCGTCACGTTCTCATCATACATTAAGAATTACGTATTATATATATTTGGTGCAAAAACCCTCGCCAAGTACATTAATGTGGTCTCCACAAAAAAACTACCATCAAAAAGTCTTTCATCTAAAATACCTTCCAATAAAAATTCGTATTCCACAAGTGGTCTTCCTTCAAAAAAACCTACCAACAAAAATTTGTCTTCCACAAAAAGTCTTTCTCCCAAAAAACCTACCAACCGAAATTCGTCTTCCACAAAAAGTCTTCCTTCCAAAAAAGCTACCAACAGAAATTCGTCTTCCACAAAAAGTCTTCCTTCCAAAAAAGCTACCAACAGAAATTCGTCTTCCACAAAAAGTCTTCCTCCCAAAAAACCTACCAACAGAAATTCGTCTTCCACAAAAAGTCTTCCTCCCAAAAAACCTACCAACCGAAATTCGTCTTTCACAAAAAGTCTTCCTTCCGAAAAACCTACCAACTGAAATTCGTCTTCCACAAAAAGTCTTCCTTCAAAAACTTTTCTATAAAAGCATTGAAATCAGATACAACTACCAAGTACAACAGATACAAATAAAATGAAACTATATAGCGTTGTGCTCGTTCGCTCGCTACGCTCGCTCACTCGGTTAGATTTTCAAAATCTATGAAGCAAAAAAATTGTTAACTACAATTTCGGAAACGGAACATTGAAAAAAATAAAAAATGAAAATTTAAATTTCGGAGAAAAAAGAACGAGAAAAAATTAAAAAAAAAAAATTTGAAAAAAATTTAGTCCGTGTTACTTGCGGGCCAGGTGTGGGTGAGTGCACGAGTTATCACTGTGTCCCCACGTAGCACTTTTTATATTTAGCTGTGATGGCCCGCCAAGTACCACTCCCTAAATTTTTTTCAAATTTTTTTTTTCAAATTTTTTCTCGTTCTTTTTTCTCCGAAATTTAAATTTTTATTTTTTATTTTTTTCAATGTTCCGTTTCCGAAATTGTAGTTAACAATTTTTTTGCTTCATAGATTTTGAAAATCTAACCGAGTGAGCGAGCGTAGCGAGCGAACGAGCACAACGCTATATAGTTTCATTTTATTTGTATCTGTTGTACTTGGTAGTTGTATCTGATTTCAATGCTTTTATAGAAAAGTTTTTGAAGGAAGACTTTTTGTGGAAGACGAATTTCAGTTGGTAGGTTTTTCGGAAGGAAGACTTTTTGTGAAAGACGAATTTCGGTTGGTAGGTTTTTTGGGAGGAAGACTTTTTGTGGAAGACGAATTTCTGTTGGTAGGTTTTTTGGGAGGAAGACTTTTTGTGGAAGACGAATTTCTGTTGGTAGCTTTTTTGGAAGGAAGACTTTTTGTGGAAGACGAATTTCTGTTGGTAGCTTTTTTGGAAGGAAGACTTTTTGTGGAAGACGAATTTCGGTTGGTAGGTTTTTTGGGAGAAAGACTTTTTGTGGAAGACAAATTTTTGTTGGTAGGTTTTTTTGAAGGAAGACCACTTGTGGAATACGAATTTTTATTGGAAGGTATTTTAGATGAAAGACTTTTTGATGGTAGTTTTTTTGTGCAGACCACATTAACGTACTTGGCGAGGGTTTTTGCACCAAAGGTGCTTTTTGGGGGGGATATCACTACTTTTTGTAAAATTTCGCCTGACTATATAATAGTTGTGCTCGCTCGCTACGCTCGCTCGATTGAATCGTTGTAGATCCTCGCTCGCTGCGCTCGCTCGGTTATCAGTATTTTTCAGACTGATAATTTCTATGAGTATGTAATTGCATGGATGGTAAAAAATTTTGAATTGTCTGATAGAAGTCGCTAGATATCGTCGGAAATGTTAGAAGCATCTCTTACTGAATCGTAGAAATTTGTTCGTTCAAATCATTTACAGTAAATATCCGCAACGTGTAACCCTGCGTGCAGCCCTCCTCCTTTTTCATCCGGGCTTGGGACCGGCAATGGCGGAGTTACCTGCACGCAGGGTTATAGTTGCTGCTCATTATAAGTTTCATAACTTTACTCTAGAATTCGAATCTCGAATATTATTGACTATATCACATTTATTAGGTCAAATTCGTTGATACAATTGGGTCTGCTGCAGAAAAAATATGTATGCGTCCTTCGCATTTGTTATCCAAGAGCGCTTTTCAACTCTATAATCATCGACGTGTTGCCAGGTGGAAGTTCCATCTCGTAGCATGCAAGTATAATGACCTTTATCAGGATCCTGCTCTCCATGGTGGAATATCACGCTACTGACCTTGTATCGCTTCGAGCAGATCAAGAGTCTATCCGTAGGAACTGCTTTTATTTTGAAATTCGTTATTTTCTCAATTTTCCCATTCTGTACGGAATGCAACATGAGCTGTACGATTAAACAGCTGCTTGCCGATGATATATTACTGTTCCTTACAATATTTTTCGACCCGCAATTTTGGCAAGAGGAATTGTCAACTCTCTTCTGAAGCGTAGAAAAATTATGTTCGACTATTTCAGTCAAAGTTTGAGTTTTCTTACCTGGTGGGGGTAAAGCGAGTGACAGAATGTACCCGTCATCGGTCGTCTCGTTTTTGGACCCACAGTCAGCACAACGTCTTATAGAGGCTACCTCGTGTTTGACTACATTCTTCAAGTCCTCATATTTCCAAAGTAGGCTGGTTAGAAATTCTGGCACATCTTGCTGTTTGTTTAGAGTGAATTCTCTACCGGCATACTTCCGAGCATGGAAAACATTCCCAGGTGATGACGAATTCATGTAACTTTCAATCAGAATTTTCAAGACGGCGTCATTCGGTTGATTTAACAAACACTTTCTAATTGGTATACAGTGAAATAGACACTGTATTGTAGCGTTGGCGTAACAAGAAACACCGTCTGGATTCTGCAAACCTTTTACCCGCCACGTGCCACTGGATGTGTTTTGTTCAACAGGTTCCTGACATGTAGAAACATTTTTTGACACAGACCACTGGCGGTCTTGTACTTTTCGTGGTCGTATCCCTGGAACAGCCATTTCCATGAGATCAGGTCGGTATTGTTTCCTCAACCGATTGTACTCCAAAATAGCGGAATTATCCGCTAATACCGCATGCGGATCGTAATTGATCAAATGGAGTCCTTCTAACGAAGTTACTCGCGATAGTGCAACGTACACTTGTCCGCTAGCAAATATAGAATTGCCCGCATCGATCACAGCATTCTTGAGGCTGAGACCCTGGCTTTTATGGATTGTAATTCCATAGCTGAGACAAATTGGAAACTGTCTTCGAATAACGAAAGCCCCTTCCATTGCCTCAAACTTTACGTCGACCCGCTCTATAACGTGTTCTACGCCTGTCGCTAAGACCACTCGTACTGCTTCCACATCATTCGTATCGATAGCTCGTGATACGGACGTAATTTTACCAATGGTGCCATTCACTAGACCTAGGGTAACATCAATGTTTCGTCTTATCATTACTTTAGCGCCAATTTTAACAGTGATTAATTTGGCAAGGCCCGCAGTCCGAGAAGAATCCTCATCCTCCATATCCAAAATTTTGTGCACCTTTTTTTTCACAGATGGGGGACAGTCAACTGTATCATAAGCCATCAGTTGTATCTCTTCGCTGCGTATCTCAGCTAACATAGCTTCATTGAGAACTTCACACATCCGACAAGTGGGAAGTAAACAAACTGTGTCATTCGGTAAATTGTTAATGTAATCACATAGTTCACGTACTCTTTCACCGAAGGTTGAAATCGTGAAATTTCTAAAGCAAATTTTCCTTGCATCTAAGATCTTCGTATCCGAATCAGTAACAACTCCATGTCGTATTCTTGATAGTATCTCGCGATAGGATTGATCATCTTTTTGTCTCATGTTAATCGTTAATTCGTCGTAACTGAATAATTCACGCCACAAGCCAACACTTCCCATCGAGCCGAGAAGTTTGTTCGAAACCGCACTTGACAACTTCTTGAACGCTGGTTCTTCGCGAACAGGTGGAAGTTGTAATAAATCGCCGAACAGGAGAATATGTTTTTTACCGAACCAACCATCTTCGCCATCCGTGGTGTCAAATATTTCACTCAATCGAAGATGTATATACATGAGCGTCACATTCGAAATCATCGAGACTTCGTCAATGATGATGAGCACGACATTCCTAAGCTGTTCTCGAATGACTTTCAAAGCTGCATCAGAGAGTTGTTTGTATTTAGGAGTGCCCCCGTGTTCAACAGGCAGTTGAAACAACCTATGAATAGTCAGACCGTTGACATTAAATGCTGCTATTCCAGTCGGCGCTGTTACGGCGGTGTCTTTGCCAGTATGTTGCTTAATCCACCATACGAGGGCTTCGATGAGATGGCTCTTGCCAGTTCCACCCTCTCCACTAACGTAGTGTCGGAGAATTCTATCATTCGAACTCACAGCACCCGTAGTAGCATCAAATACTCGTTTCTGGTCGAGATTCAAATCTGCAATTTTTTGGGAACCGTTCACCGTATCGATCTTCTGGACACGCGCTTGAAACTCCTTCATCGCACCTTCCGCTTCCATTGGCACACAACCTAGTGGTACCGCATCTGCAGAATCGCTTTGTTGGGATTGAGCTGCTTCTTCCATACGTTTATCGATCAGCTCTTTCATATGCTCAATACCTTTTTGTATTTCCGTTATACGTTCGTGATACTTTAACGCTTGTTCGAGATCCAGTTGGACTGATTCAAATGCTTCTGCATACGTATCACATCCATTTCGCAGCTCGTCTGTATCTCTCCATGGTTGGAAGAGTAACAACAGCGCAAAGTAATAGCGTTCAGGCTGATTCATTACATTATTTTTATAATGGTTGATGAGGCAGCCACGTTTCCTCTTTTTCAGAAATAACGATTTTCCGATTTTATAATATTGAATGTCTTGCGCTTTGGGTTCGACTTTAGTTACCTCGTACCATTTGACGAAGTCATACAGGTTGGTTGATTCCAATTCCGCCGGTCGAGCTGGATAATGTGTGTCAACCACTGAATCGCAGAAAATGTCAGTAGAATCTGCATCAAGGGCTCCAATTTCTTGCCGACTTTTGACTTTTCGGTTTCTGATTATATTCACATCTATCCACTTGATGGTTGTTTGTGGATCTGTACCGTGCAACGCAATTCCTAACAGAGTATCAGCGGCTTCCAGTGCTCCACATTCTCTGTGATTCAGCATACGTTGAGCGAAACTCCACAAACGACTGCATAACGATTTTGTCGAATTTATCTGTGCTGCAATGTCTTTGTCCGTGTTACTTTTTTCTCATTTGGACATGTACTTTGTAATATACCACATGAGTACAGCTGTGAGCTCGCCAATGAACTGCATATCCATGTTACCTTCCCAAGCATCGAGAATCGTTGGATTATAATCATTGATATCGACCTCATTCTGATTTCGAGGTAGATCGTATAGCCTATTTCTGGGTTTGAGGTTGCGCCTACCGGCGATTGAAACAGCTACGTCTCTGATAACGATATTATCCGTGACGGGACGTGAAAACCCGAACCGACATACTCTGGTTGAACCGCCGTCTTTCTTTTGCTTGCTCCGCAAACAATATGAATTGTGTTTGTGCCGCTGATGCGTGTTCACTTTACGATACAAGTCAGGCGAAGCATGTTTCGGTGGCATTCTGCAAGTTACATATTTCAGAATGAAACTTACGATTTCTTCATTCGAGGACTTTCCGATAACAGGAGCGTCTTTGATCCAAATCAATAGATGGAAATGCTGCATTCCCCTACCTTGATACTCACGCCTCCAGAAATAATGAGTAACCTCTCCGATAGGGTTATCGGGAGAACATATGAAATCCAGCATAGCGTGGAACTTATTGTCAATAAATCTAGAAGCAGACACTGGATCTGCCGCGATCAATTGACTCGGAGACATCTTGGCAGCGGCAGGGCCACCCACTTCACGAAGGTATTCGATCATATCGGACCATAACCATTCGGCCGGACTCAGGGTAAGAAACCATGTTGCCGGACCGTAATGATGTATCATAGGGTGCGTTCGTAAAGTCTACTCGGTCCGGACTCAGTCCGCCGGTCCGCGGACTGGCGCATTTCTGAACTCCCGACTGATGACGTCATAACCCTCAGTCGGTCCGCTGGTCCGTGTCATCGGACGATGACGAACGCGCATGTGCGTCGCGAGGCGGCAGCCTTTCAAATGTTTCAAAAAATAAAAAATGGCAAATTTACGCTCACTTTCAATATTACGGAGGAAAAAATTAGCTTTGCTGCATCGAATTTTAGGAAACGAGTACATAGGTGATTACAACGAAGAGTACTTCGCAATTTTGAGGTTGTTACAGCGTAAATCCCGGCCAGAGTTGGTGAAAATCATTGGCTATTTTGAAATGACTGTGCCGGCTTACTTAGACGATGACTTTCGGCGTCATTTTCGCCTGTCACGAACAATATTTGAGGATTTAACAAGGCACTTGGCTCCCAGGCTAGTAGAAAACGGCTTTGGAAGACCCGAGATAGTGCTTGAGAAGAAAATATTGATCGTGCTATGGCTATTAGGAAATTTGGAGTCATTCAGGTATGTATAGTATAATACAGCCACCATAAGAGCGCGACCCAACAGTACTACTGAGAATGGAATTTATTTATTTTTCACAATTTATTATACTACTTATAATTACTTACTTCCTTATCAATTACTACTAAAACGAGAACCCGTTACAATTAATGACAGATGATTTCAACCCATTTCAGATCAATCGGAGATAGATTTCATGTTTCGAAGTCCACCGTTGAATCCTGTTTTCAACAAGTTATTCATGCATTGAATTTGCTATCCTAAACTTTGATCGTATGGCCAACCGGACAAGAAAGGCAAGACGTTATTGACGGATTTGCGGCTGGTGCCGGATTTCCAGGAGTTGTAGGGGCAATTGACGGAACGCATATTCGTATCACCGCTCCAAATGAAAATCCAGAAGTATACGTAAATAGGAAGCAACATCACTCGATTGTACTACAGGCAGTCTGCAACGACAGGCTTTTCTCCACTGATTGTTTTGCGGGTAATTATTCTCAAAAACGAATTACAACTCGCAAAAACTTGTATCCTATCCTTTTTTTTTTCTTTCAATTACACAAACAATTTCCTCAAAGCATAGAAAAATGTGTCACGGGCTGTCTGTTTTTTTCACACTCACCGCGACTATTATATTGAAGTATAGTGAAGTAGTAAAACAAGAAAATATTGCAATTAAAGTTTTTACAGAGAACGAAAATAAAAAAACGAACAAAATAAAAAATAAAAACCAATTTTTGTTTATCGGTTTCTCCGAATAAATAATTATGTTTTGGAAGGTACATTACGGAGAGTATAGCTACTGTCATAAAAAATGTTGTTATAGGATATCCTGGCTCGGTGCACGATTCTAGAGTGCTCAGGAATTCGCCGTTGTTCCAGCGCATACACGATAATCCTGGCCTTTACTTCGGTGAAGACACACATCTTTTGGGTGATCCTGCCTATCCTCTGTTTCTGTGGCTCATGATGGCATATCGCAACAACGGATATCTAAACCCCGAACAGAGGCGATTCAACTACCTCTTGTCGGTAACGCGCAGCAAAATTGAGCGTGCATTTGCACTTTTGAAAGCCCGCTTCAGAAGGCTAAAACTTTTACATATGAACCGAACTGACTTGATAGCCCAATGCATACTCGCGGCTTGTGTACTACACAATATTTGTCTCATGAATGAGGACGACGTCGAATACTTCCTAGGAGAAGGTCGTTACGACGACAATGAAGACCCACTATTTGACGACGTGAATGATTTCGGAAATGCGCAAGAAAAACGCGACCAATTGTGCCATGAGATTTTCAATGAGGAGTAGTTAGCACACTGACAAATCGCGGCATATGACGTATCGTTGATTGAGCGTTCCTTTCTCCTACAGAATGTCGAGATATTCTGTAAATACTGAGTTTTCATACTTCCGATAACACGACTTTCGGAATTTTCTTCTAGATCCGCTAGTTGATTTTTTCTACAATATCATTCACCGGTGTAATACTTTATTTTGAATGAACAGTCAGGTATAGCAGCACATAGTATTTTTTTATTATAATGTTGAATGGACATTCCTGCATTAGAGATTAACGTTTTATAATTAGAATATAAAATTTTGCAATATTTATATAACACGTGGTATAATATAATAATAAACTATTATTTGGCACCAGTAATGTCAGAGGAGACTATACGATCTCTCCGCGCCAGCGATCAGACGACCGTATAGCCTTCTCTAAGATAAACTGTGTGTAACACGTAACATTACGGAAGTAGAACATATTAATATTAGTCTATTGACTAAAACATTTTCAGTTGAATATAGCTTATCCTTATTTGCAATATTTATTTGTTCATTTATTCCCCTTCTTAATCAGGTAACTACAGTAAGTAGGTGTATATTAATCAGGCATCCGCACAGTTGTACCCAATTACTGACAATTTTCTTTCAACGAATTTTCAAGAGCAATGACATTAAATTGAATATTAAAGCGACATACACCAGTCGCTGAACGCTTAGAAATGTGAATAAGAAACTTTCGTGTTGGTGACTACAGAACTAGGAGTTTGATGAATTTATCTAAAAATTGTCAGTAATTGGGTATGTGTGAATTCCTCCCCAATATCAGTCTTTCAATAGTATGGCACAAGAATGAGCGAAAAGTGAGTTAAATTATATGTATGTACAAGCGAGGTGACAAGTCCGGCAACTGACTATCACCA
>JAEUYN010002087.1:0-73666 GCA_018257835.1 Euura lappo | reverse complement strand
GCCATTTAATTTCGCCAAATTTACTTCGTCGCTGATACCGGGGATGAAACTAGGCTACTGACGTATAAATGCGAAACGGTCTTCGCTGTTTCGTCCATCACGTCAATTGGTCGTATCGATTTCTTCGGGGAAATAGTCCGAATCGAGGTCTTCCGCGTATAATGAATTGGCACGATGGGATAAAGGGCGCGGCGAATGGCAGAGGAGCTTCCCCCGATGGATTTCGACTCGAGTTCTCTCTTTGCCGATGTTTTTACTCTTGGGGTTGGCTAGAGTCCCGCGGGCGAGCTAAGGGAGGGAAATAGGGGGTCACGGGATCACGGGATCAGGGGAGAGTCGCCTTAATAGAATCGAACAGCTTGTAAAGCGATCCTACCGATCCGTCTTTACACCCGTTTCCTCTCTCTACCATCGTGTGTCTATATAAACACCAAGGGGCGTTTCACTGCGATCCTCTACCCTGGCTTAAGTCGACAATAGAAAAACACACATCCTTCTTTTTCCTGTCCTCGTCTTTTCGGATCGAATCTGTTATTTTTCATTAGCAATACTTATCCTTGTCGTGAGAGAAACAAAAAAAACGTTGTTCAGATCGTGACGGGAAATTGGTGGCGTAGTAATTTTGTCCAATTTTATGGCTCTGAGCGATAGTGTGCTCGACGGCAATATTCCATCGTAATGAAGAAAGAATAAACAACTTTTATATAGAAAAGAGTGTTCTAACTTTATTCTTCTATTCCCTGAGTACAGGGTGATTTTTCCGACTCTGGTAACAGGAAATTGAATTCGATTTCGATTGGGGAAATGACCGCGTGTACCCTTGGTTTTGCATGACGTAATAATCGCGTATTCAAGACACATGATTCGTGTTCGCAAGCCATGGTCGTGACTCGGAGCAGGAGCGGTAAAGGAGCCTGTGAAAGATAAACGCGAGTCTCGGATGGAACGTTGCCGTAGTATCTACTTATGTGAGTTCTATTTGAAAAGAAGAGAAAAGAGGACAACAAAAAAACGCCTTACCATAATGGACCATGGGAAGATATTTATTGCGCATAATTGTTAAGTGTTCAATAAGTATACACGGTTTAATGCTACCACCCAACTATATCCTTACTTGTTTGTACCTTACCTTACCTACACATGGGAAACATGGACCCGGTAAAGAATCGCAGCTGAAGAACATGTATGATACGCGAGTGTGGCGGAAATGCATCGCGACAGAAATGAACGCACGTGTAGGTCTGCAGTATACCCTCTACCTGCCTATAACCGTAAAAAAGTACACGTGATACTTGCGAAGGGGAAATTCAAAGGGCGTTTCTGGAGGCGGTCGTCATCCCCACCACAATATAAAACCGGGAGTTTCTGGTGCATATGTGTGAGAAAAAGTGGGGAGTGCAGGGTATTATAGGTACACATCACGAATTATACGCGCAACTTGGAATGCGTCGCGGAAACACTGAAATCACCTCAATTTAGTCTCATCCTTTGTCAATCCCACCTGCTCTCATGATCATCTTTCGGCACACATGTATAACTGCAGTAGGGGAGGGTGGGTCATATTGGTACGGTTTTTTTAGAGCCAATTCTTGACCTTCAGGACAGTTTATATTGGTCTGGTTTTGGTATGGATCCGTAGTCTTGTTCATTAACTACCAGCCTGAATTGCACACAATGGCATTTTCACTGATACAAAAATGTGCTACGCATTTTTCGAAAATGCTGCCCACGGTGGGGCACATTGGGACATCGTATCTTACGGTTGTTTGTCATGTTTGATACATGAATTATCGTGAATGCTTCAAGTGACGATCATAAATAACCACTTAGGATCCAAATTTTTTGCATCTGACGTCGGACAATGGTTCAGATGACGAAAAAATTCATACTCGTTATGCATGGCTAATAGTTTTGTTCTATTTGCAAAAATGATAACAAACATGGAAGTTTATCGATATCCTGCGATATTGAGGGATTACACAACCGATTTCAACCTATTTCAGTTATTCGACGAACTTCCTATTCAAATATACAGCACCGTGAAGCGTGTCCGAATGTGCCCCACCCTCCCAAAAGCATGAAAAAATTCAGAACAGAGCATCTTCACGGTAAATCGCTAAATTTTTCACGCATCGAACGTTACCTAAAATGGTGCCTATTTATGTGTAGGATCGACTTTTGATAATACGCAGTGGTTATGAAGTTACAGCCTTACGAATCAATATCAAAAAGTTTAGCCGGCGAGCGTTGAATGTGTAATTTTTTAATTGTCAGCGAACAACTTTGTACGGGCACACCAAACTCTGGATAATGTTTCCTTTTGGTGTTTGTAATGTAGATAAAAAATGCTACATCTGGTAGTATCGGATCAATTTCAAATATTGTCCGAAAACTTGAATTTTAGATTTCCAATTATTCAATACCAAATTAGACTGAACGTGTCAGGCTGTTATCCATGACTGGTATATGCAACTGCATTAGTTGTTGATAAAAAATTGATGCACTCACATTCATCATTCCTCAGAAATGCATTGTCGACCATTTTAACGACGTGGATCAATTCCTCAATGAATTGTAAATTTTGAACATTAGCTTTTCATCAGATACTGACGGAAGTAGAGAAACATGTTGCTGATCTGATGACACAATACATTCTATAGAAAAAGTATAGAGGAAATGTTTTGTTGGTTATTTTATTCGTTCCAGAAAATAAAGGGATTTGGAATCTGAAAAAAGTATGGTTAGCATCTTCTAGAGCAAGGCTTCGGCTACTTCGGTTATATACCTTGGGGACAAAGGAAGAATTCGTGGAATTCGTTGACGCAGGAAGATGGAAGTTGGACAGGGCGGCGAGGCGCGGCGATCGTGGCGACGCTGCCTGGAACTTGAACTCGAACTGGATCTCGAAAGAATGGTCAAACCCTTGGCGGCAACTAGTTGAGATATCAACCGGGGGAATAATAATTAAGCGAGGCTCGCGATCGGCGCCATTCTCGGTCCTCCTTTGCCCTTCCATTCTCGGCTTCATCCCGTGTGGTATTTTTATTGCCGTGAATCTCCACACAAAGATTCCCTTCAATCGTTCGCATCACCACTCTGACTGTTTCCCTATTTAGGAATTCTATACTTTGCATTTCACAGTGCATTATCCTGAGTGAATTTCGTTGGCACCGACTCCCGGGTTCGGATGTAATACGTTCACGTAGCACGGCGAGTGCGAGGGCTCTGTGTGCACTGCCTGGACTTTGTGTACTTGGCGGTAACATTGACGTTGGTAGTTTGGTGAACAGAGGAGAGATCGGTGTGTCGGCGTGATGTTGTCGGAGGGTAAATATTAATTAGCAGAGTTCTGTGTTCATTTCATTCGGGCTGCACCAGTTCGCTCTTGCACTATGCTGGATTTAGCTTGCAGTACCAGCCACGTCCTCGATTTGTCCGCCCACCACCAACGCCAGCGGTGTTAATCGTAATTCAAACACATTTCGCAGAGTCTAGTCACACCTGGTCAGATTAGCATTTCCACTCTGGTCTGTATATTCGAATGGAGCCGGCGTTTTTTTTTTTTTTTTCCAACTCCCGGAAGTCGTCATGATTGACGTTGACTATCATTTGTGCGAAACTATAGCGGCATGGGCATCGGCGTCCTTTGTCGAAACTCACGGCTACGATAACGAAAAGTGAAACTTTGTAGCTATAGCGAGGAACGGAGATAAAAAAGGAGAAAATTTTCGGTCCAGCTTTGGCGCTGTCCACTGGACCGTGAGGACGACAGAGCCGCGGCGCCTCAGCACGTCCTGCTCGATTTAAGCTGACCCGACACTTCCCGAGCCCAGAACATGTTCAGTCCATCCGAGCAACCGTCTTCTAGCCAGGCCTGCGCCTGCACGATGGAATTCCTTTCAGTCCTTCGGAATCTTTGCTTCCCTCATCACGACGTACCACTTCCAACGGAATAATGAGACCTTTTGCCAAAACTGCTCAACACCCCTGCTAAAATTTTCTATAACAGGGCCCAACTTTGTTACGTGGAAGTAATTACGCGAACCTTAAATTTGGTTATTTTAGTAAAAGATAGACCTCAGACCCCCTTTTCCAAATAGGAGTCTCGTATATTTGCGTCGGGTCCGAGCAGATCGCGGGGCTAATGGATTCGGGAGCATCTTCTCCTTCTGGGAATGTCTGCAGCGAGTATAGGACCGCTTCCCTTTTCAGGTTCTTTTTTTCTTCATACCTCTACGCGAGGGCGTCTGTGTCCTGTTGTTGTTTTTTTTTATCAGCGTGAAAATTGCCAACATCCTGGCTAGCTTCCGCAGTGCTAAGGATAGTATTAAGACTGGAGGATCTGCTGACAGGTTGAAAATTATGGTACCTTGAGCCCCTAGGACCCCGGAGGTTCGGGATCCGCTTTAGCCTGGGCAAACAATTCACCGGAAACATTGGGATTTTTGTGTTAACGCTGACTGCATTCTTAAATTTGGTCACGCGACCATTTCTCTAACTTTCGTATTTTTCCAACCACTGGTAATCATCCTGTTCTGCAGTGGGAAACAAGACCATTCACTTACAGTTCGTTCTTTTTCTGATTTCAATTGCTGTTATTCGCGGAACGAAATGTTTCTACCAGTGATTTACTGCGTCAATACCGCGTTGTCACTGACCAGACGAAATTTTTTTTATCAAACAATGTCACGGCACGCTATGTACGAGGAAACTACTTTGGTGAATGATCGTGACGTGTTTCTTGACCAGCTTAAAAATCCTCCCTTGCACTTACAGACCCAGGATAAAATATACACCTCGTTACATAAACTCTCTCTCTCTCTCTCGATCGCTCGATAAGTTCAGCTCGTTGTGAGGCAAACGCGTGTGCGTGCTCGTTAAGGAAATAATTCCTCACGAAACGATTTGTGCCTTATCCTGTACATTTTATAATGATTCAACAGACTCTCAACCCTCCGATTAATCGACATTCTGGCATCTGGAAGTACTAGTTAGAAGCCAATACGCGATCATGGACGATTCTAGAATTCGGCGTTTCACTTGTTTTCCCCGCATAGATGCATCGGATGCATCGGATATTCGAGCCTCGGGGTGGGAGAGTCGGTACAGTGGAGGCATCCGTTTGATCGGTAGCTGGCAAAGTGGGTATCGCATTAATAAGTTCTATCTCGGAAAACACGGGAAGCCTCTACTGTCGGAGACACCTTGGAGATAAGAACGGTCCTTTCATCGAGCCGCGTGGCGTGGGTACTACGGTACGATAAAGTATTTTGTCGCTAATGTTTCGTATCGGTTGCAGAGGAGGAGCTACCGCGTTTTAAAAGCCACTTAGCCTCTCTGCGACTCTTGCCTTGGATTTAGCGGGTTGCATTCGCGCTCTGCAGTACGGAAGTTCGATTATGCCGCGTTAGGACTTCCAGTCACGACTATTACCATTGGATGTTCACTCTCAACATCTATCGACAACGTCACGACAACAAAACCGAGACACCGTTAGACATGGGACACGCGAAGCGACACGTGCTGACTAGGAACGGAATCGTGTTCCTAACTTCAAATGATCGTTTCACGACCTGCAGGCGTTCGATTGAGCTGTCTGGGGGTAGTGGTATGCTAACCACTTCATTTTCACGTTGGTTCTGTATAGGTACCATGGCAAGATCAAAAAAATTTGTCTTCAAAGCCTTGATCACTTGATACTGAATTGCCCACCAACGTTATCTCAGGCTTTTGTATTCCCAACGTTTCTTCCGAAAGAAAATAAAGTTCGCAATCTCAATTTTTATGGAGAATTACGGCGATGGCCGATCGCCCATTGTGCCGTCAATACTTCTAGACCATCCATCCTTCCGATCGGTGTTATACGATATCGTTCATCAAAGTTCATTCTCTTTTCAGTCAGTCTCGCCCCTCGAGCGCCCAGGGCACCCCGTATAAACTGCTGCCGCTGCATTCATCCCTCTGTGTGCAGGAGATGGAGGCATGCATGTATGTGCATGCGTGGGTATTACATGGTTATACAATTTTATCGGTAATCTAGATCGGCGGCGGCGAGCACACGCCATATGCCTAGCACGGTGGTTGGCTGGTCGGAAGGTTCTTCCTGTTGAAAATTTACTTATCTACGGTGTTCCGCCCCGAAATACGCCCAAAAATACACCCTATAAATTATAGAAAATTACCAAAAAACAAAAAAAAATAAAAAATGGCCCCTCAATTTTCGACTCGTTTTTATGGCAGATGTTTTTTCTTTCGTCGTCGTTGGGCCAGGTCGCGCTCACCGGATCATGAGTCTGGTGTAATTTCTTTCTTCCCCATCCGTATCTCAGATTATCGTCCTTTCCCACCGACCCCATAATCATCTAAACAAACAACGCGTCAGGACGGTACACGAGTCGAATGAGCGGCCGGGTGCCCGTCACAGCGTGTGGTCATCCAGTCAAAATACGAATTTTCACCGATCCTCGCAGTAAATTGATGACTTTTCGTTGGCGCCAACGAGACCCTGGCCCTCGCATTCCCGCGGGGTACACTGTCGAGTCTGCGGCAGAAACCCATGAGTTATGAATGAACCTTGATTTCTTAACTGCTTCTCGCCAGTTGCCATTCCAGGATACCCTCGAACCAGCGTGTCACGATTATCCTAGCCTTTTCGCCCCCAGAAAATGACTTCAAGGACCAACGAAACGTGGGTGGTTGCATCATAGGTGGAACGTAATGGCGTAGCACTTTATTATGTATTATGTATGTATATGCGTGAGAAGGCTGTTATACCTGATCGCGACTAGTTAACGACTGGCGTGACCCGTCGCTGGTGCAGCTGTCGGTTAAAACTTTGAAAAAGTTAAAACAAAGGCCCGGGTAAGTCCCTCGGGTGTGGATAGGCCGTAGCTTCATGGTGAGCTCATCTAAATCACAAATCTCTCGGAAACCTCCATCAGCACACCTCCCGTGATAGCCGATGTTAATAACCCGACTTGTACCTTACGATACCTACACCAAGACACGGGCACCCATCCACGCGTACTGTGGGTGCTACCCACCCCACATACACGACCGAGGACTCGGCAGCCCTGAGACTACCTCACCTAACCTGGCGGTCATCCACGGTGTAGGATACCGGACCCCCCGCGACATGGCGCCAGGGTGCTCCGCCCCATCGCCCACTGCGGACCGTCCGAAGGACGAAACCTGCGGTAACCAGGTTGCCACGAGTCCCCGAAGTCGTGTATACGAACCACTCATAACTCACTGATGAACTCACGATGTAATCTATAATCTATTTAATTTTCGTCAATTTCATTTTTGAGACCGGGTATTCCAACCATGTTTCAGTACTGAAATTATAATGTCAAGAAGGACAGAGATGAGGGGGATGAGTTCCTTCCGGATTTCCATTAGCCGGCTTTCACCGTCGGCGAACTGTATACACGGTGAATTTTCAAGCTGTATAATATACCGTGGGTATAGTACGTTAGTTAAAACCGCGTTAAATCTTCCTCCATTAATATCTCCGTTACGGAGTCTGGCCGGGACGAGGGGGAGTAGCTGTGACGGCGGCGGGTCATCCATCACCTTCTGGGTGTAAAACTGACCTCTTCTTCTCCCTCTGTGCTCCGGGCACGGTTCTGGCCTCCCCTTCCTTCTCCCCAAAACGTGGTAAAAAATCTTTGTTTTCTTGGCTCGGGGTGCCCGCGGTGGTCCCGCACTCTTCAACGGCCGGAGGTAGTCCGACTCGGAGGGGCCACCGAGGTTAAACAAACATATGATTACCGGGGTCTACAGCTGGGTTTCTGCCTCGTCTATCTATCGCCTTCTCTTCGTCTTCGCAGTCTTCGTACGCTGTAGCCCCGGGGGCAACGTAGAGGTGCTCCCTTCTCCTCGTAGAGGTGCTCAAGCGAACGAAGAGGGAAAATTAAACTTGATTTCCGACCAGGCAAATTAGCTTACGTACCACGTCGGCGTTACTCGGAACAATAACAAATTTTACACCGAACGGTGAAATTGATATTGGTTGCATTATTGTTTCTTTGTTCCTGGCCACGGCCTCTAACCACGGTACATGAGCGAGCGAGAGGAGGTCGTCGTTCATTTCAATGTCAGCCGAGGTTTCTGCTGGGTCACTTTAACATGGAATAACGAAATTACTTTCCGATGAATTTATGATACTTTGAGGTGATCACCGCGTCATGGAACTTTCAAAGTCGCCAGGAAGTTTTCAATTCGTTGACGTACGACTGGTTTGTAACAGCTAGTTGCGGTACGGATGAATATTTTCATAGATTGACTGACTCGCCGTGTGTCAGCCATATTGAAAAATGAATTGAAATAATAAAATTGAACGTCAGATGTGGGTGGGGGAGTAGTTTATTGGTCCGCTACGTCGGGAGCGCTTCCTGCTTAACGTTGGGCCACTCGCGACGTCCGCTTGCCGTGGTCTGTTCACTGTTGTTGGCCTCTTCCATCCCGCCAATCCTCCAATCATAATATTCATCAGAGCCACCTCCGGGTGACGACGATTACACGAAGGGGACAAACCTCGGTGATTACGCGGCGTCTGTGGTACACTCTCCACTATCTCAAACTATAGAACTGAAGCTCCCTCTCGTCTGTCCGCAATAGATTAGTGCATCAAGGTATGGGTATGGACTGGCTCTCACTCAAGTCTCAAGTTTCGAGTGTCGAAAGCGATCAACCAACTTTTTTTTTACCCCTACAACTTCAGACGTATACTTGACCACTTATTTATTATGCCCTTGAATTGGGTCGTACTCGCAGTCGAGAGACGAAACGACCACAGTTACCACAGGGAAGATAACAGCAGAATATTGGAATCGGGTGGAACTTGGAATTGAAAGCGTAGTTTAACTAGTATTCGGAAGTAGCAAGGTTGCGTACATTGAAAAATAGACAATCAGTGATTTTTCCATCAGATATGTTTGTATATACGTAAAACGGTGTGTGAAAAGAAAAAAATAACAACTGTTGACGAAAATGCCTGACAGAAACGAAAACAGCGGGTAGTCTCTTTGACGGCAATTATTGAAAGCGACACCGCGGCGTCGACGGTTGCAGTATAACGTTTGGTTTCCCGGTATAGTCGAAGAAGCGCCCCACGTTTTTCTGTATCTCCGAACTTTCGAGCCGTTATATATCGTGGCCTCAGCGGTGTCTTTGAGCAAATTGAAAACACCCGTTGGATTCGGCTAATTACCGAAACATAATGAGGTGGTTCTTACATGATATCCAGTTGCCGAGGGCCGCCCCATATCTCCATGTAAATTCACATCTATATAGACATTTCAATGTTAATTTACAGTCGACGCCATGATGATCCTCCCCCAAGATTGGCGCCACCACCGAAATACAGAGAATTTCTTGAGATTCCTGGACTTTTGTACAACTTCGCACCGCAATATTTACCATACTGTTTTATTTTTCATTTTACTTTCCACTCTGCTTTGCCCTGTACCGTTTTTCATCTTTGCCGCTGCTTTCACAATGAACCGCCCAATCAAGATTTAAGACACTAATCGGTCCTTATGCGGTATCTAAGTTCGACTCGAAAAGGGAATAAATTTAGACAGTAAAATATGGTGGTTGGCGCCACACTGCACGCGCCGTTAAATGCTTACCATGTGCTAAAAATTAGGTGGCCAAAAAAAGGGATCTATTTTTACCAACGGGACGCACTATTAGACGCAAAGTAAGAATGAGTAACGCCGAATCGAAAGAAGGATTTTGATGATGTGAAAAATTTACCGCACAGAGCACATAGATCTCGACTCTCGCAGCTTCTGGAGCCTGAGCTTCGTTCCCTGAAGGAAGAAATCGAATGTCTGTTGTTTGCTCTATCTGTGGAGAGATCAGAGGCGCCGCCACGCAAACTCACTAATGGACAGACGCACCGAGTTTAGGTCCATTCCCTCCGTCTCTTCTTCCCTCCCCGGGCTGTTTGTCGTTTGAATGTTTTAGTCGCGATTGTTTAACCAACTTACTTACTTACTTACTGCCTCTGCAGGAGACAACCGATGGTATTTGTACGACTCCTTCCTATTCGAAACGTGTCGCCGTTTATTTGAAAAGCTTGGAGGTCGCGGCAGCACCTTCGGAGCTGAAAGCCTCTGGATTCATTCGGACAATCTTTCATAGTTTCAGCCGATTTACGGCCAATCGTCGTGCGATCGGACCCACTGGACGTTGAATATGCAATCACACACTGACCGGATGTAGTTAGGTTCAGACCATATCTCGACACACGGTGATTTCGTGTAACCTGTAATGAGCAATACATACCCAGAGACGATGTTGTCACGTCCAAGCCGGAATGAGATAAATTTGAACAGGACAAACCGCGCTACATGCTAATTTAGGGTTCGCTAATTTGTATTCGCTCCACGCTCCAACGATCCGATTCCAGCCGGTCCGGCTCTCCCCACAAAATACGGGGAGCCTAGCCGTTGGTATCAACGATCCCTCTCTGTGTTCCATCCAGTACTTTTAGGTCGATCAATCTACATCCCATTACTGTCATCGTCATATGCAGATTGTTTGATAGACAAATTTGGATTTTTCCGCGAGAATCTTCATTCATTGAAACCATCGAATAACGGTGAAATATTTGACGAAGTGATAAACGAAGAAGACCACGTGTCGCGATACGCGGGATACATGGAATCGGAGGTTATCAGGGGTCAACGATAGTCGGCTAGAAGATACCGTGAAATATAAGCGGTATTAAAAAGTTTGGATAAAAAAAGCAAAGACGACAACTTCGAGTTCAGTCTAATGGCGCTATAAACAGCGTCGGGGTTAATGTGAGGTTAATTTTCAAATTCTTACATTTGTACGACTATCTTACTCTCCCTTTCTTTCTTCACACTTCTCTTCTTCCCTTCGACTTATCGAGCTTTTTTTATCCGTTAACGCGGCTCCTGAGACTATTTTAACTATGTCATGACTGACACGAATGATCAGAATCTTAACTTATCACTTTTTTCTTTATCCAGCAGAGTTGCTTTGATGTAAGCTGCGGTCGTTTCGTGGTGAAAAATCAAACTCTCGGTACAATCATTGGCTCGTCATGATACAACACACCATTGGGAATGACAAAGACCGCACTTTAAACCGGTGACAATTTATTATCGAACACAAGGCCTTACATCATGCGTTAAGGCTTCCCCCAATTTTCGAAGTCGGTTGCTTTTGTCGGAACACAAGAACCTGTCGAGAGTACACCAGTGCCTGACAATAGCGCATGTCACTAATAAGCGAATATTTCCAATAATCGTGCATATTTTCATATTTTTTAGCTTCTCGAAGAAGAAGGAATCGATTGAAAATCCAGCCCCATTCGCGAATTATTTGGTTCAATTATCCCCAAGCAGAATGCTACAATAAGACATTCGGGTTTTTGGTGGGTTGGTCAGGCGTGGCTGTCCCTCAGAAACGAATGCAGCCCTTTCGCCCTTTTTTTAGGTTTTGACCCACGTCGACAGAAATTACAGGGTCCCTTCACCTCGCGCGGAAGAAAACGCCAGGGTGTCGCTAAACCCGGAGCCAAAACCACCGGCGTGCGTGCTAGGGCCAATACTAATGTGGCCACCAAAAGACTGGGTAACAAAAAATTGGACAATCGTCGACAATCAGTACTATTGTCCGCGTGCTCCGGTTATTCGAAGCTAATCCTAACGTTTCGCTGATCGTGTGATGCGATGGTGACATTTATACCCAGCTGCCGACAAGAGGAAATTTATCGTCGAGTGTGCAGATTCTCTGATCTTCCTGAGGACAGGGTTCACGGTGTCGAAATAAGCGAAAATATATCTGGCGAGTGGCCCTCCGGGTGAAACAAAGTCGTTCTCTTTTTTGTCAGACCCTAGCTGTTAGGCGATATTGAAGTTTGCATCAATTTCACACTTCCTTCCCACGCGGCCTTCCAGTATCCAGCATCTCACCGACCCCTACACAAGAGCCACGGGTTCTACCTACTCGATATCGACTCGAAACACCTCAAAGTAAGGGAAAAGTCTCGCGGGAGAGGCTCTTTGTACTTTATTGTAAGCAAGGTGATCTCCGTTTAACATTTTCGTCGTCATATTTTACCGAAGTCTTATTTTTTTTCCTTCTCTTGCCGGGGTCTTCAAAACCCTAAGTCGCTGACGGAGGGTGGCGAAAGAAAACAAGCCACCTTCGATCCGTGACGCCCCCATAATTTAACAGCTCTTCAGATAATTGATGGGCGATAACTGTGAACCAATTCTCGTGGTTAATTAAACATTTCTTTAAAAAAGAAGAAGGAATAAGAGAAGTCAACTGTGAGAGAGGAGAACACCTTTTTTTACCATGCTTTTTAATCCGACGCCAGGGATGATCTTCGCAGGATAAAATCGTTCGCTGGGAGCACGTAGTCGCCAGCCATGTTTTCCTAACTTCATCCCGGGGGTCTCTACTCTACCGCGATTCAGGACCACGAAAGAGTGAGAGAGAGAGACGGAGATGGGGTGGAGACAAGACTCTCGTATCGCTCGATGAAAAACCACCCCTTTTTATACTCTTGGGTCGATAGACGGACTACATGTGTACATGTATACGACGACCTAACCGCTAGACCACCGAACGAGATTCTCCATCACCTCCGCGTTGTAGCTCCCTCTTTGTCTCACCGTGCGATAGCGTCTCCACGCTTCCACGCTCTGCCGCTTCATGCCAAATCGGCGCCACCTATGTTAGTACGAACTTTTGGATTTCTTTGTGACTAGCACTGAGCTCCAAACTCCAATGACGAAGAATCTTCGAATTCATGCATATTCGAGTAACACATTCCTCTTCTGCAGATTACGTCTTATCTCAGGCTATAAAAACCCATTGAATTAATCCTCTGCGCCTCCGTCCCGTGGACCCGGGGTACTTGTTCTCATTTTTATCAACATTTCAACCGGTCAAACACGCCGCTTCTGACTCAGCTGAACCGTCGACTTCGTAGTAGGTGGGCCCTCCCTCGTTTGGGTCTCGTTTGTATACCAGGGTGGGCCCAGGTAGCCGAGGCGACAGATAGCGCCACTCGATTACAAAGGACAGAGTCATTAGCCATCGCGGCTTCTGTACGCAACTTATTCTGTCCCCTGTAGTAGCCTTCCTCGTTTTTTCACGTCCCACTTCTTCCATCTCACTCGCTCTCTCAAGTCTCGCCCGATCCCGAACTTATCTACAGTGGTCAATTGACGCCGTTCGATAATAGCGTCGGGGTGGACGGGGTGGAGACTCGCCATCCAATAGTAACTTATGGCTGGTCAAGAAAATACGTTCTTAGGTTCTTCGCTTTCTCCCGTCGATGCATTAGCCCGAGGAGCAGCAACCGCGCTGAGGCTCCTGAGAAATACTAATTGCCAGGCATGTTCGCACGCCTTTTTAATACCGCGATCCGAGTTATTCGCCGAGGGAGAGAGAGAAGGAGAGAATATATCGAGTGAGAAAGAAAGCAGGCTTTGATAGGCTAATGACAAACGGTCAGATAACGTTATCTCATATACTGTATATAGCGGCGCTAATTATTTCTCTTTACGTTTTGCCGCCGACCCGATCACCGTCTCGGATGATGTGTTCGCTCGGTGTTGACCCCCTGGTGGAAAGGTCATGGCGAGGGTAAAAAATGACAAACAACATAGGACGGAATGGGGTCGGTGAGATAATTTCCTTCTTTCTCAGTTATTTTCGGTCAAGACTGCGTCTGTGCAGAGGCAGGAAGGAGTAACGATTCTGTGGTCCGTTTAGGAATTTTCATTGCCGCAATGCGAATCTAAAGAAACGTTGGAGCAACTCGCGCAATTTATTTATCGTAATGCGCCGATTCTTGAACTCGAGAATGCAGTCGTTGACAATCTTGTTAGCCCGATGGAGGAGGATGCCCGCGGTGGAGGATACAAAGCGGCGATCTGCATAACCGCGGAGTCCAAGTATCCTTCGGCATTTGCCGCTAAGCGGTTCCGCCGCTTCATCCCCAGGGACATACGTGTATCCCTGTTTTCTCCTTGGCGAAAAGGGAAATCACGCATTAACCTGTAATCGTTTAAAGATTTTTACGTACCTGTTCGATTTGCCCGAGCATCGACGACGACGGTTGCGTACTTGCGTGCGTACACACGCGAATTAGTGTGTTTACAAAGGCGGTCCACTCCGACCGGGCTCTTGGATACATGTTAACGATAAATCTCGCGTGGCTGGTCGTTCGTTCGGTTTCTGGGCGTACCGGCGCGAGAGACCGAAGAGGAGGTGAAATGTATAACCGCCAGGCGTCGATTTGAATAACACATCGCGCCCGTGTTAGCCGCTGTTATACCCACGTCCCTTGTAATCCGGTGTACAACGACAATTAACCCAACGCGGACTAATTACCATCCTAATTACCACGCTCAGACTTTTCATTTTCATTTAAACTCTCGCTCTTCTTACCCCCACGCACTCACACAACCGCATTTACGTGGATATATTTCTCTCCTACCAAACAACGACGAATCGATTGAGAGACTGCTCTCTAAATTTGAATCAGTGAATAGTCACTGATGCCTCCAGTTATAAGTATACCACTGGAAATCAGTGAAAAGTCACTAATTTATCCAGTGAATTTGAATCACCGATTCAAATAGTGAAATTTTCACTGATTGAATCAGCGAAAATTATTGGTTCTTATATATATTTGATCCGGTTGAAGATATTCTCGAAACGGAAAGACAATATGGTATATTCGACACATTTTTGTTTCGCGAGTCTTTATTGCAAGTAAAGAAAAAACAGACTCCTAACGCAGATGAAACTTCTCCGTCTCCCATCTCGTCGAAGCGAGCCAAGTCTGGACGCAGTGAGAAAACCTAACCTACCAAAAGTATAAGGAATTCAATGTAAGACAGTGAACAGCAATATTCACACAACTCACTGATTATTTGCAACTAACAAGCCAAATTGTGAAGAATTTTATAAATCCGCATGCGTACTTACGTTATGATTTTTACTGAACAGTTCACGTGGTTGAACCGACGCCCAAACCAGCACGCAACATATGAACGCGAACGATTTGGCGGTTAGTAGGCAGCTCCGTGGCGGTTAGAGACTCGGCGTACGCGGCGCCCCTAGCGTTCGTTACAAAAGTCACTGACGAAACAGTGAAGTTATGCACTGGTTTAGCAGTGGTAAAATCACTGCTCACTGATACTCCAGTGAAAAAGGGTTCGAGTCTCTGTTTCTGCAGTGAAATACCAAGTCACCGATTCAATTGGTGAAATTTTCACTGATTCAAATTTAGAGAGTGATGTAACTGCAAGTGATTTCATATTCCCGGCAGTGATTCGGGCCACCGCCGTCAGAGGGGCATAGCGCGCTCGCTTTCTCGCAGTAGAAGTAAGGTATCAAGGAGTGTATACACCCGGGTAATGCTCAGGGTTCAAGGCGTTGCCTGTAGTCAATCGGAAAATGAATATTGCACGATATTTGTTGAAACTTGATGAATTGACACGCCGGTATAAAATAGTCTGTCCCAATGTATGCTTTTATCTTGTTCCAGACGATACTAAATTCGATGCACAAGTATCAGCCGAGGTTTCACCTGGTGCGAGCGAACGATATCCTGAAGCTACCTTACTCGACGTTCAGGAGTTACGTCTTCAAAGAAACGGAGTTCATCGCTGTGACTGCCTACCAAAACGAAAAGGTAGGTCACCGATGTATAATTTTGTTATTTTTTTTACTGCGACTACGGCAGCCCTTGACCACTTGAAAGGAGCTTTCTGGTCCCGATATGTGTCAATACTGATTTTTGTCGTCTTTGCTCCCCGCTTCCGAGTTTTTCCCACGTGTCGGGTGACATTCCCTGGCGTCAGCTGTATTTGATTTTCGGCCTTTGTACTTCGTAAAAACCTATAAACCTTTTAAGCCTCCGTGTAGGAATCGGTGACTATATACCTATGTCGTGTATATTGAAAACCGATGTTTTACTTCCCTGCAGACTATAGGCCCGACTTTGGGATCCATTAACCGCAAACCTATTTAACAATTTGCTGATTAGTGATAACGCCAGGGGGTGGAAATCGAAATGGGTAAGCGGAAGCGGCTTCCTTTGTTTCCAATACTCGAAAACAATACGTATATTTAGCCAAATTTAATTTTTTGTTTCTACAACTTTTTTTAACGCGATTTTCGCCTGCTGTAATCGACATTATGCCCCATATCTCTTAAATGAATCGATTTTTGATCAGAGATCGGCAAAAATGATAATTCCAGGAACATTTTAGGCATATCGCGTGTCTAATGACATAAGGACGTAAGCGCCATTATACGACGTTTTGCTGTTTATAATGGCATAAAGTCGTATAATTTTTTTTTCACGCCAATCGCTCTGAAAACGTTCCAAACCTATAGATCAATTGAAATTACGAGATCGAAAAATGTAAGTGCAAAAGGTCGTAAGTTGGGCGCTTACGACCTTCTGCAGTTACCTATGAATATTTTTTATCGAAATTTTCGAAACGACGTCGATTTCGATTTTTCTTTGCGTTTCACGAGTTTTTACGGCTATTTGAAAAAATCGTGAAAAAAAAATTTAAAAAAAATTGGCGCTTACGACCTTCTGCAGTTACCTACGAATATTTTTTATCGAAATTTTCTAAACGACGTCGATTTCGATTTTTCTTTGCGTTTCACGAGTTTTTACGGCTATTTGAAAAAATCGTGAAAAAAAAGAAAAAAAAAAATTGGCGCTTACGACCTTCTGCAGTTACGTACGAATATTTTTTATCGAAATTTTCGAAAGGACGTCGATTTCGATTTTTCTTTGCGTTTCACGAGTTTTTACGGCTATTTGGAAAAATCGTGAAAAATTTTTTTTTTTAAATTGGCGCTTACGACCTTCTGCAGTTACCTACGAATATTTTTTATCGAAATTTTCTAAACGACGTCGATTTCGATTTTTCTTTGCATTTTACGAGTTTTCACAGCTATTTGAAAAAAACGTGAAAAAAATTTTTTTTTTAACTTGGCGCTTACGACCTTCTGTTTTTATTTTGTTTTTTAATCTTCCTTAAAAATTGTAATGAAAGAACGACGTATCCGCCCAACTTACGACCTTTTGCACTTACATTTTTCGAACTCGTAATTTCAATTGATCGATACGTTTTGACCGTTTTCGGAGCGAATGACGTCAAAAAAAAAAAATTATACGACCTTTTGCCACCAAATTCGCGTTTTTGGTGCTTACGACCTTATGCCATTAGTCACGCGATATATTACCAATTGTTTCGGAACTTGCAAATATGATTCAGCAAAATTTATGAGCTAAAAATAATATTTAAACCATTAACAATTTGTTTTGTTACGTGACTGAGTACTCATTTTTTTGAAAAATCAAGATTTCATTCGTCATTAATTTTCCATTTTCTGGTAAATTAGCATTTTATTCTACACCAATTGCTTATTTGTTCGAAAATTAGTATTTTATTCGTGACTAATTACCCATTTTCTGAAAATTAGAAATTTATTTCCGCCTGATTGTCAATTGTTCCAATAGATCAATTCTGTCCTTATGATTTTCTGATGATCATAAATTCATGAGCAAGTAGTTGAAATTTACTTGTGCATTATTATTCATGTGAGCGGTAACTTTCAATTTTTTAGAAAATTAATGAATGAAAAATGAATTCGCTGAGTTCGCTCAACTAGACCAAAAATAAAAATTTATACCTGAGCGTTTGAGCAAATAAGAATTTTTTATAGTTTTGCACGACCTCTAAATAAAAACACTCTACTTCTTCAAATTCCGCACGTTTGAATGAGAAAACTGGAAGGGGTTGATTCGATTCTCAGGCAGAATTTCAGTTGTTCGACGTCATTAAGATTCCATCTAGATTCTAGATATCCTTCGATCACCTTCATCTTTTGAGGGTTTTGCTTTATTACTAAGAGTATTCCTCGAATGATCCCTAAATATTTGCTCAATTTTTCTACATTGCTTGTTACAGATTACGCAGCTGAAGATCGACAACAACCCGTTCGCAAAAGGTTTCAGAGATACGGGGGCTGGGAAGAGAGAAAAAAAGTGAGTATCGCTTTCAAAATTTACCTTGCTTTTGATAATTGGCGTAAAAAAGGAGGGAGAAATTTAAAAAAAAAAAGCAAAAAAACGAATACCAAGTTTCTTCGTCGATCTCTTAAGGGGAAATGAAAGTCATGTGACTTCGGTATGATTTACACTTGGAATTTTCAAACGCTATTTTCTCAGCCAAAACACATTCGATTGATGTGAAATTGACATCAGTGACGTAGAAAAACTGAATGAAGGGCCTAAGAGTCTTGGATTTGCGAAAATCGAGACGTAATAACAGTTTTTTAACTATATTGTTCCGTAATCCAAGGAAGTGCTGCCTCTCTCCACGAGGGGCAGCACCTCCTTGGGTTACGGAACAATATTGTTACACAAAATTCTGATTATGTCTTTCGATTTTCGCAAATCCAAGACTCTTAGGCCCTTCATTCATTTTTTCTACGTCACTGATATCAATTTTAGATCAATCGAATGTGTTTTGGCTGAGAAAATAGCGTTTGAAAATTCCAAGTGTAAATCATATCGAGGTCACGTGACTTTCATTTCACCTTAATGGGGTAAGCATCCGCGTAGCGTAATTAAGTGTTATTACGACCGCACCGAAACTAAACGCCGCATACCCTACCCCTACCCGAGAAAGATCGACTGGATTTTCTAAAGCCGTGCTAATTTATTTGAGTAGGAACCTTTTTGTCCCTTGTATCAGTGCCATTAGGCTTACCTCAACAGGCCACCCTAGGTCCAAAGGGGTCGGTACGGTCGTGTCGCCGTTCGATCGTCTGCCGCAGCTACGCGGTTCTCATTTTCACCCCTCGAAACCAGACAGAGATATCCATTTGTATTCAATATTGCAAGTTTATGAGCTTATGCGCGGAAAGCCGACCCTGGGGTATTGTTAACGCCACGTCAGGCCCGTTAAAAGCCATTTCGTTTTCATTGAGCTCGGGGTGAAGATTCAAGTGGATTTTGATCACGTTACCTTAGTATGCATAGCTTCTCTCGGCGAGCCCCCGCTACCTCGAGTTTCGGCCCCTGGACCCCGGAGCCATGCGAGTTATCGGTGATATTGAATTTATTAAATAAATTTTCACCAGCGCGAAGGATAACCCTCTACGGTTATCTCGATCTGCGAGCCTGCGAGACAAGCCTGCTGCGGCGAAAAAAAAAAAATTTGGCAAAGTTAAAAACGAGAAAATATGCAAATTAAGTCGTCTGCTAATTAGAATAAGGGTTAGTTTTGGCTCAGTCTCTGGCCTAAGGGTGGCATATGGAAAGAGATGAACCAGACCTCGAGCCAATCATCGGATTAGCATAGTGATGCTCAGGGGCGGTGCTCTATTCCCCGTTCTATCAGTATGTAGCTGGTGCCCGCAAGTGCTGTGGGAGGGGTTTTTCATCCCGTATGAGCCACTTGACGTGTGTGAACTCTATTTTTTTTCCCTGCCTGAAGCCAGCCACAAAGAACGCTACTAACCTTTTGTTGCGAGAATCGAGACTCCGAATCATTGTTTCATCCATAAAGTCGAAAGTTTCACTCCATTTTTTTTCCATGGTTTCACCGGCGATCGATTCATTGGACAAAAATCGAGGCAGTTGCGACACAAAAGAATAAGATATGGAAAAAGAAATTCTTAATCTCCTACATCTCAAAGCATTCTTATTTATAGGTGATGCTTACTACCCTCGCAGGAAACGAACTCTTTTGTGTGTGTGTGTGTGTCCCCTCTCGAAAACTGTCAGATAGAAATTTAAAATTCAGCGGAGAGATCAGCCCGGCGAATTCGCACCCCGCTTCACCCCCGCGGCAACGACACCACCTAATCCAGGTTTTACTGTGTGCGCTCAGCTTTTACTACTCGCAAAGGAACTCCGGGGGTTGGTCCCACATCGTATCGCTTTGAACGGTTTGATCTTTTACTTTTACGGGCTAAAACCTACGGGCGCAGTCTGTTAGCTCACCACTATAGGGACGCCTATTGGCGTCGGGGTTGTTGGGAACGTCGAAGATCACAAAGCGGTTACGAAAAAGAAAAAAAATTCATGCGAGATCGTTACCGATAGAATTTTTATAGATTCTCAAAAAACCTGAATATGAAAGAAAAATTAACCAACGGTCACCCAAGAGGGTTGCAGAAACTGTGCTGACGTGTAACCATCAAACTCATATCAGTATTCGTACTAATCAATTCTCATTAAAAAACGGATTCGATTAATTGATCTACGGTACGAACGGCAGCTCCAATTTCGGATTTAGCAAGTTTTTTCTGTGAAACCGTGAGTTTGAATGAGGAAGGCGTGAAAAGCACGTCTGCATCGACGAGGTCTACTTATTGACACACTTTATACTAAGTACGCGTGAATCGTCCTCAATGCATTATCGATCTGGACTATTTTAGCTTGTTGTCCGCGGAGGCACGTAGCTGTCGAATAGTGGCGATGGAAAACCCGGTTGTGTCCTGTCTCTGTATGCGCTGATCGCATTACAGGGTATTACGTGCACTCCTAAGTCCAGCGTTACCAGGCCGATGCATTGCTCCCTGCGACTTACATGCAGCTTACATTGTCGAACTATCGAACCAAAGTACTCGTCTCCCTCAACCCTAACCTAATGTAACCTTACGTCATAAACCGCAACGTCTAGTCATCTTGTGCTGCTTCAACCCTCGGTTTTCTCTCCATACACATACTCTTCTCTCTCAATGAAGCGAAGTGAAGTTATTGCCGGTGTTTTCGTCTCACATCTGCCTCACCAGTTGGAGGTCATACACTTAACTCCTCAAAAGAATTAAAGCATCACCCATTTTTTAGCTGAAAAATTGGCCATATTCAAAGTGCCATAACTTCGTGTGAAATGTTCGCAGAGGAGGGGTCAAAAACGCATTTTGAAGCTTAAAGCCTTAGCTTTCGAGAACATTTTTTCAAATTTGGCCAGCGTCATTTTGTTTTTGAGTTTTGGCCCCGTAAAGACACTTGTGTCACTTTGTCAAGTGAAAGTGTAAAGTTTGAGGTCATGTACGGGGAGGAGGAATTTTGTGACCGAAATTCGAAATCGGCCATCTTGTAGGCGCAAGTTTTCTCTGCAAAATGCATTTTTGATATTCAGGCTCGGATTTTTTTTCGCAAAGTTATTCAACTTTCCAACAAAAAACGTCAAAAAAACTTTGAGCGGCCATTAAAAACGACCCGTTTATCGGAAAAGGGCGAACAAAAACTCATTTTGAAGGTGAAAGTATCGACTTTAATTTGCTGCCAAGGAAAATCGAATTCCGCCCCGATTTAACCCCTCCCCCTAATTTTTATCACAAAAAAACGTGTTCAGTAAACCGTTGAATTTGATTACCTTTTTCAATCAAGCATAAATGATTCAAAATTCAAATTAAAAAAAAAAAAAAAAATGGACGTGTAAGTTCGAGGCTTTCCCTTCAAAATGAGTTTTTGTTCGCCCTTTTCCGATAAACCGGTCGTTTTTAATGGCCGCTCAAAAATTTTTTTACTTTTTTTGTTGGAAAGTTGAATAACTATGCGAAAAAAAATCCGAGCCTGGATATCAAAAATGCATTTTGCAGAGAAAACCTGCGCCTACAAGATGGCCGCTTTCGAATTTCGGTCACAAAATTCCTCCTTCCCGTACATGACCTCAAACTTTACACTTTCACTTGACAAAGTGACACAAGTGTCTTTACGGGGCCAAAACTCAAAAGCAAAATGGCGCTGGCCAAATTTGAAAAAATGTTCTCGAAAGCTAAGGCTCCAAGCTTCACAATGCGTTTTTGACCCCTCCTCTGCGAACATTTCACACGAAGTTATGGCACTTTGAATATGGCCAATTTTTCAGCTAAAAAATGGGTGATGCTTTAATTCTTTTGAGGAGTGTATTAGTGCATCATTATGTCAACGACTTTCTTCAGATTTTGCACCAAACATTCTAGGGTATTGTTTATACCTCGGTTTATACTCAACATTATCTTCACCGTGATCGGTGATGCGCTAATGCAGATTAGGGCTCGGCGTCAGGTGAAGGAGTCTAACACAGTAATTTCTGTGAGATCAGAAGTGGGAAATATTCCGTGGATCAAGGGGTTAGGATTACCGTTAGTTCGCTACCTAACGGCGGGGTGGTCGCTTTGGGAAAAAGGCCCGTCGTGGTTGGTTGACCACGTCGTCATCGAGGAATTTACACTTGGTTTCAAAGATGATATGTGGCATAGCTGAAGGCTAGTTGATGGGATATTTTACGCGTAGGTGCGCGAAGGCAGGTACGAAGAAAGGTGTATCTGCACACGAGATACCCAGGTGGCTTATGCTTCGGTTAGAGGACTACGGACAGCGGGATGGTGGGGCTGGGGGAGAATGGAGGCTAAGTTAGGTTAGGTTAAGTACTGGCGCACTCGTGCATGCGAACCGCGCGCGGCGGTGTAATTAAGATAATTAATTGTATCCCACGTCTGTCATAAGCGATAACTACTGGTCGCGGATATATCTGAGAATTACGACTTATTTATTGCCTAGATTATAATTACGCTACAGCCACGCGCACCTTATTCCCGACTGACGATCAATTCCAATTTGAAAAAACCTTCCGCACTCGATTCTCGCCAATTTTGTAGTTTTTGGCTACTTCCACTTCCATGTCTGCCACTTCTTCAACCTCATGTAAAATTGGGGTCTCTGACATCATGGCGAAGACTTATTGCTAGATTTTTTTCACAATTGCTAACTCTGAGTCGTTGTTGCAGAAGGCAGGCGCTGTTGACCGTGTCAGGAGGCGGTTCGAGACTAACATCCGGGGACCCTATGCCGAAGAAACGGCGTTCTTCGACCTCAGGTAACGACCTAGACGACGAGGACAAGCTCCTAGACGTCGTCGGTCCGGACACGCCGCATCCGGCTCACCACCATCGAGAAAGAGACCACTCCAGGGACAGGGATGACCGCGCGAGCGACCGGGGCGAGGGCAGCGAATCGTCCGGTTCCGAAAGCGGCGGTACCGCCACCGCTACCTCCGAGGGACCAAGGCCCGACGTCTCCGTTGGTCCACCCCTCCATCCGCCGCTGTTACCATGTCTCTATCCTCCTGTCCCCGGCCTTTACGGTCCTGGCCACGGGCCTCTCATGCCCCCTAGTCCGCTAGGGCTTCATGGCGGTGTCACTCCCGGGATGCTCTTCAACGCCCAACTGGCCCTCGCGGCCTCGCAGCATCCGGCCCTTTTCGCCCACTACCCCCACCCGTTGGCTAGTCCGTTGCATCAGCTGAAGGGCCACAGATTTTCACCCTACGGTCTTCCGGCTCCGTCCCACGGCTCGGCGTTCGAAACCGTGACGCCTGGTAGCAGGACGTTGAGTCCAAGGTCACCGCCACCTCGGCCGCCTACTGGTTCGCCGTCGCCCGGTGGGGCGCTGACGTCGGCGCCGTCCTCGACCGGGGACCTCAAGTCTATTGAGAATATGGTGAATGGCCTCCAGAGAAAACGGAGAACGACGAGTCCCGGGAGTCGAGGTGACGTAGAAACGGGGGGAGGAGGGAGCCCGTGACAGGAGACGGACCTCGTCACCAGCACGTTACATGACCCGGAGGAACCGGACCAGGGGGAATCTAGCCAAGAGGAAGACTCGGCTGACGAACGGGCGGGCCTTGAGCCGGACTCCACGTCAGCACCGTCGTAGCCCAAAAGTCGACTCTGAATGGTCGAATTGAGGAGGATGGAAACTACTACGAGCATACAAAGTGCAATTTATTCAAAGTGGTCGAAGACTGCCTCGTCCATGTGGATCCGTAACTACGAGCGCTCGGTTAATCCAGTGTTTACAGTCTGCGGTGGGTTCGGTGCGAAATGCACGGGACTCCGACCTCCAACCTTTACATTTTTCAAACTGCAGGCAATAAAACGTGAAAAACTGTCGTTCCCGCCGTTTTGGGACATTTCATTGCACAAGGTGTCGAATAGCAATATACTCTTCTCAGTGCTCATTCCTCAGACGTAGAGACTCTCTAGAGGGAAAAAGTAATCAGGTTGAAGTTTCTCCAAACCTGGCCCGAAACTATGTCCCGTAATCTGTAATATGCTCAAATTCACAGTGGGAAGAAGCAAAGAGATTGAAAAAACGAAAGAGCAACATGTAAATTGGTTTATCTATTTTTGATTTTACTTTCTGAAGGCATACTTCGTAGGAAAATGAATGATTCGAGTGAACCAAGTGAATTAAGAAGAAGAAAAATTGAAAAGGATGAGGTCGGAGGCCCGAATATAACTCGAACGCGGAATATTCCAGTAATAGGTAATATGTAATTATGTATGACGTGGAAGTGACTTGACGAAGATGAGAGGACAAATTTGCCGAAACGAAAATAATGATAATTAAATAGAACAAAAACCGGGATTCGATTGTAATATAAAAATAATATAGACTCGGTGGTGATCACTGATCGTTGTACTAAGAATTGTCAGTATAATAAATAAATATGCGAAAGAGAATAAATTTGAAAAAAAATAAATAAATAGATAAGTTAAAAAGTGCAGGGTGTAAATATTCGTAATATCACTGATATGCATATATTATCATATTATAACGTATGGAAAGATCAAACGGTGAATGAGAACTGAATGATAATTGAATATTAATTAATAAAAATGAATATATTGACAAAATTATCAGAGTACATAGTAATATTCGTATTTATGGTTATGTACGTTATTAAGATACATTTGTAGAGGGAAAAAAACGAACAAACAAACAAATAGATGAACCTCGAGCACAATTATTATTTTCGAAAGAATAATATGTCAGACGGGAGATAATTAATAAGCTAAAAAAAATTGGAGTAAATAATATTGAAAAAAAAAATCTAATGGAGGAGCGGTAATTATAATCGTTTAGCTAATAGGAAGTTGCCGAGCGACGCTGTATAAACTACGATATTCAAATATAAATATTAAACAAACAAACAAACAAAAAAAAATAAAATAAAATATGAAACTAAAAGCTAATTACTACCTGCGGATATTATATACATACGATATAAGAATATTATATAATGATTAATAATAATAATAACAATAATAATAATAATAATAATAATAATAATAATAATAATAATGATAATGCAATATATAAAGCACCTCTATTATTTCGTGCCCTGTACATATGTATACCCTAGTGATATTATATATTATATTATATATTACACATTATCTCTCTATATATTATTAATTATTGAATATTATATTATTATAAAGAATTAATTATAGAAATGGTATTAAGCAACACTTTTGTGACACACGCTGGAGTCCCGTAAAAAAAAAAAATATAAACAAAACAAACAAACAAACAAACAAAAAAGTCGAATACATAATAAATAATAATTATTAAATACATTTTTTCATACTCGTATACTATGCCACGATATAAAATGAAAATATTTAATATCTAATTTTGAACTCACGGCGAAGAGTTGAATATGATCCTATATACTTTGAAAAAAAAAAAAAAAAAATTATTGACAGATATTTTGTAAAGTTTCATCACCCGCAAGTTTGAATAAATTCATAACGGTACTATTATGTATACCCATACACAGAAATCGTCGCGTGCAAATAATTATTATAGATATAATATATACATAGGTATATATATATATAATGTTAGCTAAAACAGAGAGATAAAGGAAAATAATAAGAATAAGAATTTAAAACAAAAAAGAAACTCACAATCCGATTCGTTATGTCATGTATCGAATCAATAACTTTATAAAATTAATTATAATGATTATTTGTTCATCTGTTATAAATTACCTTCACAATCGTAAGGTACTTGCACACCTCAGAATTTTTGCTTTTTCATCTGATTCCTATTTCGATTGCTGCCGTCGTGAGTTTAGCGCAAAGATTGAACAGAAAGAAAAATTTGTAATAATTTAAACATCAATTTTTGTTAGATTTTCATTGTCAAGGACCAGAAGTAATGGAGCAGGATATTTTTTATTATGTTCTGTTGAAAATTGCAAAACTTGCAATTTAATACTCTTCTTTCTTCGCCTTTGTGGCTCCCAGTATTTTCTACTCTTTGTCTACTTTCGCCTCTTTTTCGACGTCACCTGTATAAATCGTAGAAATTCCTGTAGATAATTATGATAATTATATGATAAATAATGTGTAATAGAAAATCGGTAATCTACAATCAATCCGTGTGAGTCACTCGAACAAATTGGTAGAAAAGAAGAATAATACAAATAAAGAAAAAGAAAAGTAATAAAACACAATCAGAATTATAAGGTATCATTATCACAGAATAAACAAAAGAAATCTATATATCGTTTGTATCATGTAATGAGGAGGAGGGAATTTAATAACCAAAGTATTATGATGATTACATTTTAACAAATACCTATAGCAATCGAAATTGAAAATGCGATCAACTGTTAGAGTTTATTGGACGTAGGCTAGTAGCGTAGAATTATCCAACTCAAAAAGTGGTATCGAAGTCAGCTTCATATATCCGGGTCATATACGATAATATCTGCCAGTTTTCGATACGTTTCTGATACGAAACTAGCCTCTGTGCACTGTGTAGCAAAAAAAGGCCACGAGTTACGATAAGTGCCATCGAAAAGTGCGTTTTTTCGCCTATACCAGCGCTGGCGTCGATGGTTCTTCTCGGACATATTCACCACATGCACAACCATATAATTTTCGGGGTCATTTGTCGGAATACATTTCATCGCTGCAGTATTTGGTATTGTAAAAGAGGTGATTGAAAAAAGCTCAGATACTCAAATTTATTCGAAAGCGCCGAGCCATGAAGCAAAGGGTAGTAAGAGAAGACGAGCGTGGCAAAAAAAAAAAGAATTGTAGATGTACTGCGGTTGCGGGAAAACGGATCGGATGCGCCCCACCACGACCAACCCGAGGAGCATGAAAGGCACGGGCAGCTTCAGTCCAATTCCGGGAGAGACTGTGACGTCAGAGGTGTTTCCGGTACTCTTGGCGGAACTTGAAGATCGGATGCAATGAAATGTGACATGAGCATGTCGAATAATTATACGGAATATAGATTGATGGAGTATTCCAACTGGTTGAGTGACTGCGAATGACTTCCATGTGATTTCAACGTGTTTTGTGGACGGTTGAGGGGAAATGAAAGTCACGTGACCTCGATATGATTTACACTTGGAATTTTCAAACGCTCTTTTCTCAGCCAAAACACATTCGATTGATGTGAAATTGATATCAGTGACGTAGAAAAAATGAATGAAGGGCCTAAGAGTCTTCGATTTGCGAAAATCGAAAGACATAATCAGAATTTTGTGTAACAATATTGTTCTGTAACCCGAGGAGGTGCTGCCCCTCGTGGAGAGATGCAGCACTTCCTTGGATTACAGAACAATATTGTTAAAAAACTGTAATTACGTCTCGATTTCCGAAAATCCACGATTGGCAGGCCCTTCATTCAGTCTTTCTACGTCACTGACATCAATTTCACATCAATCGAATGTGTTTTGGCTGAGAAAATAGCGTTTGAAAATTCCAAGTGTAAATCATATCGATGTCACGTGACTTTTATTTCACCTTAAGAGATACCGAACTCAAACTTGAAATTTTTACTCTCGTAGAATAAAAAAAAATTATAACGGTATCTTACACGTAGAAATATGGCAGAAATGATCGTATATGAACCTTGGACGTTCTCCTCAAAATCACTCGGTTTCGTGAAATTTGGTAGGAATTCAGTTCCTCTTCGTCACAGGCGTTCGGGTCTAATCAAACACAGTTGTTCAATAGACGAATCAGATGTGATGCCATTAAAAGAACTGCAGTCTATAAATACATTGATCTAGAAAAAAAAAAAAAAAATCATATGGTGGAAAAATCGTAAATCTACGATTGCAGACTGATATTGAAAATATAAAAACGTTTATTTGTTGTAATAACACCGCAGGGGTGGACTTCGGGTCTTGTACCTGGCAAGCGATCCTCTCCGTTTTTGAAAATTATTCCGAATTTTTTCAGAGTTTAAAACTGACCCTAGGACCTCAAAAAAGCAATAATACTCGGTCCTGCGTGGCCAGAAACAAACTCGATTCGTATACCTAATTGCTTGTATTGTATTTCAACAGAATACCCTCGAACCAATCGAAACTCCAACCTCACATGAGTAAAATTATATATTAATTTAAAAATAATTCTGTATTACATTCATTTATTCATTCTTTCGCCTGTGTCTCATCACTCGTGGCGTTATTTTCTCCAACCTTTCCCATTCGCTTCGATAATTATACCCCTCCATATGCTCGACCGCATCCTTTGGTATCCTTCGGTAGCAATGTAGGGTCCAGTATAATATCCTTTTCTCTCCTTCCTTCAACTCGCGTTCCGCCACAAATAATTAATAGATATTTATGTGGCATGCGCAGAAAGTAGCTGTTTATTCTTCGGCTCGCCAGGTAAAACCAACGGCTCGTACGAAAAACATAACCTTGCCGAACAGTTACTTTCTGCGCGCGCCCCATAGAATATTTTTTTACGGAAAAGGCATTAATAGTCACTTTGACGCCAGTTGAGTTCCGAACGAACTACGTATCGGAGCTTCTGTAAAAGGTAGTAGAGAGGGGGTAACCTGCGGTATAAAGACTTTATTCCGCAACTTTGACATGCGCACTTCGAACTGCGCATCAAAGTTGCGGAATAAAGACTTTATACCGCAACTTTGAACTTAGCGGTATAAAGTGCCACTTGCCGGAACGAAAACAGGCGTCAAAAAGTGACTTTTTAATGCCTGTGCCGTAAAAAAGTAGTTTTTATTCCGTTGACTACTATTTTAGTATCGATTCTTGAAAGAAATACTTTCAAATTTATGAAATTTCCGTCAATTGTTAATCAGAATACAAATCCGTGAACGAGAAACCGGTTTTTAATTTATTTCTCGGCTCTGTTATGATTAGAATCACCTGACCAATCTATCGTCACGAGATTTTTCAACGCGTAAAAAAAAATGTGTTCATCTTGACTGGTGATGCTGATAGGTATTTACTGCCGATTACCATTTTTATACAGCGTGAACATCTACAGCTCGTAAATATTTACCAGTGCCTGTGAAGATACGCCGCCAGCGGAAACCGTAAGTCGAAGATTTGTTTTAATCTCAAATATTACACGTGTCATCATCACCTACCGATTCTGCGATTTTTTAATCGCCGCAATAAATGAATCTGGCCGATGGCTGTTCGAACACTCGATAAAATAATAAAATAATAATCGTAACAAAAGGAGACGCAATTGCAAAAAATATTTCTATTCATAAAATCGCAATGGCGATTCACTCGAAACTCTGTGTTTTTTAGTAGAAATGAATTTTATTCCAACTGTGATGCCAGATAACCGCTTAACGATGCGTAATCGAGGAAGTGATTAACGGTTCTCCACACTTCCCCTGTATGGCTATAAAATATAACGTTTCATTCATTCTATTCAACCGGATTCCACGATTCCCAACTGAACTGACCGATGAAAGAGATACCGAATGGTCCACGCCATTTCGAGGAACCTCTTCATACGTCGTCACTGCTGATTCGTATACGAAACCACCAACATTGAATTACTTGACGTTGGTTCGAATCTAATTTCTCATTAGAGACCATTCAACGAATATAGTCGCTTTTTCGGAAGATTTGAGAGCCCTCCTCGTGAGCGGAAGTATTTTTTGATCGACTCATGACGGAAAGAAAAAGATGTTGCAAGCAAAAGCAGTGATAACAAGCTGTCCCACACAACACAGTGACGTACCTATAACATCCTTTGGATATTGTTTCGGGATATGCTGGATATCCATGGAATGTCCAGAATAGTCCTATGGATGGCCATTGGATATACTATGGATCCCCAGATGTCCGCCCCTTGGACCTTCCTGAGGATGTTTTGATTAGATATCCATAGGACATTTTGAGACATCTTTCGGACCATTCGGGACATTCCAAAATACGTTCGGGGACTTTGAGAGGCTATCGTGAGGACTTACAAAAATATATCGAAAATTGCGGCACGTAAAGGTTTTCAAGGAAAAGGATACGTGAATCAGGTTTTTAGGTCCCAGTATATCCTCGCAAGACATGCATGATAATTGGATGATTCATGGATGTCCCCACAATATTTGATGGAGTTTGGATATTCCAAACATCGCAGGGATATTCCATATATCCTGGGTATTTGTTGGACCTACATAGGATCATCCACTGGATATCGTGTGTTGTGTGGGGCGTCTGTATAACCAGGGAAAAAGCTTAGATTTTTTCCCTGACCCCTTTCGATCTGACGTGGAATTGTCCTTTTGCACAGTCAAACTGCATGTTGAAAGGATGAACTGTGATTTTTTTCAGATTTTTTCGAATGATCATTCCATTACGAAAAATCATCGAATAAATTGATTTTCAATTATTTTTCATTTTTCGCGCCTACATAGCTCGAAACGTGAATAATGTATGAAAAAAGTTCCAGTACGAAAATTTTGGGGTTCTTTGTGAACTTTTCGATAGTATTTTCATCAGATTTTTAATACCCCGTTCAAGCGTGGTTTTAATACAAAATGAGTGTAAATCATTCATAACTCAAAAGTGCCCTGATCGAATTGGCTGAAATTTGAACACAGCGTGTCTTTTTCAATGCCAAAGGTCGTCTGAAAATTTCAAAGTGGGCCGAGCAGTGGTTCGGAAAATACATCAACAAATATTCGCACAGTAGCGAGAATTCGGCGATTATGAGGTCGCAAAACAGTTTGTTTTGGCCACGATTCGAAAATTCAAGATCAATATTCATTATTCTTGTTTGGGTACTCGCGATCGCCCTTGAATTTCTGAACTGCGGCCGAAAAAACTTTTTTGCGACGTCATAATCGCCGAATTCTCGCCACTGTGCGAATATTTGTTGACGTATCTTCTGAACCACTGCTCGGCCCACTATGAAATTTCCAGACAACTTTCGGCATTGAAAAAGACATGCTGTGTAAAAATTTCAGCAAATTCAATCGGGGCACTTTTTTGTTACCGAAGATTTTCGAAGATTTTTCACCAAATCTGCAGTTTTGCGAGGCACAAAAAATTGCAAAAAATTATTTTCAGAAATTTCAAAGAAAGACACGAAACTTTTGTATAAAAACTTTTTTCATTGCTCATCTGGATTTCACGCTATGTTGGCTTGAAAAATCGAAAATCGCTAAAAGCTGATTATTCGACGAGCTGTAGTAAAAAAATACTTGGTCAGAAAAATCCGAAAAAATTCACCGTTACTCCTTTCAACATGTACTTCCACTGTGTGAAAGGGCAAACAGATCAAAAGGGGTCATGGAAATTGACCGTTCGATTTGACGTGGAATCCCGCATACGTACTTCGCGGACGATTCGTGACAAAGTTAGTTGATTATTTCGATTTATTTATGCTATTTCATACTATGACTGGTGTGCGGTGCCGTGGAGCGGGCCATAAAACGCCCCGACGATCCACCAGAATTTAATCGGCCATCGCGAATAGCCGAAAGCACGAATCTGCAGTTGGATGTGGTTGCTATTAGTTGCGGGTCGTTTCCACTCCGCGATCAGGATAATAAATTTACGTTCTTGTAGGAAATGAATAGTTATCCAGTTTATTCGAAGACTTATCATATCGAAAATACTGGAAAAATCCTAACCGCTAACTATATGCTTCGCTGTTAACCGCGTCACGATCTTATTGCGAGTATGGGGGATGAACATGGATTGGCGGTACCGTCTATAGCGTGCGCTAATACCGTTTATGAATTATATTCGACGGAGTAAGTGATCAGCATACAAATTGGTTTGTCCCAGACCGCAAAGCGCCGAACCGTTCCGCCATAACTGCAGCAGCACCGACTCCGGTTTTCGACGATTCAAAATGTACCCAACTGTAGAAATCCCTCGATTATAAATCTGGAATAATCGAAGTTTGCATAATCTTCGACGATATGCAACTGATTGCAATCTACAAATTTGACGTCCATTTATCGTTATCGCAGAGCCATTGTGCGTCGAATCAAAATCGTATATCAAATCTGAGATCGTGCTGCTTGACTATGGGTGGTATTCACGCTCGAACCCTTGCGTCTCTCCGTATAATTCCAGAGTTTATTATTACTATTTTATGGTAATTCCGCGAGCATTGATTCAACAAACCTTCATACCAAAGTTTTACACTTTTTATTCCATCCCCACCCCATGCGGCCTGTACGATCCACGTACTGCAGCGTGGCTCTTTTATTTCCATCGACGACAAACGTCAAAGAATATAAATAATTAATCAAGAGGCTTGGCGAGCGTGACCTCGCACTCTTACAGCTGCTCATATTTTTCATGCCATAAAAAGTGTGCCAATTCGGATTACGTGTCCAATTGGTGGAAAATCGATCTAGAAAAATCAGACGATCTTCCACATTTCTTACTGTCTGAAGAGGACGACAGAAATGAGGAATTCTTGAGGATGTATTGGGTACTTCGGGATAAGATAAAAATCGGAAAAAATCCGCCACAATCAAGACGATCAAAGTACTAACTTTGAATAATAGTAATGCCCAAAAGTTATCAATAAATTGTTTAAACAAAACATTGTTTAACAAATTTTCTGGTAGCGTTATTTTTTTTCATCTCAAATGAATGCCCTGATTTTTCTGAATACAGATGAATTTTTTAAGAATTTTGTCATTATTTTGAAATTTCCAAATTTTGACAAATGGAAAAAAAATTCTGACTTTTTCATATGTTTTTGTGAAAACGATGTAGATTACAATTCCGAAGTTTCCGGAGCGTGGAACAAATAGTTTCGTAAATACAGCCTTTACAAATTTTCGAAAACAAAAATTTCAAAATAGTGACAAAATTCTTAAAAAATGTGTGTGTGTGCAGAAAAATTAGGGAATTTATTTGAGATGGAAAAAAATAACGTCACCACAGAATTTGTTAAACAATGTTTTGTTTAAACAATTTATTGATACTTTTCGGGCATTATTATTATTCAAAATGGATACTCTTATCATCTTTATCATGGTTGATTTTTTTCCGATTTTTATCTTATCACAAAGTACACAATTTGCCGACGAGAATCATTTTTGGTTGAGATTGTACGGCCAATACATCCCTAAACCTTCAAGAATCGTGTGATTCTCTCACCCTGAAATTTTATCGTTTTTCTTAGCAGGTCCCGCAAGTATGAAATTGAAACGAATTTTTTAGTCATGAGATACCACTCTCAACGAGTCAATGGTCAATATCCGTCGGGCCCTCCCAGGATGCCGTTACGGTTGTCTCGTTAGTTCGTTGCCGTGGTCAAACACGTCTGCAGACCACTTTCCTTTGAGATCATAGAATTACGTCGAATACTACGTTCACTGAGAAAAGAGTTTCTTTATACCAAATGAACGCATTTATTTGAAAATTTCGGGAAATATTCGTTAGCTGTTAAAGAATATCTTAAGGTGGCTCAAGCGCGAACACGTTCACGAACAGAAAAAAATAATTTTTCAGTATATTGTACATACAGTACTCATCTTCACGTACGCAAAATCTCAGACCAGGTCATCGACTAGATAAGAGAGATAAATATTGTTGAAATTCGATTTTTTAACACGGGGCTTATGGGAGAATGAGGCTGAATTATTTGGGCCGAGTAATATCTCTGCATCTACCGAACAGATGTTGACGAGAAACTAGAGTAACGCTGATTAGACCACGAGGATTGCAAATACAACGATAAAGTGGGGGGTCATCGACTTCTGTTATGAGATATTCAATGTCAAAGTTTCGAAAACTTTGAAATTCAGAGAGGTTATGGGACCGCGTAGAAATTCGGCAGCTGGACAGAATTATGATAGCTGAGCGCATGCGCGAGAATCGAAGCTCCGGCCGTTTATCACTAGAGAGAGTGAGACAGATAGTCGCGATGTTGCCATACTTCTGTATGCAGTGTCGTAACATGAAATTATTCTTATTTCACGGTCTTTATTTACTGGCATACAACTAATGACTTATGCATGAAATTGTCAATAATTTGATCGCGAGTAACTGTATTATGGCAATCTTGCGTTTTCGAGGAAAAATAGAGGGCCTTGCTTTAGCCCCCGCGAAATTCGGACCTTCGTGCTTGAGCCACCTTAACATGAACTAAATATACATGTTGTTTCAACTACTGTGGAAATTCCGTAGTATTCGCAATAAATAAAGCATTCTGTTGAGACAAAAATCACACCATGTCTCCTCAAACACAGATTCATTAACATTTAACAAATCCCACACGAGGGTTTGAGATTTGATGTAATTCGTGCGTGGTGGTCTGTGCGCTTGCCGCTAGAGGTGAGAGCGGCGCTGAATACTCTAGCTACACTCTCGCGAGTAAAAGCGCGCCAGTCATAATACATTCACCGACGTGAGGCGCGTCACTCGAAGCTCGAGGCGAACCCGTTCCTGGGCATTGTTTGGGCAGCATGTTTTAGGCATGCACTATCTTTTTCGGTGGAAATAGTGAAGACATTATTCCAACAGTCATTTATGACGTTAAAAAAAAATTGGGACATGACTTCTTAGTCAATACCTGATTGGTCTAAAAAAAGATCATCATTCGTGGATAACTGCACTGATAGAAATGCACAATTTATTAACTATTCATAGTTGAACTTCAACATCGTTCGGCTGAAACAACAGGTGCGGTTTGAAGAGAAATACAAGATTTCTGATCGTCTGATATAACTGGACGCGAATTTTAAGGAAATTGATGATTCGTTAACTATTAAGAAATCTTTATTTGAGACAAAGAAATACGCTCAAATGAATGATTTCTTAGCTATGACTAAATGTATATTGGCTTATATACGAATATACGATTCGTCAACTGTTAACGAACTTTGTTAACAATAACAAAACTCTTTTCTCAGTGTTGTCTCGGGTTTGAGGTGAGGCACTTCACCTCTGCAGCCACAAAGAAGCGGCACTGTGCAGGCAGAGATACCGATATACGTTTGTGACGTAGTAGATAGTACGAGGTAAAGGTAACAAGGGTTTCGGTAGCGAAAGACTGGATCATTCGACACAGTCCACAGTTATCGTAAGCGGTCGAACTGTGGCGCTGAGTCGGTAGTTATACTCTGTGGCGGAGGACTGCGGGGAGGAACACCCGTAATTATGGTAGCGTGCGACCCGCGCTAACGGAAACTCGAGCAACACCCCCTTTCGTCTTTTATATTCTTTCATTATCCGTACGCCCTCTTCCTGCAGCGCGACTATAACCAATAATAGAAGACACCGAGCTCCACTGCCTGCGGTGGGTAATCACACCCGACGTTCCTTTCTCGTTCATTTACAACCGGGTCATCCATTACTTGACAAATTTTTCACTTCTCAAATGTGTGCACCCAAATTGTTTGCCGATTTTGCCTTCGCGACCGGAATAGTAGTCGGGACTCGGGTTTCATTTCGGAAAGCTTGCGTCTATATTACCGGGAGAGTCGTATATACGCACACTGTTACGCATGCCTTAAGTATCTCCTTTGGCGTCGCCGACCGCGACGCCGCCGGACAATCGTGGTAATCGAAACGGTAGCCGCGCGGAGAGTAGCCTCTCGTTCCCTCTGTAACACCCCGCAGCATCCACCATTCACCAATACAATCTCGAAAGAGACTCGCAATCAGTGATCCCTGGTCGTCCTGCAGCCGGCGAGATGCAGGACGTCGGAGCTGACCGCCTCGTCGTTGCAGTTGTCCGTTCCCTCGGCCGAGGAGTAAGGACCACTTTGCATAGTTTTGTGCGGCGACACCTCCAGTGTCAATTAATTCACCGGCGCTATCGCTGCGGACCGGTCTTTGACCGTCTAGCCTCCGACCGGACCTTAATTTTCACCTGACCATCAGAGACAAGTGCGGGATTCAGAAGACGTCGTCGATGTAGCCGATCAAAGCCGCCCGCGACCCAAGAATTCCGATACCTTCCTAATCAGCGCGAGATTCCTTCTCTGGAGGACTTCCAGAATCGTATCTTGAACCGCATAGCTCACGGCCATCCCCGTTCGAAGTTCGTCCCTTCTTGATTGTTCGTCCACCTGCAGCCCGCCGGTCCGTTATTTCGAATTCCACCATCTTGAAGTAATTCGACTTGGAAACCATCCGGACACGATACTCTGCAGCTCGATCTTACCTGTGAACCTTCACTGCGTACTTGACGATACAAACTGAACTTCCAATTGCCCAATGGCATCTCCGATATACCGGGAGACACTGCGATGACCGAAAACATCGATCAGCACTTCAGAGAAATCGGACTCAATTAATTTTTGGTCCCCGCCAAGGAGGCTTATTCCTCTATTCGAGCGTGCAAACCTTAGTGACCCTTTGGGGCGTGATTTTAGAGTTATTTGAAAAATCACTGGTATTCGTACGGGAATTTTTTGAAGTATTTTACTGATATATGGACTGAAAGGTGGTAGTTTCAACTGTAATTTGAGCGCTTGAACGTCAAAAAATATGAACAATTAAGCTAGATACTACAGCTTGAAATAATGACTGCATTCTGCAAATCGTTTCACTATATTTACATCGAAACTTTGGCATGCCTTGACCGATTTGGCTGAAACTTCGCGTGTGGACTTCTAATACAAGTAGTATCATCTTTGTCTGAACTGTGCATCTCGATTTTTGATTGAAGTGCCTACTTTGATTTGCTCTTTATAATTATGGATCGGTCTTCGAAAAAATCCAAAATTGAAGGCAAATCTAATAACAATTAGTTTGGATTCCATCGCATAGTATGTCGACAGATATTGAATGGTGGGGCTTGGTATCGTAGCTCAAAGTAGGGTCTAAATTTTGACTCGGTTGTTTCTTACGATGCCTATAATGAGGATTTGACCATTTTTCCTCAGTCGATCTTCCAGTGGATAAACAACCGGCTTACCTATATCCACTTATGATTCGTTTAACAATTATGGTACGCCTGGTACACTTTCAAAACTGCAGAATGGAAGTGAATAATAAATTCCGTTCAATCAGTCGACCATAAAACGAAACAAAGCACTCTCGCGAATTCCTGTCTCTCTGTAAAAGACACACCGCCCTTGGGGTCGGGGTCAGAAGAGAAGGAACGGAGTCCAGGTTCAATTCCAGTAGCCAGAGAATGGTCTTGCAGGTAGTGAGAGGTGGGTGTATATAAAAAGTGGTGAAGGAATCGAAAAAATGGTGAAAAATGCGGACTTCTCACCGCGGTGGGCGACAAAGGGCTGCGCTGTATCGAACCCGTGGAATAAATCTCCCGAGGTTTCGCGTGGTCCTCCAGAGTAGCCGATTGACCACGGGGCTATACAGGGCCCTAAGGAACCGGCGACACTCTCATCCCGCACTCCGCAGTGAATCGGTTCTCATTTACACTCCTCGGTTTAGAGAATTTACTGGCCGACTGGAACAATGCGGACCTGTCTCTGTCCATCCGGGGCCGATTCTCCTGCTCGTGTTCCTTTTCGTTGTGGCTATAGATATCCCGGTGGAAGAACGGTGCTTTATTTTACGTTCAGGGAACGCGTCAGGAACCCCATTGTAGAGAGCCGAATCCCGATCTTTAAGTATTCCACAGAGAATCGGACCCCCGGTTCCACAGCTTTCTTCCAAATTCGCTGCTTCTCTGGGCCAACCTGAGTGCGCTCATTATCAATTAATTGACATTTTCTCTACGAATGATTAGATCGATTTCTCGATATCGACCCTCCCAAGGGGAGGGGGTGGCCATTGTTTCACCTCAGGGCAGTACTTCTTCGTTTACAATCGGCTGTTAAGGGGGTGAAGACCTAAAGTCCTGATTTGCACCTGGGCCCACGGTCACCCCCACCGTACAGTTAATACACTTAAGTAGGCACACATTCACACATGGTGCCTATACATGCCGCGGCACACATGAGCTCGTTGGACTCTTTAGAAGAGAGAGAAGAAGGAAGGGAGTGAGAGAGAGAGAGAGAGAGGAGGAAGAACTGTCGAGAGCGGGGCAGGAGGGCTTTCTAGTGAGACAGCGTTTGTCGGCACGTTTGTGGGACCGATGCCGCCTAAAGGTGTAGCTTGAACGTTGGGCCCGTAGTTCTCGGAGTGGTCGCACGGGGCCAGACGCTAACCCGTTCGTCCGAGGCCAGGCGGACACACGAGCGTGGGCGGAGGCGGAGACGCGTCTGATTTGCGATCAATTTGCTCTGATTTACAATCACGACGTACTATCTTCGAACGAACGTAAAAACTCCTTCGTTGCTCCTTGAAATTGGGAAAAGTTCGAGGATCAGACATGTCCAAGGTTTCGAGGTTGAATTTCTCCTTTTTGCAGTTAATTATGATGAAATCGATTCCTCTCGTCGTCTTCCACACGAATAATCCATCACTTTCGAATTCCATTGTTTACTGTTGTCGACGAAAAAAGTGGACCTTGCGATAGTAACGATTCAATACGGCGTCGTCGTTCGATTCGGGAGAGTAGTGCGATTAAACGGTAAGCTAACCTCTAAATTTCGGGGCTAACCCGGCTCTGTGTATGAAATATTTAACAGTTAAAATTTGTTAATCGTTTTCAGCTGGTATTTATTACCGTGTCCTTTCGACACAAGCCTCCGGTGTGTGTAGAATCGGCGTTACTATAGGTATAGAGTTCGGGTATAACACCGGAGCTGGTGGACACGCCGCGCCGGGAGAACTGAGAAGATATGGCGGAGATGGTAGCCTGGGAGATCGGATAATGCGGGTAGTTATTTGTCGGCGCCGATGTTGGTTTTTGGTTCGCGTGTGCGTCTCGTCCGTGAGGCCCCCCGCGGTGGCGAACCCGCTCCGTAGTCAGACCCGAGATCTTGGGGGATTGTTTTCGACTCGTCTCGAAAGAAGCTGCATGACGTCTCGCGTCACCTTCCACGACGCGAATTTCTCGCGAAACTCACTGCCTTTCCTGTTTTATTCATAAATTTATCAATAATCGATCCTGTGGTCAAATAAACAACGAATGAAGAAAGAAGCAGACGGAGCACAAAGCCAAGCCCGAAGCTATCGCGAAGCTATAAAACAATAGTAGGATGCGACGTGATTCACCGGACTGACAGGGCCGCGTTGATTGCGCCTTAATTTTAGCCGCGATTGTTCATGAGGTTCGTGGATGGCAAAAAGAAGATAATAAAGCTGAAGAGATAAGACCGAGGTGAGAGCGATTAAAGATTAAAATATGGCGGCGGGTTTGGGCCCGGATACAGGTTCGGCCCCACGTTGGGAACCGACACCGTGGCGCTCCGAAGCGACCTGCGCATATAGCATCAGGCATAACGTCTTTTAATCACGAAATACACCGCCGTCTCAAAGCTGCAATAGGGAGGTACGAGCCAGAGACTGGAGTGAGAGGCAAGATAAAAATAAGTGAATAAAGAAGCGAAGTAGAGAAGTCACTGGTGTAATTCGTATCAGTTAGCAGTTATCGTAGCACCTGCGTCTCCCCTGTCTCTGTCCCCTGAACCTAACCTCACTAGAGTCGTTTCTATTCCTCGGACAGCCGCGGGCTCGGACATACTCGCCTTAGCCGTTAGAAAGGCCATTTGAGACACGTTCGCGCCGAGTGTCACCGCCAGGCGTCTTGATCTATGACTTAATTCGTCTGAGTGATCGTTCCACGGGCCTTGGGGACCTATTCGCACCTGAGTTCGTCCTGCTACCTTAGTTGTACCGTTAAGCCCTGTTCGCACGTCCCCTATGTTGCCGTTGTTTCGGGGTTCTATTGCCATATGCCATTAAGGGGGTACACGACCCTTTGGGGCGTGATTTTAGAGTTATTTGAAAAATCGCTGGTATTCGTACGGGAATTTCTTGAAGTATTTGACTGATATATGGACTGAAAGGTGGTAGTTTCATCTGTAATTTGAGCGCTTGAACTTAAAAAATATGAACAATTAAGCTAGATGTTACAGCTCGAAATAATGACTGCATTCTGCAAATCGCTTCACTATTTACATCGAAACTTCGGCATGCCTTGACCGATTTGGCTGAAACTTCGCGTGTAGACTTCTAATACAAGTAGTTTTATTCTGAACCAGAATCATCTTTGACTGAACTAGGATGCATGAAATATCACACTTTTAGCGATTTTTTCGTGTTTTCATCGCTTTTTAGCCCTCTTTTTTGGATGTCACTCGTGGATTCTAGTTCGGACAAAAATTATTCTAGTTCAGAATAAAAAAAATTGTATTAGAAGTCTACACGCGAAGTTTCAGCCAAATCGGTCAAGGCATGCCGAAGTTTCGATGTAAATAGTGAAGCGATTTGCAGAATGCAGTCATTATTTCAAGCTGTGATATCTAGCTCAATTGTTCATATTTTTTGGAGTTCAAGCGCTCAAATTACAGATGAAACTACCACTTTTACCACAGTCCATATATCAGTCAAATACTTCAAAAAATTCCCGTACGAATACCAGTGATTTTTCAAATAACTCTAAAATCATGCCCCGCTCTGATGAAGAGGATTACAAAACACTGTCCAATGATTGCCGATCGTTGATTGGTGGGGGTAAAAGGTGATGATTATGTTTTTGAGGATTTCTTTAAGTGCAAATTTTTTGCACAGTGCCATTTTTGGACAACCGCAAGTCGTAAGTCGAATTAATTGCCTTCGCGTTATACCTCCGGGAACAAGCACGTCGGCCTGTCAAAGCCAATAGAGACGATAAACGGTGCTAACTATGTGGATTTAGGAACTTTAGTACGATTGGTAAACACTTGACTCGACTGGGCTGAACTCGTGCGTAGCTTCATTGAGGTAAACATGTATGCCTCATCTTTACATGAACAATTATCTCATCAATTCGAACTTTCCGGGGATTTTAGTATCATTTTCGTGTCTATTTAGTGGATCGGAGCGATGCGTTCATGCGGCCACCCCTGTAACGCGGTGTCGATTTTTTTTACGCATCGTTCGAGCCGTGACCCGGTTTTAATTGCAGGCGACGTAACTTCGATCAAAGATCCTGGAAAATAAGCAATTAAGTGTCGGGCTCCTTACGGACACGGGGCACGTCGACGCGAGACATGAGACATGAGACATGAGTCGTACCTGCTCGTAAGCAGCAGCCACCGATGCCAGGCCTGCCGCATGCAGCCAAGAAAGGCTGGACAGCTTTTTCACTACGGAGATAATGACGCCGATGAGGTCATCTGCCAGATAGACAACTAGATTTCAACTTGTCTCGCGATATTTTACGATCTCTCGCTCCCCTATTAATGACACACATTCAACGTACTGCTGCGAGCATACAAGTGCATATGTTGTTGTTTTTTATTTTCCACCTCGCTTGCTCTGTGTTCCACTTTCAGCAGCTGAATCATTATTGCTGTTTGACGATAGAAGAGGCCGAAAAAAGAATTAGAATTCTCTCAACAGAGGATGTGGGGTGAACCAGGAGCTACTGGAAGAGGGATTCCTAATTTGTACTACAGTCGTATGGCAACCGCAGCAGGACGGTATCATATCAAACGCTGGCCACGATATTGAGGAAGTTAAATTTACTCACAGTAAACACGTCACCGGAGGTAATCAGGTTAGGTCGAAGACATGAAACTTCGTTCTCCGTTTATCGAGTCGTAAGATAGTCTACGTCAAGAAACACCAGTGTTTCGACACATATTCTTTAAAGACGCCGTTTCTCCGGCAGCTAGTAAAGCGAGAAAATCGGAACTGGATACCGGCGGCTGCGGTAATCGATGAGGTAATTATCAAAAATGGTGACCGAGAAGAAGAAGAAGTACGACAACACTTTGGGCTTGAAGCATGAGATGATGATTTACAGAAACATAGGTTGACACCTCATTACCGCAAATTGGTGTTATGGCGATATCCTCGTTTGGTTAAATTTCTGTGTGGTCCGCGCTTATCGTAATCTTCGTGAATCTCGCACCACCTTTATACGTATGCACGGAGTCCGCGTAATTAGGCTGCGACAAACAGGTGGTACTGAACAACCCGCAGCTGCTGGTCTTTGGCGTTTGGCTATTGGAATTGTTATTGGTTGGGGAGATAGTCTCAAGAGCTGAAACGATCCAAATTAATTTATGATTCATTAAACTAATTGATGGCCGTAATAATTCTCCGATGTCGATCATTTCGAACGCGCCAATGACATAGTCTGGCCATATCGACTCTATTTATCGGTTACACTGGTCAGACAGATGTCGATCATTCGACAAAATACGACAAATTTTGTTCTCAACATTCGAAGCGGTTTGGATCGGAATCATCTTTCGACTGCAGAAGCTTTTTCCCACTAAAATTGAAACATATGGGGGATCCCACGTCAAATCGAACGATCGATTTCCCTGACCCCTTTTGATCTGTTTGCCCTTTCACACAGTGGAAGTACACGTTGGAAGGATCAACTGTGAATTTTTTCAGATTTTTCTGACCAAATATTTTTTTACTACAGCTGGTCGAATAATCAGCTTTTAGCGTTTTTCGATTTTTCAAGCCAACATAGCGTGAAATCCAGGTGAAGAGGGTAAAAAATCCGTATCCAAAAGTTTCGCGTCTTTCTTTGAAATTTCTGAAAGTAATTTTTTGCTATTTTTTGTGCCTCGCAAAACTGCAGATTTGGTGAAAGATGTTCGAAAATCTTCAGTAGGACAAAAGTGCCCTAATCGAATTGGCTGAAATATTCACACAGCATGTATTCTTTAATGCAGAAAGTTGTCTGAAAATTTCATAGTGGGCCGAGCAGTGGTTCAGAAGATACATCAACAAATATTCGCACAGTGGCGAGAATTCGGCGGTTATGAGGTCGCAAAAAAGTTTTTTCGGCCGCAGTACAAAAATTCAAGGGCGATTGCGAGTACGCAAACAAGAATAATGAATATTGATCTTGAATTTTCGAATCGTGGCCAAAAAAACTGTCTTGCGACCTCATAATCGCGGAATTCTCGCCACTTTGCGGATATTTGTTGATATATCTTCTGAACCACTGATCGGACCACTTTGAAATTTTTAGACGACTTTTGGCATTGAAAAAGACACGCTGTGTTTAAATTTCAGCCAATTCGATCAGGGCACTTCTGAGTGATGAATGATTTACACTCATTTTGTATTAAAACTACACTTGAACGGGGTATTAAAAATCTGATGAAAATGCTCTCGAAAAGTTCACAAAAAACCCCAAAATTTTCGTATTGTAACTTTTTTCATACATCGTTCACGTTTTGAGCTATGTAGGCGCGAGAAATGGAAAAAAAAAGTGAAAATCAATGCATTCGATGATTTTTCGTAACGGAATGATGAGTCAAAAAAATCTGAAAAAAAATCACAGTTCATCCTTCCAACATGTAGTTTGACTGTGCAAAAAAGGACAAGCAGATCGAAAGGGGTCAGAGAAAAAATCTCTATTTGACGTGGAATCCCCCATATGCTTTTGATTTTCGAATAAACTATACGTAAGAATTTTTTCCTCTAATTCTGAGATGATACTAACGTATTGTCGGCAATAAGTAACACGTGCCGCGAGGGTTATATAAGTCGCTGAGTGAATCGTCGCTGACAACACACCACTCGATGCAAAAAACGTCGCGTCATCACAGCGGCTGTAAGTCGCTTTCCGAGGATCGGTCCGCGGTATAGACGCGCTTATTATACCGATCCGCGCCTTGCTCGGAGGAGACCGACGATTGCTGCAAAGAAAGCTAATGCAAGCTGCCTCCACACAGTCGGTAAACCCTCAATAATTTTTTTTTTCTTTTTGTTGTTCATGTAATACAGTCCGACCTCTCTATAAGGCCCCTCCCAATAGAGCCGGTTCCCCTATTTCTCGCTCACAGCGTTCCCCCACTCTACCATGTAACGTGAGCTCGAGAAAGAGACGAAAGACGAGTCGTGCGACTAGCGAACATGGCAAAGTGGGGGTACCTCAGTTCCTGGAAAAACTCTTCCCCTTGGGGGCCTGGGCGGCCCTATAGAGAGGTTGGACTGTACGTCGCACAAACACAGCAGACGATCGGTCATGGATATCGAGAAACACCAATCTTTGAATTCCAAAAATATGATAGTTGTGACATTTTGTCAATGGGATATTGTGAAACTGGCTAGCCAATTTCAGCCTCAACCAATTTTGACAGGATTTCTTTCACATTCGATGTATACCTTCGGTGTGAGTCAAGCCTTACAGATGCGTGACACTTGGCGGTATAAAGTTGTCTAGACGCTAGAATCAACGCGAGGTCCTTATAAAGGCGAGCAGCAAAGCGCGCGAGAGCTGTCCGTCTGTCTACCGGTCTCGGTTCTTTCCCCTCGAGGCAAACCATCTCTGACTGCGATTCCACCTCGGAGGAGTGAGCTCTGGGGCTCTGATTGCGAGCTGACCAGCCGGAAGATTCGATTCTTTCAATTAAGCTTTCGCACTTTTTGATGACACGTTCGTCGAGGAGTTCCGAGAGGAGAGGAGAGTCTCCGGTTGGCACCGTTCGACGAGTTTATACCAACTCAACAAATCCTGAACGAGTGTTAATTCGGTTATGTAATTAGTGGACTCAGCATCGCTTATCGCCTCGGCACTTGTCCAATTCCCCGCGATTCCTTGCATAAACCAATTAATATACAGACGACGCAGCCGTTTCCGCGATCCTCACTGGCTACAATACGAATTCATTCAGGATTCAATATCGAATAAGTGGAGTACCGATTAGCAACGATAGTCCGGAGTATGCATTACTGCCAATCCCAGTAGCCCCCGGATTGACTGACCCCAGCTCTTAAACACGACAAAACCAGCACTAATTTCACAAACGAACAGACGCGTCTGGGGCCGGGGGTGCCGCCTATCGAACCGTCACAAATATGTTACATATCCAGACTTTATCCGGCACAGGGTGATCCGTGGGGGCCGGGGAAAAGAAATCGGGCCGGATTGATGCGCCGAGGGAGGAAGGGCGCGCAGGGGATAAGGGTGATACCGATACACCCCTGGCTGATACGTGCGACGCTAGAGATGAGTCAGCCCTACGTACAGACACCCCCCATACACCCCTGGCATTGGTATAGCGATCGCTTGAAATAGGGTGGAATTTTGTCATACCGAGACACAGAGTTGTACGTTCTTGTAATCTACACGTGTACTCTCTAAATTTGAATCAGTGAAAATTTCACTAATTGAATCAGTGACTTGGTATTTCACTGCAGAAACAGTGATTTGAACCCTTTTTCACTGGAGTATCAGTGAGCAGTGATTTTACCACTGCTAAACCAGTGCATAACTTCACTGTTTCGTCAGTGACTTTTGTAACGAACGCTAGGGGCGCCGCGTACGCCGAGTCTCTAACCGCCACGGAGCTGCCTACTAACCGCCAAATCGGTCGCGTTCATATGTTGCGTGCTGGTTTGGGCGTCGGTTCAACCACGTGAACTGTTCAGTAAAAATCATAACGTAAGTACACATGCGGATTTATAAAATTCTTCACAATTTGGCTTGTTAGTTGCAAATAATCAATGAGTTGTGTGAATATTGCTGTTCACTGTCTTACATTGAATTCCTTATACTTTTGGTAGGTTAGGTTTTCTCACTGCGTCCAGTCTTGGCTCGCTCCGACGAGATGGGAGACGGAGAAGTTTCATCTGCGTTAGGAGTCTGTTTTTTCTTTACATGCAATAAAGACTCGCGAAACAAAAATGTGTCGAATATACCATATTGTCTTTCCGTTCCGAGAATATCTCCAACCGGATCAAATATATATAAGAACCAATAATTTTCGCTGATTCAATCGGTGAAAATTTCACTATTTGAATCGGTGATTCAAATTCACTGGATAAATTAGTGACTTTTCACTGATTTCCAGTGGTATACTTATAACTGGAGGCATCAGTGACTATTCACTGATTCAAATTTAGAGAGCACATACATTCTGAACGTCCGTCCATCGATCAGGGAACTCAAGAAACTTGGGAGTACATTTCCGTGGTTGAAGAGTGAACGTCGCATCTTTCTCATCTCTGGAAGGACACCCGGATCCCCGCTCATCAAACGAACTCGGGTATTTGACCAAGCTTCCATTTGAGCTTGACCTGCAGCGGTGCATTCGTCGAATGGCTGAGGTATTATTGCAGAAACACCGATGATGAAATTTGTCTTTTGTTATTGCCGAATCGTGTATAGCATTGGACGAACCCTCGACACACTGTATACCTGGGGCACAGATGCCGCGTAAGGATGAGACCAATGCGATTCCCATTAGATGGATCGACGAAACGATATCCGGGCGCCACTGCGGTACGCCATTCGTGTGACTGTGGATGTGGACCCGATAGCTAGTAGGTATGCAGCGATCGACGGAAGGTCCATTGGTAAGGGTGTTTCGGAGATAAACATCGTGACCGAGGTCGGGTTTACCGCAGTACCCGAAGATACGATCTCCGGGGAGTCTAATACAGATCGGTGACCGAACGATCGAAGATCGAGGGAGATAAACAAGCACAGTATGTCGTCTTCGCGCAGTAGGATCAACTTTTAACAACGCAATTAAAAGAACTCGCTCATCACACCCGGAATACCGATTGCTCGGAGCCACATCTTCTGGTAACCGATTCTCCGATCTTTCTCAGGTTACAAGATCGTCTCGGTTTCAGCAATTCGAGTTATATGAGGTAATGAATAATGACCCCTTTCAAGTTCTACTATCAGTTGATGATTGTAAAATGGAATGTCGGCTCAAGGGCAGATCAAGCGGGGAGCCCTGACCTCCGTTTGGAAGATCCGGAGCTTGGCCATGTACGTGGAGACGGGGCCGAGCAAATACGAACGAGGACACATATCATCCGGAAATGACTTTGGCCTCTATACGGCGAGAACACGGCCAGCTTAATTAAGCGGCGAGGCGCGGTCTCATCTCTGCACCGATTTCCTCGCGGCAGTCGGTGGTCCACTGGTAGGAGACTGGGTGGTCAGAGATTCCAGTTTCTCAATAATTGGTCGAGGTGTTTCGACACCCGGCAGGAAGATGTGCAGCGTACGCTGCGGCTTCCTTAGAGGCGCGCTTATACCTCGGTCCCGGGTCTGGGACCAGGGACCAGACGACATATAGATGCTTGTTCGATACCCGGCTGCGACACCCGCTACGCCACCTCCGGACATTCATAACCGAACGAAGAAGCTTGCAACGTATTTCCGTTGTGATAATTGTTTTCGAGCTTGTTACTAATTTTTATTGTACGTCAGTGCACATGAATGTAACAACGATAAATCACGACGTACTTGTATATACCACAGTCGGAATCATTCGAATTCGTCACGGATTCCGTAGAATAGTAATAACGCCAACCGTGTCGAAGCGACGGAATCTGTTTTCCACCATACACCGATAATCCTGAAAGCTCGAAGCGGTGACCACAAATTAGAATCATGGGGACTTGTGGTGATTAACGGGGTGAAAAAATGTGGCTGACCAAAAATACCTCGGATGAGGATCACTGTGGTCTGATATTTCATGAACTGATTTATATATGAAATGCAAGTGTCGCCACCACTGTAATCTTGCCCGATGCTCTCCCTTCGCACTTTTCAGCCTCATTCAGGAAATATCCACCGCATCGTCGTGTGTGGTGTCTTGCACCTTGCAGAGTTTGAGTGCAGCCCGGGAGCTTTGCTCTGTACCGACAAACTAATGCGAATATAATCACGGTATACGTGCTGCGAAATATAAGACAATTAAATCTAGATCACGTGAAAATTACACACTCACTGCTTGCTGGTGTTCAAAAGTCTCTGTCAAACTTAATAAACCCTCAAGATCAGACGCCGCGTATAGCCGCTGCTGATTTGGATCAGCATTTCAATTGGGAGGTTCAATTGCAGAATCTCAAAAATCTAGGTATCGCTTTATTCTTGTACAACCAGGCGTCTTTTTCAATGGAGAACAAATCTTATAGACCAATGTCATGATGTAGTTGAAGGGTTCAGTGCTAGAACAGTGTGAACCCACCTGTCAATGAGGTTCATTTGAATAGCGCACTACCTGACTGACTTTTGCAGTGAAACGCTCATAGACCCGAAACGTAACGATCCGCTGATGGTTCGGTTTAGGAATTTTATTCCACAGTTGAAAATAAAAAAATGGCTCAATGAACAAACGTGTAATACAAGAATAAATGAATGACTCGGATAACTTTTCAGATTATCAAATCACCCTAAACAAATATTGTACATCACTGATTGTGAGGAAATTCGATCTGATCCAGATGAATAACTTACTTGTCATTCATCAGATTGATGAGATTTGGGATCAAATAACATTCGATCGAATCAATTATGTGTATTTGGTACAATTAGGCTCATTATCATATGGAATCTAATTGACTTTTCTTACATCAACCGAGTAATCAGGTTTACTTGGTCATAGGGCGTCTGATTTCGGCTTTCTGCTTTAATTTCTTTATTTTTATTTTTTCAAATTGTGACTAAAATTTTGTTACACGTTTGTCAAAAATTTTTACTTCAAAAATTAAAAAATGTAAATAAAAAATATAAGATGGCTGAGGAACTTTCGATTCTATTTTCTACCAGGAATGACCCTGTGAAAGATTAGTCAATAATTCTGAATCGCCCTAACGGATCACCATAAAAATATTTTTGTGGAGTTACTTCAAAATGTGTTACGTTATATTTTGAGAACGATTGATTCAAATCAATTTGAGCGTTAATTACTTGTTATCGAGAAAAATTCAAATAAGATGGTGGATCTGAATTTCAGCATCCGGTTACTGAATACGACACTATGCGAACGATTAACAGAATTTCGGAAAGATTATCATGCCCATCGTTTGCGTGTTTTTTGCGCAAACAGTACCCACAACAATTTATCGGTAATTATTATCTGTACTATTGAATTAAAAAATTTAAAATCTGCGAATCTGGTACCACAATCCAGTATTGCCCGTCCTTTCCAGTTCCCAGGCAAAGAAAGCCGTCAAAATTATGTGAATCTAGGTGACCAGCGAAAATGGTGCATAATTCTGACGACTTCAGTTCGTCCGGTTTCATTTAGGTTTAATCAGCAGAAAAAAAGTTACATTTCAAAATCATTCATTTTGGAATGTTACATTTTTCTGTTCAATCAACCCGGTAGAAACTTACACTTCTGTCTTAAAATACAACGAAAAATATTGTGTGTAAGTTTCATTCAGGATTAGGCGGACAAAAAGTTACATTCCGAAATTACTGATTCTGAAATGTTACTTGTTTGCTGCTTAATCAACCTAAATGAAACCGAAGGAACTGAAGTCATCAGAATTACGCATCGTTTTAGCTATCCACCTTGATTCGGTATCATTTTCACGGCTTTCTCTTGCTCGGCAACTGGAACGGACGTAATTGAACCACTCCCGTCGCATCTGCACTAATGAATTTTGATACCAACTTTGTAGATTTTGAATTAATAAGTTTTCAATGGTAGCGGTAATGATTACTGATCAATTATTGTGGGTGCTGCTTGCGCACACGACGCGCAAACTATTGGCATGATAATTATGTATCTGAAATTCTGTATAGCAGGTATATTGTATTTAAAAACCGGATGCTGAAATACAGCTGCCCCATTTTATTTGCATTTTTTCGCGAAAACGAGCAAACGCGCAAACGAAATCGCGTTATATTCTTCATATTCAAGACATGCGCAAACGATCTGACTACAGTTTTAGACGATTATCTTGACTTCAGATGATAACTTAATGATAAACCTCAGAACTGTAGGCGACAAATGCATTACTAAATACGTCGCTGTTCACCTCAACGTGACACATTTATGGATCTCGCATCATTTTCCATTCAATCCCAACTTCTTTGTGCTGTCTTTTTAGCTCTGAAATAATTCTACGACTTTCATGTGATTCTTTGAACCGATCCTCACTTTTGAGTACTCATTTTTATTTGCACTTCAAGCTTTGACCTTTTATAGGTTCTAAAAAGTTCACGAGAATTCTGTTGCTGCAAAAAAACCAGTCCTGATTACTTTCGCTATCAGAAACGTAGGCAGATTGTTATATATATTTTCTTTTCAAATATTTATTAATTTCAAGTCAGTTTCAAAATTCTGACCGATAATCTTCACATCTTGATTCTCAATCGTATGTCAAGAATAGCCGAGAGAAGCCCAAATTCGAAGCCCAAGCACATAATTATTTGCAACAAATTGCATAATTTTCTTGGTGAGAATTTATCACTCGATGCGTTCACAATTTTGGGAAGGCGATCGAATCGAGTCAAGCATTTTTGATCGCCTTCCCAAAATTGCATAATTTTCTAGTTAACTAAGTTCTGCATAGGTACCAATGGTAATTTCGAATGTGGATGGTGACGGTTCGACTTTTGGGATTGCATAGAATTGGATGGAACTCCTAGGAACTCTCTCAAAATGGTACAAGCAGATTCGTCAGTTTTACATTCGCTACATACCTGTACTTGGTTATATTGACCACATCGTCCAGAAAAAGTTTCCGAGAACGATTCAATATAATGTGTGGGGTAATTAAGGTACAAAGTTGTGGTTTCGATCGCAATTTAAAAACCTCTCGACCACGGCCACCTCGAATTCTGCGTAATTCCGGCCAATTAAGGATTTGAAATTCTCCCATCTAGCACCTCAACGTCGCGCTTAACTACCGGCGAGTCGATCCCTTGTACACCACCTCATAGGATGATAGCTTTTCGAAAGGTCAGCCCCTCGTCTTTTCGTATCACCTAGATTCTGACCCTCTGACAGTATCTCGACTCATGTAGATTAGGAATAATTATAGACAAATACCAAGCTGGAATAGCGATTTTTGTTGGAGTAAAAAACAGAATATCCAAAACCGAATCTCTGAGAGATTGAATGTGAAGAATCTTAGATGAGACTGTGCAGCTTAAATTACGTAGCCCATTTATGACGCCCGCAATGTCGATCTTCCGGCCGCTTATACAGTGGGAATAAAACAATCTGTTTCCGCCGCTGAGCCCGACCCCTAGTCAAACCCCTTGAAATTACCCAGTATCAAATTTCAGGTTTAATCCCATTCAACTTTTGCTCCAATGTTGAGTAAAAAAAACACATATATATATATATTCTCTTGCAGTCGCTCACGTCCGTGCAGTTGTGGCACCGCGCACCTCGGTCCTGGTCCACGACCTGGGGGCTCGGGGTGTTAGATCCGTCACAGATAGCGGTGCCCTATGGCTTCCGGCGAGCGTGGACACGCGGACAGACAACCAACGCCAGGCGCAGCTCGCATACGGATACTCTGTTTTGGTTGTTGGACAGATGAAAGCTCAGGACGTGGACGAAATAACAATTGTATAACTCCTTCTCTCTTTATTTATTATCTTGATACCATCTGCACTGCGTTTTCGAGGACCCGTTACGTCTCGAGCTGTTCAAAGACGTATTCTGTACGGAAAGAGCGAGATCGCCTTACGAATTTCATCGAGGGCGTTCATCCTAGTGCGAAAAGTAAAGCACTTAGGATCTCCGGAGGCGTCATTGTCATCATGGATCAAACTTTCCAAGCAGGAATGACAAGAGTCAACTTGCTGCGTTGTGGATCATCTTAGGATATTCATGAGGCATTTTCAAGGAGTGAACAACCCTACTTCGCAGTGGGATGTAGCCAGGACACGACCAGCTCGAATTGGAGGTCTGGATTTTTTGTTAGATTCATTAGGAGCTCTAAGGTAATAGAGGCGTACGTAGTCAGGCCACCGCGTCGTAAACGTAATCCATAATTGGGCTGTAAAACAATAAAGTCTATTAGGCAGCAGCGAAAGTGGTGAGCAGAGTACCGGTTTTTCTCAGTAATTGTACCTGCGTAGGAATAACCAAAAGAAGTATAATACCTACATAGGCTGCAACGTTTTTTTCCGTAAGAACCGGACAACGTAATGCGAATAACCTTCGGGATCCGGGGAATCATGGCGTTATTCAGAGCGTGCGAATTACCATGCAGATTTTTCCACTCTCCCACTATCTCCCCTCCTACCTTTCGTCTTATTCTTGTTTCTATTTCCACAAAATAACCGAAATCCGGGTAAGATTTATTGGAAAAGAAAGACAAAAGAAAGAAAGAAACTTGGAAATTCCTACCGTGCATAAATCGCGGCTTTGTACAAGAACCCAGAGAAAGTATGCAGTTTCGATTTTATCGAAACCTCAAGCTAGTATAAAATTAAAAAAGCATAGTCAGAACCTAGCATGAGCAAACCTTGTTGAAAGTCCCAGGAGGAGTGGCTGCAGTCGTTATCTCAGCAGGAAGCAAGAGCCCTAGTGTAGGAACCCAAGGAGCTAGGAGCTGCTGCTCCTGGACGAACGAGTCCCCATATACTCCGGGTAACAGCGACCACGCGGTTGAGTAAAAAAGGAGGCATGAAAAAAAAGAATCCGAAGAAGGAGTAATGCTTCAAATGCGTATGTGTGCCTACATTCTCGCGTCTAGCGAGAGGAGGCGATTATCTGTGTATCACGTATGAACGGTGAGCTAGCCTCGCACTTCTGGGTATGTAGGTACGTGAGTTTATCGATTCGCGAAATTCCAACGGATTGAAGAAGTGAAGAAGAACTGAAGAAGAGACTGCAGTATCGAGAGTCTTGTGAGTTGAGGGAGCGCGCGACCCGTCCTCGGAATAAGGCAGGTAGGCACAGCCACGAAGAGCGAAGCTTTTCGCGAAGAGAAGATCATGGTGTCGGGCGACACTTGTCTCACCGTGAAAAACTGGACGGCCATCCGGGCACGCCATTGGCGGAAGTTGGCTCAAGTAAACGCCGCTACTCCTAGGACTCTTTGACGCGACACGGACGTGACGACACCTACGCCTTTGCTCACGCTCAGCTCCATCCATCAGCGACTGGTCCGTCCCGTCTTCCCGTCTTCTCGTCCTCGGCATAGCCGTACCCCTTCCAGACTACCGCTTATACCTTCTGCCTTATGTCTCTCCTCCACAGCCTCCTTTTGTCTCATCTCCCATCCTTCATTCCTTACCAACCTTAATTCCAGCCGAGCTCCGCACGGCGACATTCTCTCAGCCGAATCTCCCCCTCGCCTCCCCACAACCCCACCTTCCTCCTCATAATTTTTCGAACCTGCTAAGTCCAGGTCTCTTATCGATATGAAAAGTGAACTCCGTCACGTCGGTTAGGATTTACTTAGGAAATATGGAGAAAACTTGAAGTACATCACAAAACGAACTGATACATGATGAGAGAAGAGTTCGTTAGTGACCGAGATTGAATCAATATGGTGGGGATTGAATTAGAGGATCGTTTTTCTTGGTGGCGAGAAACGATGAGCCCACACTTTATGATTCAGTTTCAATGACCATTTGATCCGGGTACTCTACGACGGTTGACCACTTGTTCTTCGGGTAATATGAAACTGGGATTGATTCAAATTCCGTTCAGCAATTCAGCATCCCTGATGAACGACGAGTGGACATGGCTACGATATAATATAATTTATCCACGGTGGTGTTTACGGGCGTATTTCGAGACCGGACTTCACTCCTCGAATGTTACGTGCGGTAATATTCCATCTTGTTGTAGTACTGCGAGACGCGTCATTATAATTCTCTTGACGTGCGAAGAAGTAACAGTACAGAAACCCTTAAATAACACCAGTCGGCTTATCGATAGATCTTGGACACCCTTTGCCTATTGAAATAATACGATCCTAACTCAAACCGGCAGCATTCTCGAACATCCTTGGCGTGTCGCTGCGTACATATCAATCACAGACGCCTCCGTTTTCTATTTTGTCATCCAGTTGAGACCAATGAATTGATAATGGTTCTTGTTTCGTACGCGATACAACGTTCAAAGTAATAATCGAAGCATCCAAGTCAACGCGCGAGTTTTATTAGTAATTGGATTTATACAAGGGAAACTTTACAATACCGAAGTCACACGCCTCGTGTTAATTGGGCATTATAACGACGGTTTACGGCTCGAGGATTACAAGGATCGGTTTATAACCTCAAACTCCTTCGAGAAAATCCAATTCGTTTACGATCGCAGCGATGACCTTTCGGGTGATGGCTGTATTTCAGTCTGGTCAATTAATTTTTCCCACCTTACCATCTCCCACCTGGATCGTTAAGACACTGGAACTAACGAACCAACGGATTCATGCTTGGGATTCGTGATGAACAATTGAACTCCGAAGAAGCAGCACAAACAAATCGTTACCGCATCTCTTCCACTTATCCAGCGAGAATCTGCATACGCTGCATATGAACAAAGCCATTCACTGGGAAGAAGAAGCACTGGGTTTTGCGACTTGAACAACGAGATTTGAGCATTAGAGTTTCTTCTGAGAGCGCGGTTTGATCCCAAAAGATGGAGCGTCGCAGTACGTCCTTGTTCCTTTCCGATCAGAAGGGACTTTATTAAGGCGGTGTATCTTGCGGAACAGTGACGCCACGTAGCGATGGTGAGACGAAGTAAAAACGCTACCCGTTTGGCGGACAAGTCGCGGTGTGAAGCTCATCTTTTATTCAAACTTCTCGTTGCCTGCCCACAATCGAGTCGCGGGTGTGCAGTCTGTAACGTAAGTGTGCCCAGAACCAAGAGCATGTCCGTCATCCCGTTCCTCTTCCTCTGCAACTCCTCGGAGACTGCAACGCTAGGTATCAGATGAGAAGAAAGCGCGGAAATGCGCTGTGTGCCTCTGAAGTCGTTGGCAATCTGGTTTTCGTTAATTCAATTCTCTTGAGCAAAAGGGACATCATCGCACCGCGATCATAATTTTCAACTTCGAAACTTATGCCTTTGAACTTTTCGTATAGCACAAAGTTTCCCCAGATTTAATTACAGGCGAGGAAACGCGTGGCGTGGTGGCGTGAATCCATCCGAAGAGATCTCTCGCGGTGTTGACTGTGTGGCTCGCGTGTGTTGCATCGGTATTCGTGAGCTGTGTAGCTCACAGCTGTTGACCTGCAGCAGGTAAGAGGTGTAATAAATAACCACGATATAGGGGGGTAATGACGCTTCGTGGACACTGCACGTGATGGGAAAAAGTTATAAGTGCGCATTTATACATCGAGTCAGCTAGCACCTCGCCAGGCTCCTCGCACACTGTTTAACGTAATTGCTGCCCAGATGTCCGGTCGGGCGACATTCACGGTTGCATTGTGCTTTGCGAAGAAGCCGTTGTCCGTTGTATCAATCTTTCGATAGGCCGCTTAAGGCTCACTCCACACAACACTATCCATGACAAAGTGGAACATTTGGAATGTTCAATGTCATCAAGTTCTGCATCCAGCCTCTACAGATCTCAGAATTCAGGGACGATCGGTCCTGACGACTTTCGCCCCGCTGCCTCCAGTCTTCCATACAAACATTTTGACCCACGGTAAAGACCGTGTGCACGATCCTTCAACGCGACATTACCGCCAGTACCCGACATGCGGGAAGCCTCTTAAAATTGTTTCCGTGTCGCTTCAAGCCCCAGCGGATATCACAAGCTAAAATTGGCCAGTCAGGAACACCAGAACACGGCAGCTGATTGAACATTAAGTAACGCTGATTAATCAACATTCATTTTTACCGTCTACCTTGATTCGAGCCCATGTCTGGTCGCTCAGCGCAATGATCGATTGAATCGGGGTTGATACAGGATTTGAAATAGTTAGGACCCAGTAAATACGGGTTCGATACTATTAGTTGGTAGTCACGGGCGAAAATATCATCTCTTTTGTGGGGTGGCACGGGGAAGCCCAGAGTGAACGAGCATCGGGCCAACCAGGTCTCGTCAATCCCTATTAAATTAAATTATAAGGTCTCATTGGGGTGTAATTGCTTCGTCAATGTCTAGTTAACCTGTCGTCCCCGTTGTCTCTTTGGCCGTAGAGCAAAGAAGGACGGAAATGAGAACGAGAGAGAACAAGAGTGAACCCCGATGACGGTAACAGCAGGTACCACGCCCGCGCCGCGATATCGGCGGCCGGCAATTCCGTAAGGACCGATGCCCTTTCTTCGACATTGCTTATCGTTTGCCTGTATTTCTGATTCTTGACAATAAATTAAGTCACAGGCAAAGACTAAAGACCTCATGCTTGGGGTTTTCGTTTCCTAGGCTCGTAATAATTGGCGGATCTATTTCCACCGCTGCCACCAGTGTAACAAGCAGAGCCTGTCAACTATTTTTATAGGGTTAACCCAGTGATTATAATACAGCTTTTATTCAGTTACCCAAGTGCCGTTTGAAGTATACAAACAAGTAAAGTCTAATATCTGCGAGAGATAGGTCTTGTTCTCCAGAGCAGTAAAAGAAGAAGTGAAGAGCGGGTGTTCCGATAGGAAACAGGAAAGCTAGGGAAGAGGCGTAAAAGAGTTCAGGTTGGGGATGACGATGCTTGAGGTGATGCAAAGTTCAATAAGCATCACCGGATGCATTGTCTCAGATCAAGTCTGGGAATCCAGAGTTAGCGCGGAAAGAAAGAAGAGAGCGGGAAGAAGAGTATCTAGTTGGTTACTTCTCTCTTCTCTCGAGATTATGAAGCTCAGTTCGAACATCGAACAACGGTTGATACATCATAACAATGAGAAATATACTAGAATGGCGGAACATAGCGTTCTCGTGACCTCATACTCGTCACTGGTCAGGTGAATTGAGTTTTGGTCATTGTTGTACCGAATGAGGCCGTTAATCAAGTTCTTGAAAGACAAAGAACGGTCTTTTGTCAACGTATCTTTGGTCATATCTTGATGGTCACGCGCCTTGACGAAACTATGATCCTCTACTTTTCACTGAACACACGGAATCACTACAGCTATTGTGAGAAAATGGGTGTAATGTAATAATGTTTATAACTGCTCCCGGAACTCTGTCTGCTGGTGAAAAGTTACCCGAGACTGAAAGATGATGGCGTGCGTATTAGTTAATTTGTAGAACGCTTCCGCTTAACGTCACTTTTATTGTTGTCTATCCAACAGTTGGAAGAATCCCCGGCGCCACATTCAGGACTAACGCGTAAGTTACTACCGCGAGGCGAACGTTATCTTACCGAGTCGTATTTAGGACCGGTGATATTTGGCCGAAACTAATATTACTATGCGAGTTTGTCTCTCTCTATTGCGGCATCCTAACCTCGGAGTTTCGACGCTTTCAAGCCGGACGAAGTGAGGAGTGATCCTTATCTCGAAGACGAACGCGTATTAAACTACGTGGTTCGGCTCATGTCTGACTGCCCTTTTCGTACGGCAGCTGCAGGCAGTCTAACGTATGCCCAATTTACGCCTTTCCACTTATAATTCCATCCGCCACAAACGTCGTCGGGATATGCATATTAGCCGAACACACATCGTTCTAGCGACAGACCCGAGCCACCGGCATCCCTTGATCAAATCGTCTCAATTCATTCTGTTAACCTGACTCAAATTCCCCGGGTTTAAACTTCTTTGTCAACTTGAAGTTGTCAACAATAAATTTTGCATTCTAGACCTCCGTTCGAAATTTCGTTGTCTCCCAAGAAGACTGGACACATCAGTCCACCTTTGATCTAAATCGTTAACTACTTGGCTCCCTCGCTACAGAAGCTGTTAGTCACAGTAAGTGAGCGCACCCCGGCTATAGGAATAATTCTGTGCTCAGAGTGAAGTAGTAGGAATAGTGTGGTGAATGCGGGCCCACCGTTTCTTGTGTGGGCCAGTCGGGCTTCAATGTATGGGGCAAAACAGGAGGGCCTTATCTCACCTCATTACCGCGGCTAAACCGCAATCCACAGTTAAAACATTAACATGACCGTTTCCGAAATTCAACCGTCTTCGACGACTATTCAAGTGTTTCTCATCAACGTTCTCCGCACCTTTGCCCTTAGCAATTGATCATCCACATAATTTTTGATCATCCACAAAAGACTTGACAGTTCTGACACGTAATAAGCGCGCTAGGTCGATACTAGAACGATATAATGACATGGGTATAATCGCTGTGTTTACTATACGACTATCAAAAACTCTCAGTATGATATTCAGAATTAAGAGGCCCGTTTTTCTGCCCAATTTACAACGATTACCCCTTTTTCCACGTCTCAGACTCGCCACCTCGCCCTAGAGGTGCCGGTGGAACTGGAAGTGGAAGTGCCTCGTCACAGACAATTTAACACCTGTGGGCCATGAGCCTTCTAAATGGGCTGACGGGTCTGAATGGTATAAATGACATCAATGCACCGTTCAAGTTTAATATCAACCGGAAACAAGGAATTACGATATGGAAATACAGGCACCTAATTTCTGTCACTATAATGGCTGGATCGAGCTTCCTGATCCACGATCCCTACACAAAGTCTACCTGGGAAGGCTCTAGCTTCGTCAGTAAATTTCTGACTGATCGCAGAACTCGCTGCTTCTGCTCGAGCAATCATTCTCACCGATAAATCAACGAGTTAAGAATTGGCGATTCCCCTTTCGAGGAAATGACCGTGGCAGTGGCAGTGGCAGTGGCAGTGGCAGTGGCACTAACGTCGACGCACGTACAGACGGTTTGACCAGTATAGTCGTTTATCCAGTGTCCCGTCCGTCGATGCTGGCGAAGGGATGGGGTCGGAAAAGTCTTATGGATCGACCATGGGGGTTGTGACTGGGGCTACTGGGGTGAAACCAGCGCCACTACCCGCTACAACTCTTCGTGTGTCCGACCACACCCTCGATTGGGCTAAGATTTATAGCCTTTCGACGACTCTGTGGACTCGTCGCACCAATTCTGATCAGCATGCTGCTAATTGCCGGCCACATGACATATCCGGTGAAAACGATCTACACTTTGTGCAACTCACACCGTGGATAAGGTGTTACGGTTCTTTCATCGGTGAGTGGTGATCCATGAAGGTGACCCTGATCCTCAGACACAAGTCGTACTGCGGAAAAGGAAGCCAGGGTCGATGTATCAATTGTAACTGGATACCCAGATTGCAATACTCTTGCACACAACCTTGTTGTTTATATCCGTTTTGTTTCGACGAATCGAGGTTCCTCAAGGGCCGAGTTGCGTTGAGTCAGACGTAACGACATATGCGGTCGTCCAGCGTAAAGAACCGGATGCCCTTACAAATTATTACTTCTTTCCGGCGTTTATAGGTCTCCATTACCACCTATAAACCACTTTGACCTTCCCGAGTCGACCCGGCTGGCAAACGACTAATGGTTAACAAATGTCGTAACGCCATCGAACTTCGTTTCCAACCATATTGAATGACGACATTAAAAGTGTTCAATTTTTAATTTCTCAGACGATTTCTTCTTTATTGGTAATAATTCTTTGCTCCAACGTTATTCGTCTCTGACCTTTAACCCGAGCTCGTGCAGATGACTGCCGTGGCGTGGCACTGACATTCGTAGGTACCCGGGTGACATTTTTCTTTGGTGACATTTATGCCCCTGCTAGGTAGTATGTACCTCAAACCCACCAATCGACGGGGCGTCCTCAGTTCGGTGAACGGGCATTTAAAACAAGACTCTCAATACCCCGCTAACCGTTAATAGAATTCCAGTTAAATGTATCGGTTCCGATGGTTAACCACCTTTGCATATTCCGGCGACTCGGTATGGGCACCGATCAGAACCGTTCGTCCGCGACCGTTCATACATTTCTTCCTTTGCTTTGGAGGGTTAGGTATCATGATCAGACGCTCGAATCAACGTGAAGATAAGTTTGAAACGATGCAATTTCGAGTTTACTTTTTTGGATTTTATCTTGCTAGGCTATTGTTGTTTCTAATTAAGTTTGAACCTTCGAGGGCGACATTTCGAGGATGTGCAGTTCGGAAGAAGAACTAGACGATCTTGCTGGCCATCCCAGATCCCAATTTTCTTATGGAATAGGGCGACCCCGCAGGTTGGGGGGAGGGGGGACGTGCAAAGTTGAGGGCGAAGTTCAGCGAAGTGAGATGCAGTGATCATACGGAACATTGAGCACCGCTCGACGCCCGCGCCGTGTGCGCCAAATTATAACTTATTTTATGACTTTTTTGCACCGGCCATTTAACCTACCAGGAAATAGCCGGAGCGTTGGGGGGGTCACAGTGGTTTCGCGACAAATTCGCAAATCAAATCACACCCAAATAACTTCCACAGAGGGCCGAATCCACTTGAAGCGCAGTAGGGGCATTGCGAAATTCGATCTAGTTTCGGGGATTTGAAATTTCCGACTAATTAGAAGGTCCGCAGAAACTGATGATGACTCGTAAGAGGAGATATTAGTTGATGCTGTTTAAACCGATACATAGTTTTTACTCCATGGTTCCATCAGCGGCAGGGTGATAAATCAGTAAGGCGAAACCATGGTGTAAGAAACGGACGGAAGAACATCTTCAATTTGTGGATTGTGAACAGGGAAACGGGCGAACGAGCGAACTGTGAAAGGTTGTGGAGGGAAGACCGAGGAGGAACACAGTATCACGCTGCGCCAAAATCGTAGCAGCCTGGTTTATGATCTAAGCCGAGGAAGCTAAACTTATTACCCAGCGGGAGGTCCCCGTCGTTGTCCTCGTGACAGCTAACCTCCTCCCTGAAACCGAAAGCTTTTTGTCATTAAACCCCCATATCCCTGAGTTGTCGCCCTATTTATTCAACACGGCACTGTTTTACTGTGATATTGCAAGCTCTGAGCCAGTCAACTTTCTCGTTCTTATCACCATGTGAACTAAATTACGAGCTTCAGTCGAAACCTGATAAAATATGGTTATACGAATTCAACCAATCCGGACATTGATCTTTGTTTGTGCGTTCGTCTTTTTTCCAAGGTTCAGTGAAAAAGAAAATACTCGCCTTAGGGGGTGGAAGAGCTGGTCCTGCAGACTCCTGCGAGGGACGGCTAATTCCAGCGTGATCACATCTGATCGATGTCCTTCCCGATCCACTACTGCCGGAAAGTTATTGTCCAAAGACTCTGAGCTTCTCTGCACACCGGGAAGCTCAAGGCTTTGGATTTTGTTGAATCCCATTTTCGACGAACCGAGCGAATTCATATAATCACGAACCCATCCATTATTCATACACACGGGGATTTGCGGAATGAAGAAGACTCCTGGAATTTAAACATTGCGATGCCACATGCACCATAGTTTTCCCTGTGTCATGATTGATCAACAACCACGAAGGAAAGTGAAGAGGACTGGATAATCCTGATCCAAAAACTTTCCAGTCTTGAAACACAGGGTGAAGTTCGTTCGTACAATCCCCAGCCAGCATGATACTTCTGTGTTTCTTTCCGTGATAGTTCTGGACATTGTTGCGATTCATACGGTCCTCCTCCTCCATCGGGAGCTCGCAATCTGTTGTAGTTCGATTCACAATGCGTCCATCATCCGGGTGCGTGTGTGTATAGTCCATCCAGCTATCTTCTTCCCGTGACGCGTGGTACAGTCCAATAGATCCTTATCCGACATTATAGAGGCTACCCCTGTCTTATCTTATCGAGGAGTCAATGCAGTCGGTGGTCCCCCGTGAGACAATTATTTTTGGATCTACGGATAAACGGATGGTACGCGGATAGCTCTTAATTAAGTGCAACCGCGCGGGGAAATAAGATGATAGTTTTTATAGTCCCTCGCGTATGGGATACGGTCTGGATACTCGAGGGTCAGCGATTAGTCATTTTTGATATCGATTGACCAGAGAACTACAAGCGGAGCTCTGGGTTCTCTGGGAGCTCTGCTAGTTGGGAAAGTTCCGGAGGAAGAAGAATTAGAAGAATCCTTTCCGGCTGATGCCTGCACTTGAAGATCGAAAGAACAATATTACAGGTGACACTGGGTCCGACGTGGCATCAATCACTGTTCCGGACGTTTCTTCGGGGGCAGAAAGTCCTTTGAAAACTGGTTTTCCCGAGGATAGGAACTTGGCAGAGAAGTATGGAGCGAGGGGTCACCCCGAAATGTCCGATTTCATCAGTCGCAGTGCCCCGTACGAAGAGAATGACAAATTGCTGATATTATGAAAATACCTCTCCCGCAGGAAAACCCTGCGAAACGAAAGCATGAGAAATCGGCCCCATTGTTGTGCGACCGTAAATATAAAGCGTAACCCCCCAGAAATAAAAATATTTCTGTTTGCGGCCGCCTTCTGACCACGGGCCGGCAATCACTGGCAGCGGGTATAGCCGAGACCTGCGGACCTTGTCCTCGGAGAAAATTTCGTATGCGTCGCGCGGTCCCTTTATCTCCCCACATTTTTATTGCACGCTAGAGTAAGAATATGTTTTATTTATACTTCATATTTCGTTTGTGGTTTCCTAAGATAAGAGGGATGTTACTCCCAAACATGGTACACGTATATGTACCCCCAGGGTGATCCCAAATTTACGTTCCTCCGTACCAACTCAAATTTTATTCTCTTCGGAGAAGGGGTTCTTCTCCATTTCAGAAAGATAACTTCCTACTATCCTCGCAGCATTGCTGAGGATTTAATTCATCCACAGCCATGACTTCTGATCAAATTAGGACTTTTCAACGGTACCAAACTTGTCAGAGGGTGTTTATGGGGAGTGAGGTATTAATTGAGGAGTGCGGATGGTTTTACCGTTGAAAATTTGACAAACTGAATCATGTAGACGATAAACTGGTGTACGTTGGATGATTTATAATCGAGTATTCCTACGGTTGAGATAATTCAGAGGGTGTCGTACGAGCAATTTGACGCATTTCACAATAATGAAACCGAACCCCACGTATACAATAATGCTCGAAGGTTGGATTCACTTTTATGGCTCTTGGACTCCCGTGCCCTACGGCGATGCAGGCAATACGTATATAACGCAGGAATACATAACTTACGCCCCGTTACCTAAATTTAAAGATTCTTTTGCCCCTTGAATACAAAATCTAACCGTGGAGGATCGGGAGTATCGACAATTTCGTGGAAGAGCTTTGAATTGTCCGACACTCACAAATTTCAATTCTCGGTGAGTAGAAGGGTTTTGAAAATCGTGACACTCTCATTACAAATTGCAGCTAATAAAATGAAGTGACACTGTGTGAAGAATTTTCACAATTATCTGTCAATTGTTACAAAGAATTATAAGAATTATCACAAAAGTCTCTTGACTTCAAAATGCAAAGACTGCTCCTCAATGAGCAGAATTGAAAAGGTCAATCTCATAAGTTGAGTTTTCACTAAATCTTCACATTTCGAGGTCCAAAGAATCACCTCCGACTATTTTCAGTTTGACGTCTGGGTGTGTGTGTGTATGTGCGTGACCACATTTTTGTCGGCGCGATATCTCGAGAACGCGTGGTCGGATTTCGATCAACTTGGGCTCAATCGACGGGGCTTTTCTTAACTTAGAACCGATTAGATTTTGGCTTCGATCGGATTAGTACTTTTTGAACTATTCAAATAACAAAATTCTAAAAAATGCAACAAAAATGACGATATCTTGAGAACGAATCAACGGATTTCAATGAAATTTGGTACCATATGGTTTTTTCGATCGCTGATCACGAATCTGAAGTCAGTTTTGCAAAATTTTCATTTGGCGTATTCGATATGCTGCAAAAAAACTAAAAACATTTGGATTTGGATGAAACTTGGTACTCGTAGGTTTTTTGGGGCACTGATCACGAATCTGAAGTCAGATTCGCGAAATTCAAAATGGCGAATCCAATTTGCCGGGAGAAACACTAGAAACATTCGAAATCTTACGGAAATTGGTACTCGAAGGTTTTTTGAACCGCTGATCAAAAGCCGGAGGTCATATTGTCATATGCAAATTTCAAAACAGGTGAGAACAAAATAAGTAACGGGAAGTTCGAAGGCTGACTCATAGTCAGCCCAAATCCGCTTGTTTTTGTATGGGATGTCTATCGGTACGAGCTAAGATTATTCATATCCAGTTCAAGTCGAATGCGTGATCCATATCATCGATTGTAATGAAGAAAAAAGAATTAGAAAATAATTGTTCCTAGGCAAAGATATCGATCGAGTCGAGTCAGGTTGAAAAAATAACAAAGCTTCTTGCGATGTTTCGATGATAGATTTTCCATCCTCTTCAGACCCATTTAGCTGACTCGACGGGATCGATCCCTTCGCAGAAGGAAGATTAAAAAGATGTCAAGGGATATATTCACAACGGATAATTGAAAAAGAATATAACATTTTTTTCACTATGTGAAGAAGCGTTGCCAATATACACACACAGACGTCTATGAAGAATACGAAAAAAGTATTGCGCACTTTTAGCTCGTAATGGAGTCACTGAAAAAGTCCATAGGCTCGACAAGAACATCTTTTTGACAATAATTTCAAATTCATTGAAGGAGCATCGAAATATTTAATTTGTAAATTAATGAGTATGGGGGTTCCACGTCAAATCGGGCGGTTGATTTCCCTGACCGCATTTGATCTGTTTGCCCTTTTATACAGTCGAAGTGCACGTTGAAAGGATCAACTGTGAATTTTTTCAGATTTTTCTGACTACAGCTGGTCAAATAATCAGCTTTTAACGTTTTTTTTTCGATTTTTCAAGCCAACGTAGCGTGAAATCCAGATGAACAATGAACAAAGTTTTTATACAAAAGTTTCGCGTCTTTCTTTAATATTTCTGAAAATAATTTTTTGCTATTTTTTGTGCCTCGCGAAACTGCAGTTTTGGTGAAAAATCTTCTAAAATCTTCAGTAACAACAAAGTGCCCGAATCGAATTGACTGAAATTTTGACACAGCATGTATTTTTCAATGCCGATAGTTGGCTGAAAATTTCATAGTGGGCCGAGCAGTGGTTCGGAAGATACATCAACAAATATTCGCACAGTGGCGAGAATTCGGCGATTATGAGGTTGCAAAACAGTTTTTTTCGGCCACAGTTCAAAAATTGAAGCTCGATCGCGAGTCCGCAAACAAGAATAACAAATATTGATCTTGAATTTTCGAATCGTGGCCAAAAAAACTGTTTTGGGACCTCATAATCGACGAATTCTCGCCACTGTGCGGATATTTGTTGATGTATCTTCTGAACCACTGCTCGGCTCACTATGAAATTTTCAGACAACCTTTGGCATTGAAAAAGACAGGCTGTGTATAAATTTCAGCCAATTCGATTTTGGCACTTTTGAGTTATGAATGATTTACACTCATTTTATATTAAAACTACACTTGAACGGGGTAACCAAAATCTGATGAAAATACTCACGAAAAGTTCACAAAAAAACCTGAAATTTTCGTATTGGAACTTTTTTCATACGTCGTTCACGTTTTGATCCAAGTAGGCGTGAAAAATAAGAAAAAAAAATAAATGAAAATCAATTTATTTGATGATTTTTCGTAATAGAATGAGGAGTCGAAAAAATCTGAAAAAAAATCAGAGTTCATCCTTTCAACATGAAGTTTGACTGTGCAAAAGGACAAGTAGATCAGAAGGGGTCAGGCAAAAAATCTCGCTTTTTCGTTCGATTTGACGTGGAATCCCCCGTATATTCATGTATCAGACGATAATTCTCTTTATTCCCTAATTGATTATTCGTTACAATTATCTGTAATCGAATTAAGGTGAAATAAAAGTCACGTGACCTCGATATTTACACTTGGAATTTTCAAACGCTATTTTCTCAGCGAAAACACATTCGATTGATGTGAAATTGATATCAGTGGCGTAGAAAAACTTAATGAAGGGCCTGCCGATCGTGGATTTTCGAATATCGAAAGACATAATCAGAATCTTGTGTAACAATATTGTTCTGTAACCCAAGGAGGTGCTGCCCCTCGTGGAGAGAGGCAGCACTTCCTTGGATTACAGAACAATATTGTTAAAAAACTGTTATTACGTCTCGATTTTCGGAAATCCACGATTGCCAGGCCCTTCGTTGAGTTTTTCTACGTCACTGATATCAATTTCACATCAATCGAATGTGTTTTGGCTGAGAAAATAGCGTTTGAAAATTCCAAGTGTAAATCATATCGAGGTTACGTGACTTTTATTTCCCCTTAAATGGTTCAGGGTTCAAATACCATGGAATCGGAAGTGAAAGATTTCATTGCGCGAATATATTGGTATACTATGTAATTCCAATCCAAATGTATTGGAGAAATATTGGTTTAATAAATGTTTCCCTCCACATCGTATTATTTGTCCAAATTCCTATAATGATCTTATGAATAATGCTCTTCTTATTACCGCTCTACAGACACTTTGATTGACGTTAAACAACTGGAAGCCATGTATGTGATGAAAAATGATTTTATTAACACGTGCATCAAATGTGGGCTTTGCGTGGCGGTTTGGCGGGACGAAAGCCAACGATTGCATGCCAGGATTGTAAGGTTAGGTTTGCGCATGCGCAGTCCACAATTTTCCTACTTTCGTCACTGTTTCGCGGGACGAAACTACTGCAGACGCGAAATTGCAGGTCATGTGTCGCTATGCGGCTCCATCTTTTCATAGACTGATGATTATGAAAATTTGATGCGTGAAGGGACGACTATGAAGAATTTGCATCCTTTGTTACACAACATTTGATCTACTTCTGGTTGTAGGTTGAGTCATGGAAAAATAATGATCAAAGAGGAGAATGAGACCATTTAGTACACATTATAGCCCAAAATCTGATATAAAAACGCATTATTGATGACTATAAAAGTGACTGCAAGGTTTATCATGCATCAAATAGGGGTCAAATACCGGATCCTTTCGGTCTTCTATTTATTTCACTGTTGTGCTAGTTTCTGACCCCTAGATTCACGAGAGTAAAGACGTTTTCCTCACGTCGTGCGTAAAGTTCGATTTTACGCACGCAAGCGTGCGTGTAATCGGACTTTACGTGCGTTTGTGATGAAAAATTTTGTTCGATACAAGGGCGAAAAATAACTTTCGCCTTTCTATCGAAATATACTATTACTTCGTTGAAAGGGACACGTTCGACTCGGTCGACATGAATATTTGTTTCATTCGTGTTCAGCGATCCGATAAACCACGTGATACCAAATTTGATTGAAATTGATTTTGTTATTTAAATACCTCGAAAAGTACTTGACGGATCAAAGCCAAAATCTAATCGGTTCTAAGTTTGAAAAAGGCGCGTCGATTGAGACCAAGTTGATCAAAATCCGACCGCACGTTCTCAAGATATTGTCGGACAAAAATTTGACCACACACATACACACATACGGGGCATTCCATGTCGACGCGACTCGACCAATGATTTTCCCTCGCCATTTTTGATTCGCTTCACAATTTTTTATGATATTCTCCGAACACAAAAAAGTGCTTCTGAATTTTCTCAGATTTTTTCCGCCAACCCTTATTTTTTTTATAATTATTCGAACCTATCTCAAAATTGGATTTTTTTTTTTTTAATCCCCGAAAATTCTCAAAAATCTCATTTCTCATCCCGATCATTTTGACACCTGTTCGATGATGGGCCGATTTTTTCGTCCATTCTTTTTAGCACTTTAAACATTTTGAACGAACAAAACGCCAATTTTCAACGTTACGAAAATTCTAAAAAAAAATCCCAAATACCCCATGGTCAATTCTGAATCATTGGTCGGCGCACATACATACACAGACACAAACGTCCACTTGGAAAGGGGCCATTCATTAATTACGTAAGGGTCCCGAGGGGGAGGGGGGGTTAAAAAATCTCTACATGCCCTTATCCTTTTCTAACAACATTTTATTATTCTAAGCAACGAGATAGAATCTTACGTAAGAAGACGGAGGGGGGAGGGGGTTCGAGAAATCTTACGTACCCTTACATGGGGCTAGGGGGGGTCAAAAATCGCCGAAATCATCCTTACGTAATTAATGAATGGCCCAAAATGATCGGAGATGATTCTCTGGACCTGAAAACGTGGAGATCTAGCGAAAACTCAACTTTTCATTTCCGGGTTGATTACAATAACGCCCTTTTCTCTCTGAAAACAGAGAAACCGGAAGTTAAAAAATATACCTTCGCGACGGATTGGTCTGCAAAAAAAAAAAAAGAAAAAAAAAATTCAGCTGTAGATTATCATTGTGCAATAAGAGGTCAGACAAGCCGGTAATATATCTGTCTCCGAAATCTACTGGCCTATTGTTTCACCGGAATCCGATAGTCCCGAAGGAAACATGAGCACTTTACTAGTCTACTAGCCGGGAGTAGAGTCTGCGTGTGAAGTAACACTGAGGCCAAAGTCTATCTGATTTCCCTCAAATGGAGCAAATATACGATGTAATTGAAACTGACGAAGACGAAGATCGTGAAGATTATTCAATAATCGGGCAAGAAAAATAAAAAAAAACTGAATGAACAACAAAAGCAAATAGTAGATACGATTTTTCGAATGTTACTTTGAAGTTATTTCAAATTTCTACCGCGTCGCGCGTCTGGCTGACTGACTCTCGCATCGTACATCGAAGGTCGAACGTCGAGCGGTCGATGGACGAAACTGGCGGCAATCCCGGCTAACCTACAGAAATCTCTCAATGTTTACGTTTCGCGTTTTCGCTTTTTCTCCAAAGTTCGTAGATTTTTAGTGATGTTCCTTGTCGCAACGGGCATAATAATCATCCTCTGTATCTACTCAGCGTTGACACACACCGGAAAAACTCTTCTCGCCATTTCAACGTGAGTATGTAACCAGAATCGTAAGATTTTGAGGTTAGTGTAACTCGTTTGTTTTCCCTATTCTTATGCATTTATCCTGTCACTCGGCACGAAGTTAAATTCACTGTCACCGTTTGTCAATCAGTTTTTATCATCGCCTTTGAAGGTGGGCGTAACCTAACCGTCAAATTAGTAAAGGCATATCGAAGAAAGTATTGATTCTGAAGAGATTATGATCAAGTGAACGAGACTGTCACAGCTATTAAATCAATTCGTGAGTATTCAGCAACTGGGTCTAGGTGGTGTCAGTATATGGGCCAGTAGCTAGAATCGGTATCACGGACTCGGCCATCGAAGATGTATCTTGGATATGATTATTTACGATAATTTTACAACGTTGCCGTTTTTTTTTTTTTTTTTTTTTAATGTTTGTTACCTCAGAACTCCGTTATTTAATGAATATATGATGGAAAGGTGATCAAATATATATATATATATATATGGGGCATTCCACGCCAACTCGACCAGTGTTGAACCCCGACCATCTCAAAATCATTCCATGTTTTTTCTAAAATTCTACTCAGTAAAAACGCGTCCCAAATTTTTTTCAATTTTTTTTTTCATCAAACCGTCAATTTGTTATAAATTTTTTAAGTTGATTGAGAATGCCCCTTTTTAAGAATCTGAAAAATTCTCAAAAATCCAGCGGATGACACAAAACAGCCCCCGTTTAGGAAAACGTAGGCCGAATTTTTTTTCTATTTTTTTTTCCACTCAATTCGGAATTTTTTAATTTTTTAAACTGACAAAATTATCTAACACAGGATCAAATTTCAAGCGTCAAATATAAGGTTCAATTTACTCGGAAACGTTCGGTTTCACCATTTATGACGCTTATTTCATGCTTACAATTTGATCCCATATTAATTTCGGTTTTTGAAATTGAAAAATTCCAAATCAAGTGCAAAAAAAAATTGAAAAAAAATTCGGCCCACGTTTTCCTAAACGGGGGCTGTTTTGTGTCATACACTGGATTTTTGATAATTTTTTCAGATTTTTAAAAATGGGCATTCTCGATCAACTTGAAAAATTTATAACAAATTGACGGTTTGATAAAAAAATTTAGGACGCGTTTTTGACTGAGTAGTATAATAATATTAATCCTACGTAAACGTATTGGTGTAGGTTTAAACGTCTCGTTATTATTGGTACATTTACCCTATCTATAAAAATTGGGACCGGTGTCACGGGTGCAAGTATCCGCTCACTTCACCGTACTCTCCAATGGTCTAGTCGATAATAATATAATACACGTCGTAATAAACTAATTAGCCAAAGATCAAACACAGGATTAGCCAATTACAACCACATCTCTAGCTATTTGCTCGTTAATTACTATTAAAATTTCTTGACATACCTTTCAATTACCTGTTACACATAGCAGGCCAAACATTGATCTGTTAATTGCTCCGAGGATTTAGAGAAAGTTAATTTATTCACAATAATAAAGATCGGCCAACTTATGGCCTCGGTATCCGCGACAACAATGTTAACTCGTGACATTTTTTGCTGTACCGAAACCGAAGAGTTTGTACAGGCATCCGGAATCGGCTATATTTTATTACCTTTTAGCAAGTTTAGTTATTATTCGATATCGCATCGCATGAAATGTTGTGAAATACTGTCAAATCTTATGAGTTATCAACCCCTGTGACCCCTCGTTCTGGATGTATTTAATTTGATATTTATGGGATTCGATTCATGAACAATTATGGCTTCATGGTCCAGTACTTCATAGAAATCAATCATTCTCCGAAAATTTTGATCGAACTATGGGTTTCAACTCATGTCAAGAAACATTAACAATCAATATATCAGGATTTGCATCACTCAAAGCACGGATGAAAGTGGAGAGCTGTGTTGAAATGTCGATAGTCAAGTCACCTAGTCATCAATTCGTTGTCAAACTAATAAAGTTATTCGCAAATAAGATTTTTGTATCCACAGCAAGTGGTAGCGTGACAAGGAATGGATGCCATGTGCGAAAGCATGTAGGCTCTATATTTCATCTGAACATTTGTTTCAATTATTGCCATCTTATTTCTGCTCCACCGTTCGTCTTCCTTCCTTCACTCCCTTCTGCTCACCACTTCGCAAAGTACTTCATGTTGCACTGAATGCTACGTTACCACATCATCTAGCTTGACGTTTATCGTGGCGCGGAACCTCATGTGGCGTGCAATTCTCGTTCTGCACTCGACTAAACCGTAATATATACTGACTGCAAAAAATCTGCTCAAACGTTTCGGAATGTTCTTCCTTCGCCAGTTTTCAATCAGCGATGATAATTTGTACCATTAGATAGTTGAAAATTCTGAAAAATAATAGACCGTTGACATCTTCGTACTATGTAGTTGACGGTGTTTTTTATAGTTACAGAATGCCTCCGAAGCGGAATCCTGGAAGTGATGCACAGCAAGCTGTGGACATTACGAACGACTCGAGTGATATACTGACCGAACAGAGTTCGCTGTCGGATTTCACAGTAAACACCGATAACGGAGAAGATAGCCAGCAAGGTAGCGAAATTGAATCTCAGAAAGAAACGCAGGAGTATACTAAAATGGAGATCGAAGATCCACCCAGCTTTTTGAACTCTCAATATAGCGGGTCTCGTCGAAACATGAAAGATTATTTCCATACTGTTCCGACAGCCCAAGACGACGATGCGGATCTCGATGGCGTTTTTCAAAAGAAAGTCAACAAACCGTCCGTTCCTCGAGATGAACCTTGCTCGAGTTCTGGGAATTCGAGGAGTAATCGCAAGCCTCGTAAACCGCGTGTAAGAAAGAATCTAAAGAAAAGCACGAATCAGAGTGGAAATACGATTCACAATTGGAGTCAAAAGCAGGGCGATGATATGGACAGAAATTCAACTAAAACAGCGAGCGGGAAAGATGGCTTGTTGAATAGTGGCAATGACCACAGATCTGACCTAGAAGAAACTCCAGAAACAGACGATTCGGCATGCTCAACTGCAACGACAAATTCGGAGGAACAGCGCGGCAAAAAACGATTGAAGCACATCAAGATACGTCTGGACGAAGAAGAGCCGCCAGTTCCGAAAGTAGTGCACGAAAAATTGCAAATCGCTGGTGTCAATGTTCAATTTCCGGTCAAACCTTATCCCTCGCAAATCGCAGTCATGAACAAGGTAATTCACAACCCAAATCAGTGTAAGCCCAATTTAGTGTCTCGTCTTCTCGTCAGGTGTAAAACCGACTCATGTCCCATTTCCAACTGAGTGATCAGCAACAAATGGAACTTGGTCCAAAATTCACCCGAAGTCTGTAATGTCTCTAATGGGTGAAGACATATGAGGGAATGTCTACTGTTTTTGCAGTTTTGTAAATTGCAGTTTCTAATTTTAAATCCAACCGAAATGTAATTAATTACACCATGTAATTTGCTGCGAAGGGGTCGAGGTCAGAATTTCGAGAGGCTAAAGTCTCGAAAGTCCAGAATTCCGAATGCTAACATTATGAGTTCTATTCGAGGTTCTGATCCCCACCCGAATAATAACGTTAACATTCGAAATTTTGGCCACTCGAGTTTTGGTCTTATCCAATATCTGCTGACCAATATCTTCCAACATTTCCAGCCCTTTGTACATACACCGGATCTAACTTGTGAATTTTTGTCTTTATATTTGTCCAGCTGATCCAAGGATGCAAAAAGGAGGAGCATTGTCTTCTTGAGAGTCCCACAGGTAGCGGTAAAACTCTTGCTCTGTTGTGCGGAGTTCTGGCCTGGCAAGAGCACCAAAAAGGTCAGTGGCGCCAGTTTTTCTTTCCAATTACTTTTCAGAAATGATCATGTTTGAATCGATCACTCGGCATTGTATATAGACGTGACGTTATCGATCTGGTCGAGTCAAATGAAGGTAGTGGAAGAAAGAACCAATGAACTCCTTCTAGTTTTTTAACGTTTCGGCGAACGGGTTGTCGCCCTCATCAGAAAGAAACTGTTTATTAAAAAAGGTATCCATGTAGTGTATGACATCAACATGAGAGAGTATTTTATAAGTACAAAAGACAATAGAGAGAAGCTTAAAAATTATTACCTTAGAAGTTAATCAGTTAATGTCCAACATATCCAAACTGTGGTGATCCGGAAGGGAGCCCAAGAAAGGAGGCTTGGGTGTAGTGAGACACTGAGGGAAAAGACACTTGAGATTTGAAAAGGCTAACTGGCGATTTATGTATATTTGAGGAAAACTGACCGTTAAACCGATTTTTCTTTTTTCGTTTTTCGAATCTGGGCACAGACATCTTGGTGGTAAAAAAATTGCGAGGCAACCTTAGGGGGTCACACGATAAAAAAGGCGGTAGTCAAAATTAAAACCGGATGTTGTGAGTCAAAAGATTTAAAATATGGTAAAGGTCCGGAGTACACCAGAACCGTGTGAACTACAACTATATACTGTGACGTACCCAGAGGTGGGGAAGCAAACCGTCAGACTTTCGAGCTTTGTGTCATGTATTCTTCATAGCAGAGAGTCACCACAACCAAACCGATACATTGATAGATAGTGATATCAGATTTAAGATACACTCTTAGACCTTAACTTATGGAATAGAAGACCGTAAGGGGCATGTAATTTCTTTGTGTCCTCTTGTTTGTTCAGGGAATGGGTTTGGAGGTGGATGTGTATCATTTCCGAGGTTAAGCGTTTACCTAATGCAGGCTCTTTATCTAGAATTTTTACTTTGTCCCAATCAAAAGTGTGTTTGTACTGTGTCTGGTGGTGGGAAATCACTGAGTGATCTTTCGGGTCTTTATCTATGTTGGTTGAATGTTCCTTGATACGTACTTCTAGTTCACGTTTAGTCTGGCCAACGTAAGAGGCTGGGCAGTTGCTGCAAGAGATCTTGTAAACGACATTGGTTTGTAGAGAGGCTGGTAGACGATCCTTTCCCTTAGTTACAATATTAGTTAGGTTTCTATTAGTCATGGAAACTACAGAGACTTTATGTTTCTTC
>JAEUYN010002086.1:0-11538 GCA_018257835.1 Euura lappo | reverse complement strand
AATAATAAATTAAAAATCAATATTGTAATATTTCTTGTATTTCATTTCAAGCAAATATTCTTTTATAAATTTATTATTACTCACCTTATCAGCCATTATCGTTTAGAAGTATTATTATTTTTAATCGTTGACATAGCAATTCACCTGAAAACAAATCGTATTTTATTTTACTTTATTTAGGGATATTGAATTCATACAGATGGCAGCAGCAATCGTATTTAAAAAATAAAATAATGAAGCAGGATGTCTATAACTCTCGAAATCGAATGTTTGGCATCTATTTGATTCGGACGCCGGGAATTACTTATGGCGCCATAGACCTGGACGCCGGGAACTGTGACGCGACAGATTTGGACGCCGGGAACTGTGGCGCGATAGACCTGGACGCCGGGAACTGTGACGCGACAGATTTGGACGCCGGGAACTGTGGCGCGATAGACCTGGACGCCGGGAACTGTGACGCGATAGACCTGGACGCCGGGAGCTATGGCGCGATAGACCTGGACGCGCCACAGACCTGGACGCCAGGAACTGTGACGCGATAGACCTGGACGCCGGGAGCTATGGCGCGATAGACTTGGACGCGCCACAGACCTGGACGCCAGGAACTGTGACGCGATAGACCTGGACGCCGGGAGCTATGGCGCGATAGACCTGGACGCCGGGAACTGTGGCGCGATAAATCTGGACGCCGGGAGCTATGGCGCGATAGACCTGGACGCGCCATAAACCTGGACGCCGGGAACTGTGACGCGATAGACCTGGATGCGCCAGAAACTATGGAGCGAGAGACCTAAACATCCAGAACGATGGTGCGATATGGCGCGAGAGACCTGGACGCCAGAAAGTAACCATGGACCTGGGCGCCAGGAACTATGGCGCGATAGACCTGGTCATTCAGAATTATGGCGATAGACCTGGACGCCGGGAATTATGGCGCCATAGACCTGGATTCCGGGAACTGTTACGCGATGGACCTGGACGCCGGGAATTTTGGCGCCATAGACCTGGACGCCGGGAACTGTGACGCGATAGACCTAGACGCGCCAGAAACTATGACGCGAGAAACCTAATCATCCAGAACGATAGCGCGATATGACGCGAGACCTGGACGCCAAGAAGTAACCATGGACCTGGGCGCCAAGAACTATGGCGCGATAGACCTGGTCATTCAGAATTATGGCGTGATATGGCGCGATAGACCTGGACGCCGGGAATTATGGCGCCATAGACCTGGACGCCAGGAAGTAACCTGGACACCCAGAACTATGGACCTGAGCGCCAGGAACTATGGCGCGATAGACCTGTACATTATCGATACAATAAATAATGCCGTGTGTATTATATTTTATGTATTATTTTATATATTTATTGTTATTATTCGGAAACAATCATTTTTTTATTTTAGATTAAATTGATAGATGATATGTAAAGCTCACAATGAAAAAGAGAATCATGGACAAATATGTGAATTCAACTAACTGCACATTTTTTATTTTTTAAATTTCGCGAGCTCAACAGCACATTTTTTATTTTCTACTTCCAACTTTGGCCAGCTCCTTTAATAGATTGCACAAATTTTTGCGGTCGTTATTTATTTTTTTTATTTTTTCAACGAAGTTCGCGTACCGGATTTCTTGATTCTTTTTGTAATAATAATTTTTTTGCTGCCATGCTTTCCCTGCGCGCTTTCCTCTCATTCTTCTTCCTGAAAAAATGAATAGACAGATGATGATTAAACGTATACAATATGCGCTATTATAATAACATATTTAAAGAGAAAGATAAAAACCTCTCTTTCCTTCCACGTAACTACGGCGAGGATTGTGCCTATTCTGCGGTAGATCTTCGGCATTTTCCTCTACACTTTCTACGTCTTCGACGTTCATCTCAGACGCCGGAGTATCTTTTTTACTCTGTGCGGCCATCTGCAACAGAATGCAAAGAACAATACATTTATAAGTTGTACTTGAAGATTTATTTGTAGAAAATAAATTCGTATTCAATGTATGAAAAAATACTTACTTTCCGAGCGACGTTCACGGTTGATGGGTAGAAGAAATGTAACGTTTTCATTCTTCATTTATTAATCACCTTGGAAATGTATACAGATTCATTTTTTTTTTTAATTGGCAGTGATTAGCCAAGTCGATATTGGTTGGTCGGTATTGATCTACGAACCAATCGAAATATTACTACAACGGATTACGACCAATAGATTCACACCATAGTTTCTGGCGTACAAGTTTACGAACCAATCGAAATATTACTACAACGGATTACGACCAATAGATTCACACCATAGTTTATGGCGTACAAGTTTATCGTGCTGGTGTCCAGGTCTATCGCGTCATAGTTCCTGGTGCTTAGATCTATCACGCTATAGTTTTTGGCGTACAGGCTAATCGTCTATCACGCCATCTGGCGAATATGTATCGTACGTATATGTATCTATAGGAGAATCATATTGGTTGATTGATCTACGAACCAATCGAAATATTACTACAACTGATTACGACCAATAGATTCACACCATAGTTTCTGGCGTACAAGTTTACGAACCAATCGAAATATTACTACAACGGATTACGACCAATAGATTCACACCATAGTTTATGGCGTACAAGTTTATCGTGCTGGTGTCCAGGTCTATCGCGTCATAGTTCCTGGTGCTTAGATCTATCACGCTATAGTTTTTGGCGTACAGGCTAATCGTCTATCACGCCATCTGGCGAATATGTATCGTACGTATATGTATCTATAGGAGAATCCTGTATCCTTCTGTGACACAATAATTGAAGTAATGACAACATTTGTTCTTTGTTTATCAAAAGACGCTTCGTCTTGAAAGTGAAACCATTCAAGATAAAAGGTTGGAATTTCAAAGTGAAGTCTTAAATCTATAATCGGCGAAACGGACGGAATCGTGGTGAAAATGATACCAGATGGAAACTGTTTGTTCAGGGCCTTATCGTATTGTTTGTTCAACAACCAAGAGAAACATCAAAAGGTAAGAGAATCTATTGTTCGACATGTCATTCAGAATTGGTCAGAATATGCAGAATTTATTGTTGGGGATGAATCCCATGTAATACAGCTTGCGTCCTCGAATGATTATTACCGCTACATGAGTAAAAAGGGGACACATGCTGGAGACGTTGAATTGACAGCAGCGGCAAAAGTATATAAGATCAGACTATTTGTTCATCGCTCAGGTAATCCCATACCCAAGGAATATGGATCAGCAAATACGCGACAATTTTCACTTCTGTATAGCGGAGACGGTGATCATGGTCATTATGATTTTTTATGGCAAACTGACTCATTGTGTGATCCATATCCATTGGAAAGAGATTTTAATCAGACACAAAGTGTATCTTCTTTTGACTTTGAACACGATGTGCCATTGTGCCAACAGCAGCCCGTTAACAAATCTTACAATTATTTGAACGCTGGTAGACTAAAATCGACATTAAAATCTACGTTGACTGAGCAGCAAAAGCGTGATGAGACAAACAGAAATCGACGTGAAAAATATAGGCAGACAAGGCTTAACGGAGATGCTGAGAGCGTGGATCATGCAAAGCGTGATGAGACAAATAGAAAACGACGTGAGAAATATTGGCAGAAAAATAAAGTGGAAGAAGTATATAAAAATACAAGGCTTAACGAAGATGTTGAGCGCGTGGTTGAAGATCATTCAAAGCGTGAAGATCATAACGATTTATCGAATGTAGTTAAAAGGAGTAATATAGAAAAAACAGAAAGATGTTTAAAGCATGATGAAACAACCATAAATCGACGTGAAAAATATAGGCAGACAAGGCTTAACGGAGGTGCTAAGAGCGTGGATAATGCAAAGCGTGATGAGACAAATCGAAAGCGACGTGAGAAATATTGGCAGAAAAATAAAGTGGAAGAAGTATACTATAAAAAGACAAGGTTTAACGAAGATTTTGAGAGCGTGGTTGAAGATCATTCAAAGCGTGAAGATCATGACTATTTATCCAATGTAGTTAATCGGATAACTACTGATGATGAGAGTATGGTTGTAGATCATACAGGTGTATTCAAGATAGTTGAACAGACGACTTTCGTTGATCTTGAAGACGAGGTATCGTTAATTGACAAGCAACTCACGCAAAAATCGAATAAAAATCGTAATAATAAAAAGATAAGTAATATAGAAAAAAAAGAAAGCTGTTTTCACGGTGATATATCGAATGATATATATGCAAATCTAGAAGCATTAGATATCGGGGACATGACAATGATTTGTAAACATTGTGAAGCTGTTTCATTTGTGAACGAACCGGGTAGGACTCCGAATAATTGTGCCATGGAGGAAAAGTGCAGCTGCCACCCTTAACGACATATCCAAAAGAATTAGAAGTTCTTCTTGAAGGAAACGATGAGGTTTCAGTACATTTTAGGCAATTTATTAGATCTTATAACGATTCGTTTGCATTCGCATCGTTCAATTGTACGGTTCCTGATATTGGAGGTCGAGGGCCATACATTATGAAAATCGTAGAAGATGTTAGTTATCTCTAGTATCCTTTTGAACTCCGGCCAATTCGGATTACAAGTAATTGTGACAAATAAATCTGGCCTACCAATTTCACGTACCATAGCCATAGCATCCTGATAATTTTGTTGCATGTGCCTTGGACTTCCGATATATGTTGATGGTAAAATAAATAAATTTCCCAAACGTTCTTTAGTTTCGAAATTACTGGAATCATTGGATGCGCTATGTGAAACATGATCCATCAAACCCTGATAACATTCTATTCGTAAATTTTTTTGGTTGTATCGAAAGTAGTTTAGTCTGTTACTTTCGATTATTATAAATGCTTGTATGATATAATGTTGTGTTAAACGTCCACAAAATAAAATCGGGTTGAATTTATTTTTGGGTCTATACGCTAAACGATATGAATAGTACTGTAAAGCGGTCAACCTTTTAGTACTATTTTTATTTTGTTTGATTGATGGACTCCATCCTAAATCGCCGGAGGGAAATATAATGGGGAAAGTCATCGGATCTAGATGGCATGACAACTTGTTCAAAACATCAATACCCGTATCATTTTTCGGATCATTTTTTGGATAGACACACAAATCGAAATTACACGGAATTTGACCGTCTTTAGAAATTATTAAGGCGGCACATTCTGCAGTTACCGGTGCATTATAGACATATTTGCTCAGAGATGGATGTCGAGTGAAGTATAAGGAATATTCTGGAAGAGTCTTGTCTTTGGATAATTCGTGTAAATTTCTGTACTTCATAGCATACGGATTATTATTTAATACTTTAGTTATAATTTCAACATGTTATTTCACCAAATTCTCATTATTTTTTAATCTCTCCTGAATCGCTCTGCAGTCGTCATAAATATGTATAAATCTGTCCGCAATAAGGATTATCACCTTTCTTCACGCTTATTGTTGTTGGGGTAGTATGACAGACTTGTCCTTGAATTTTTAAGTTATACAGGGTGGTTTGGAATGCTCCCACTTTGAGGTCATCAGCGGGTTCCTCGACGCAAAATAAGACGAAAATCATTCATGCAATTTTTTTGTTAGAGCCATGGTTTCCAAGTAATAGCCGATCAGAGTCCGCCAATCCTAGCGCAGATCAGCGACCGGCTCAGGGCCGTCGCACAGTGGCTCGAAATCGTTAAAAACCGACCGAAACTACAAAAAGACGAAAATTGTGACAAAAAGTTTTCGAGGTCGCTGATTACGAATCTGGACTCAAAATTATCAAAAACAAGATGGCGGCCCCAATATGGCGGCCGGAGACGATCAAAAATCGTCAGATATACGTGAAACTCGATACTCGGGGGGTTCGCAGGGTCTCTGATTACGAATCTGAACTCAAAATTATCAAAAACAAGATGGCGGCCCCAATATGGCGGCCGGAGACGATCAAAAATCGTCAGATATACGTGAAACTCGATACTCGGGGGTTTGCAGGGTCGCTGAATACGATTCTGAACTCAAAATTATCAGAAACAAAATGGCGGCCACAATATGGTGGCCTAAGATGCTCAAAATTCGTCAGATTTGCAGACTTCCTAATAAGCTCTCTAGCACTCATATGATACCCTGGTGAAAATAATTTCTACGCCAAACTACGAAAAATACCGAAGCGTAAAAATGCGTAGAAAAACGAGGTTTTTCGTAATAATTCATAATTTTTCGTAATTTGTCGTAGTTGTTCGTAGTTTTGGAAGTAGAAAACTACGAATTTTCATGAACAATTACGAAAATCTACAGTTTTCCCACAACGGAATATCAGTTCTACGAGTATCTACGGGAATCTACGAATATCTACAAACGGAATGAAGCTGAATGTTCTTGTCTTGAGTTGTCGTAGTTTTTCGTAGTTTTGGAAGTGGAAAACTACGGATTTTCTTGAACAATTACGAAAATCTACAGTTTTCCCACAACGGAATATCAGTTCTACGAGTATCTACGGGAATCTACGAAAATCTACAAACGGAATGAAGCTGAATGTTCTTGTCTTGATTTGTCGTAGTTTTTCGTAGTTTTGGCAGTGGAAAACTACGGATTTTCATGAACAATTACAAAAATCTACAGTTTCCCGACAACGGAATATCCCTGGTAAAAATAATTTTCACGTCAAACTACAAAAACTGTCAAATCGTAGAAATGTTCAGAAAATCGGAATTGTTTGCAATTTCTCGTAATTTTTCGTAGTCTTTCGTAGTTCCGGAAGTAGAAAACTACAAAATTTCATGATTAATTATGGAAATTTACATCTTTCAAGCAACAGAATATCTTTACTACAAATATCTACGAAAGTTTACGAAAATCTACGACCATGATCAACCCGAAAAAATTTTCGTAAATTTTACGGAATATGGTAGATAAGAATTGCACAAACTATGAATATCTACGAACATTTACAGAAATTTACGACTGAAATGTATGAGAATCTTTTCACGTAGATCGCAAGTATAAAACTACAAAAAATTACGATAATTTAGAATTTTCTACAACAAAAGTGAAAAGTCTAATTGCCGGAAGGATTTGATTAAACTTTGGCGATTGTTTGTTGAATAGTACGAATTTCTACGCAAAATTACTATAATGTATGATTTTCTACGAAAAGCTGGCAGAATATGAAGCTTAACGTGACAAAGCTTTTCAAATATTCAGTTGAAGTTCCATGTCAGTCACTAACTTCATGTTGCCAGAAAATGTCAAGTTCTGCAAGGAGATGAATTTGGGCGAGTTGAAGACCATACATCTGGGGATCACCGAGGTTAAGCAACATCGGACGCGGTCAGTACTTGGATGGGTGGCCCCTAAAAGTGAGCTAGGTTCAAATCCTTCTGGGGGTAAATTTTTTTTTTTAATTTTAAATTCAATAATTCCATCAACGTTGAGTAGATTTTTTCTAAAAATAGGTCGAATTACTATGAAATCGCTTCGTTTATTAAATTGCGGTACGGGTAGGATCCAGGTACAATCCCGAAACTGGCTTCTACAACTATCTACGAAAAAACTACGAGGAACTACGATAAACTATGAATACCTAGAAACGACAATTCATATAGACATCGAATTTCATTCTACAACTATCTACGAAAAACTACTACTCTGTACAAAATCTGGCGTAAAAATAAACTACGAAAAGTCCGAAATCCGATACTTTTTCGTAGATTCTGTTCGTAGTTTGGCGTAGAAATTATTTTCACCAGGGTACCCGAAATATTTTTCCGATATTGTTCAATTAGATTTCGAGTTGAATGTACTAGCTTTCGTATTGTTGTATTTTTCACAATTTGTCGTTACATATACGAACACATGCTCATAATTGTATCATACGAAATATGAATTATTAGCATAAGCACGAAACTTCCAGAGTCGCTTAAAAATGACGCGATGCGGCGCGCCAGCCAGCCAGTGTCCGTATTATAAGACCAAAAAACTGCCGCACGCCAAGTCCGGAAAGCGCCCGTCCACACTGTAATTCATCTTATCGCGAGGAAGGTACCGAGGGTGGCTAAAATTTTTTCGAATTCTTTCAGGTAATAGTATAAACTTGAGACCTAAACTCGTTTCATCACCTGATCTGGCGGTATACGTAACTTTGAGGTTAGTTAAGAACGAAAATCGTCAAAATTTACTGTCTTTGTTATGTTCAGCAATCTACATCAGCAATGATGTTCAGATCAAACAAACGTGACAAACATGTGATCTGAGGCTTTCTTATTTACTGGCCAAGGTGTGTATACTATTTTTCTGCTCGACGCAGCCGGAAAGCGGCAACTTCGTTTAGCGCAGCGGCCAGAAAGTTGCCACTTTCCGGCCGGAGGGCAGAAAAAAGTATGACCGATCTTTGCATTTTTCTGAACCGGTATTTGTGAATGAAAAAGAATGTGGTGAAATTAGGCTGTGCGAATAGCGTTTGAATTAAATTGGGAATTTGAGCTTTCTAATAATTCGAATCATCGAACAGTTTGAGTTTTCGAATAATTCGACACATTTGAAGTATTCGAATCGTTGAAATATCCTATCCTATCCTATTATTCGCGCTTTTCGAACTCCTCGATTTTTTTTAGATTCGGACCTTGTGAAGATTGGAATCAACCGAATAAGTCGAGTACGTATTATTCGTGTTATTCGATCCGAATACCCAACATTTCAATATCATGTCAATAGAGCTCTATTTTTCCGCTCACTCGGTTCAACTAATTTCTTCCTATATTCCAGGCAGGATACATATCCACAGTCGAACAACGAACAAATATGTACGAACAATTCGAGAGATAGAAATCCTCGTCTTGATTTTTATTTCGCAAGCAGGTGAGAGTGGAGCTAGCTTTGAACACATTCAGGAATAAAGGAATAAAGAGTTCAAAAGAGTTCGATAAGAATTCGAAAAAATTTTAGCCACCCTCGGTACCTTCCTCGCGATAAGATGAATTACAGTGTGGACGAGCGCTTCCCGGACTTGGCGTGCGGCAGTTTTTCGGTCTTATAATACGGACACTGGCTGGCGCGCCGCATCGCGTCATTTTCAAGCGACTCTGGAAGTTTCGTGCTTATGCTAATAATTCATATTTCGGATGATACAATGATGAGCATGTGTTCATAGATGTAACGACAAATTGTAACAAATACCACAATACGAAAGCTAGTACAATCAACTCGAAATCTAATTGTACAATATCGGAAAAATATTTCGGGTATCATATGAGTGTTAGAGAACTCGTGTCGAATGTTGTGATTTTTATCTTTGATCAACGTTGTGTCGGTTTGTGGTGTTATTTCAGGATCTGGAGAGAAAAGTATGATGTTATTAGGAAGTCTGCAAATCTGACGACTTTTGAGCATCTTAGGCCACCATATTATGGCCGCCATTTTGTTTCTGATAATTTTGAGTTCAGATTCGTATTCAGCGACCCTGCAAGCCCCCGAGTATCGAGTTTCACGTATATCTGACGATTTTTGATCGTCTCCGGCCGCCATATTGGGGCCGCCATCTTGTTTTGATAATTTTGAGTTCAGATTCGTAATCGAGACCCTGCGAACCCCAGTATCGAGATGCGTATATCTGACGATTTTTTGATGAATGCCGGTACCATATTGAGCCGCCATGCTGTTTACGATAATTTTGAGTCCGAATTCATCAGCGACCGAGAGGCTTTGTCACAATTTTCGTCTTTGGTTTCGGTCGGTTTGCTGATTTCAGCTAATGCGACGGCCCGCAACCGGTAAAGCTGATCTGCGGTGGCGGACTCTAAACTATTACTGAAACCGTAACCTAACAAAATTGCAGGAATATTTCGTCTTATTTGCGTCGAGAAACCCGCTGACCTCAAAAATGGGAAGCATTCTTGTATATACCGTGTCTAGGTTTAGTTATGAATTTAGCATTGAAAGTTGTAAATGAAAATCGACTATTATAATAACGAATCAGTTCCCGGTATTTTTTTTGATAAAGCAAATTTTTTAAATCGTCATGATAATCATGTAATGGAGGAAGTTCGATTTTTCCACCGTCACAACAACTTTTTTTTGAAAATTCCTGGGACCAGAAAAAAGCCGAACAATAACTACAAACATAATCCATGTCACCGATGTCTGAATAATTCACGTTTGTCGGATTTCTTTTATTAATTTTTTGACTAAGGCGTTTGTTCACCAGTCGTTCCTCATTCATCTGATGTACTAAATCCTTTTTTCTTTTTTTCGTCAAGCGTTTTTCGTCCATGTGAGTGACCAAATCCTTCTGTCTTTTCTTGATCAACCGTTCTTCATCCATATTATCAACCAGATCCTTCTGTCTTCTCTTGATCACCCGTTCTTCGTCCATAGTATCAACCATATCCTTCCGTCTTTTCTTGATCACGTGCGCTTCATCCATCTGATTGACTAAATCCTTATTCCTTATTGTCGTCAAGCGTTCTTCGTCCATGTGAGTGACCAAATCCTTCTGTCTTTTCTTGATCACCCGTTCTTCGTCCATATTATCAACCATATCCTTCCGTCTTTTTTTGATCACGTGCGCTTCATCCATCTGATTGACCAAATCCTTATTTCTTATTTTCGTCAAGCGTTCTTCGTCCATGTGAGTGACCAAATCCTTCCGTCTTTTCTTGATCACCCGTTCTTCATCCATATTATCAACCAGATCCTTCTGTCTTTTCTTGATCACCCGTTCTTCGTCCATATTACCAACCATATCCTTCCGTCTTTTTTTGATCACGTGCGCTTCATCCATCTGATTGACCAAATCCTTAATCCTTATTTTCGTCAAGCGTTCTTCGTCCATGTGAGTGACCAAATCCTTCTGTCTTTTCTTGATCACTCGTTCTTCATCCATATTATCGACCAAATCCTTCTGTCTTTTTTTCTCAACACGTTTCTCGTTAAAATTAAGGTGGCTCAAGCACGAAGGTCCGAATTTCGCGGGGGCTAAAGCAAGGCCCTCTATTTTTCCTCGAAAACGCAAGATTGCCATAATACAGTTACTCGCGATCAAATTATTGACAATTTCATGCATAAGTCATTAGTTGTATGCCAGTAAATAAAGACCGTGAAATAAGAATAATTTCATGTTACGATACTGCATACAGAAGTATGGCAACATCGCGACTATCTGTCTCACTCTCTCTAGTGATAAACGGCCGGAGCTTCGATTCTCGCGCATGCGCTCAGCTATCATAATTCTGTCCAGCTGCCGAATTTCTACGCGGTCCCATAACCTCTCTGAATTTCAAAGTTTTCGAAACTTTGACATTGAATATCTCATAACAGAAGTCGATGACCCCCCACTTTATCGTTGTATTTGCAATTCTCGTGGTCTAATCAGCGTTACTCTAGTTTCTCGTCAACATCTGTTCGGTAGATGCAGAGATATTACTCGGCCCAAATAATTCAGCCTCATTCTCCCATAAGCCCCGTGTTAAAAAATCGAATTTCAACAATATTTATCTCTCTTATCTAGTCGATGACCTGGTCTGAGATTTTGCGTACGTGAAGATGAGTACT
>JAEUYN010002085.1:0-98122 GCA_018257835.1 Euura lappo | reverse complement strand
TAAGATATCGAAAAATGTCAGGAGGCATTGAAAGGTTCGAAAAAATTTCGGCGATTGTGTACAATCCCCTTTTCCGTCGGTGTTCTTTTATCTCTGTCCACGATTGAAAATGTCGTGAATATTGCCGAAATTACCTCTCCGCGTGAAATGTAGATGTATACCTTGTTGATAAAAGTCGAAAACATTCTGAGTATCGGTATGGAGTGACCAGAGTGTTAGTAAGTATGATAACGATTGTTCACTTCAGGACTTAAAAATTGATTTTGACTAATTTTCGACTTTCACATACAACTGTAGCAACGGTTATATACTCTGACTACGTGCATACATATTTACTTATTCACAGATTCACTGGTAACTGGTCATGGACATATTTCTGTGCTGACCGGCGCGGTGTATTTTATTATGCAAAATGTCCTCGGCGCCTTTTTTTATTGGCACTCATTTTGTTTATCCCACTCTTCAACCGCGTCAGTTTTATCGATCAGTGAATACGTCACGTATTCATGTCATCGCGGGCCATTCTCTAAGTCTAGAAACAAAACTATGATCATAGACGTTGATGGACTCGGCGCCATTGATGTAACTTCAGACATATCTAAACATTTCATATATTCCGAATCTGGAGTGTTCTTCCGGGAAAACCTTTGCATTGAATTGTACAGTACAGGTAGCTCGCGTGGATAAAAGTAATGTAGCGGCTGTACAAAGCTAGACAACGGAGGCTTTTAGTAGACTGGAAATAATTTCATGTTTATTTTAATACCTGAATATAAATTATAAGATTTCTTTTACTAATAAATGGAGTACGCACAAACTGCCAGCTTCCAGTTTGGGCTCATAATCAAACGAGTACATTCGGTATGTAATCTGTATGAAATCTTACTGACTCCACAGATTAGGTTAATTACATTGCTACATAGATACATTATGCTAATTGCTAATTAGTTCAATGAAATCAACGCTGCGTGTAGAAAGCACTCGGTGCTGCCGGATTGTCATCACGAGGGAATGCTACGCCCATACTGTTCTGGAGTGGAAGGTGAAACCTCGAGTGAAACAGAACTGGTGCAATACGTAATGTGGGAAATCTAGAATCCTAATTTAATCGTCTAGAAAAAGCCGCACACTTCAATACGACTACTCGGGTACAAAGAGCTTTTTCTAGAAGTACTCACTCCTCAATACTTATCAGTGCCTATACTGGTGTGGAAAATCTACGGGTTGAGTCTGGGTCCTCACTAATTACACTGAAGGTTGGCTTGACCTCTAACCCTTGGCTGTTTGAAGGAATTTATGTGTGTCCTGAGACGCGTGCGGTAGGTATATACCCATACAGCATTATACAGCAAAAAGTTCTCAATATCGCAATATTTTCTCGCAGTGCGGAAAACTTTATCTCAGACATATGAATTTGTAATATTGCCGTGTCATTGCAGATAGATGCCAGAGAGCGGGCATTGCAAGATCGTGGCAATAATTCACCACTTTGGGTGGAAAAGCAGATTAATTCGTATCGGACGTAGTTGATTACTATCTCAACTGACGTACTAATAGTACTAATAGTAGAAACTCTTTTCACACTTGCGTTATTTTCCTGGTAAGATTTGACAGGATAATAATAGTGAAATGGACAATATTTCATGAAAATGAGCAAATTCAAGTCGTCATTATGCCACTTGGAATTAGTGTGGAATAAGAATTTGGTATTATACTCCTCGAAAGTAAAATTTACCTCCTATCGTTAGACGTGTGATGTTAACATTAATGAATTAAGAAAATTTCAGAACAAAAGTTCACAAACTATGATACATTGCTTAACTTTGGAATGTCTAAATGATATGAAAAAGTATTTTGTAACTCATTGCTGGAAACAATCTTTCCACAAACTTCTTTTGGCTCGGCTTCAGGACCGCCCAGCTGAGTTCTGAAGGGTTTCATTTTAGTCTACGGAATAGCGGTGCATGAAGTATGGTAGCAGAACCCTTGTCGTAATCATGCTGAGGTCATGTATACCGCGAGCATGACAAACTTGATCTACAATTGAGGAAAATACTGGTGAAAAGTAACTCTGATATACTTACACGAAAAGTACGAAGTTTGAAAAAGAACTTGACACTTCATCGATGAAATTTTACACGTGGAAGGAAAATATTATAGAAAAAGCTATGTTATATAACTGCTATATATAACTGCTGAACAAACCAAACGATTTATCTAAGCTTATGTATTCCGAAAAGGTGAGAGAAAAATTTCGTGCAGATAGAAAAAATAAAAAATGCTGTCTTGATGTTATACAGGGACTTTGGAGTCACTTTTGACAGTGAATCAGTCTCACTCGACTCATTTAACAAATTATTGAACTAGAAGCATTAAAAATCTGAGGACTCGAGGAGAGGTTCCGACTTCGTAGTCTGGCAGTAAACGCCAGGTAATCGCGGAAGTCTTGTGTTCGTTTTTCAGTGCGGTGTCATTTCTCCCAAGAAGAAGTTCACGTAAAGACGGCCTCGAACTCACCGACTCGCAGGAAAATTTATGAGCATAGAAGAAAGAGGCGGCTGAAATCTTTGGGATCTCATATTTTCAAAATTCAAGACTCCCCTTCACTGTTATAGCAGTATAATTTTGCGCCAGTGACGTCATATTCTGCATCTAATCACGGCGAAAATCGACTTCGCAAAATTACGAAATACTGTCATTATCCTTTTGCCGTCTGCAGAATTTTGGAACACCTGGAATAATGTCATGGACAAAAACCTTTCCATGAATCATTTGCTTCGCATATTCTCTGCAGGAGTCACAACCACGCGTCATTGCTCTTCATGCCGCTGGTGACAAGGACGACAAAAAACAACGTTCAATAGATAATAGAAAGCAGTCTTCCACAACCGGGATGGGACCTGGCATGTTGGAGTGGCTCCTTCGATCCACTGCGCATGGAAGATTGAAAGTGAAGAAAAGTCGGTCAGCCAAAATAAGAAGGGGCGAATTCTATATTGAAATCAATTACGGAAATTGGAATATGCAGATTTGAATTCGGGCCGTCAGCCCGAATATGTGAGTTTACTGGACTGAACAATTCCACGTTAACGTTCCAGAAAATTTGAATCTACTTTGACGTGGCATTCACATCGTCCGAAATCGAGGGAAACAAGCTGCTGAAAATTATGCTTACTCAGAAGGCTATATTCCATGCGATTGGTCGAAAGGAGTTCTCACGTTTTACTTCTTTGATGGTAGCTTTGCGATACCTGCAGAAGTCTACTTCTTGAGCGGAAACTCAGGTTTCCAAATACAGTTGGTCACTTGCCAAACCAGGCTCATTGCCACCCAACAAATATCTCACTTAGACCCAAGACTGCAGATAAGTTTCCTCCAACAGAATTAGGAATGACTTGCGACTCAGTTTAAGTATAAATTTCGAGCTACAATCTTATGACTCATAATCTTTGAGCCATCAAATATCCACACCCACTATTTTAATCAAAAGTTGTGTGCTAATACAACAAGTTCTATTGGTTTATCTTCATTCACCTGATGAAGAGTTGCTTGAAACTATCAGTGACACCAGACGAGTCGATACTTTGAAAAATACCTGATATCGTAGAGATAAAATTCAAGATATGGAATCCCTAATTCGAAGGTGGTCCCACTACTACCGGACTAGAGCCTCACCAGGATTCTTATAGATGCCTTGGCATACTTTAGGATCCTATTTTATGAATCGTTATAATCCTCAGGGCCTCGTCACAAATCGGAACAATTCTTCCGAGTTGTATCACAGCTTTGAACGGATTGAACTACAGATGTGAATCTTAGAATCTTAGTAATCTTTGTACATTCTGTTGGTAGAGAGCACTCTGTACATTACAAGACAGTATATCTGCCCTGAATCAGGATTCACTCTGTAACAGGATTCTTTCAGTAAAGAAACTTTTCAGTGAGAAAATGGTTGCAAAAGGAGTATCAGGTTTTAATGAATGGTAAATTCACCGTCAACGAACAGATATAAAATACGTCGAAGCATATTTCAGTCACAGGTACTATACGTGAATTTAGTCTCAGGCTCGTGACAAACTGAGGGCTTAGTCAATTTCTTCTCACGCTTTTTCGAATTGGGAATAATGATTCGCTATCAATCTTGATTCAGAGTCGAGTTTCTTAAGCCTCGAGGGGATCGAGCGGCGTCAATTTAATTAATAGCATCCTGAAGTAACATTTTCAATCCTATGCTATTACGATTGAGATATTCAATGCGGGATACATTGAATCTTTTCTTAAACAGATCAGAGGTTAAGATACATGAAATATACAGGGTGAGTTTTCTCCGACTCTGAACGAGGGAGGGGCTTATTACTGCCAATTGCTCCGCCCCTTGGCCAATCACAAGCTGTTATCAAAATCTAACCTTACATCAAGCCGTCCATACCTGGTCTGGTCGAGTAAGGTATTGATGATCGTCGAATGAAAACAATGAGCAGATTAGGACCTTCAACCCCTGTTTATTGATTACCAAGTATTTACTCTTGTAGCCTTATCTGAATCATTCGGACTCTGCTCTCTGAAACGTCAACTAAGATTTTGATAACAACTTGTGATTGGCCAAGGGGCGGAGCAATTGGCAGTAATAAACCCCTCCCTCGTTCAGAGTCGGAGAAAACTCACCCTGTATAGTATAAAAGCATGACAGAAATTCGGCCCTCTTTAATCGTTCGAATTCGAAATATTTCCAACAACCGTTTTAGCGTCGGTTATGTAGGCCAAACATAGTGGCCATAAAGATGAGTTATTTGTTCAATAAGTTTTCGTACACACCAGTAGTTGCGTTATTTCAACCATTTCGACAGGTTTGACGTGCTTCTATATCCAGCAAAGCGTGTCGCCACAGCTCCTGTGTTGCACATTGACCAATATGCATCAATTGAGCAATGTACCACAGGTCACCCGCGATGTCAAAATAATGGCCTCAAACGTTCACTAGCTGCTCTCTACGCAAATGCCACTGGCTAAATGGAGAAGCGCACAATGTGCTAGTACACATTTTGACACCATATTTGTCAGTATAACCAAAAAGTTTCATTACGGATTATTTTAGCCAAAGCAGAGGCTTCATTTGTTTCTAAAAACTGCATGAGATATACAGAAGATTACCGCCGGAGGTTGGGTCAGGATGTCAGAAAATATTAGCGTTATCGGGAACATGAAGCTCGGCACTAGCCAAGGGTTGTCTGGGCTATCGGCGTTGTTCGTAACCCGTATAGTCGGACGATTTCTTTTCAGATCAAAAGAAGGCGATTAAGATAATGTCCGTCAGAGGTTGGGCTGACCGTAGAACCGATATCAGAACGGCCCCGTATATACTGGATCGAGAAATCTCGCATATAGTCAATGGTGACTCAACCAGTCGACCCTTTGACAACGTAGGCCAAACACGTCCGATCCCTTCTCGCGATCTTGCCATGTCACGAAATGGAGTTGAAGGAATCCAATGCGCTCCGAGGCTGTCCCCCCCCCTTGTTGACAGCCTTATTTTATTCCACGATAGGCTACCCAAAACCTCCCGCAATGAGTCTAGACGCTACATGCATTATAGATTTACGCTTTCAGACACTCTATCCTTTGTCAGATGTCAGATATATGAAGTTTCCTACAATCAATAACGTCAAGTTCACATTAATATGCGCGATTTTAGAGCCGTAGCAAACATCGACTTATCGCTTGTCATAACTTCGATTCCGCACGGCGGCATTACGTAGCCAATATGAAAATTTTTCATCAGCATTTGAAGAGGCTAGGGCGGTTGAATCATAAAACTGCTGAGCTGACAATTCATTCTAGAAGTCGTGGCGATGTGACATTAAACCGGAAAAGGTAGTAAAAAGCTCAGTTTATGAACATTTATTAAATTTGCTTTGCCTATATAGCTTTGAGGCATTCGTATACTTGTTCCCGTCGCCCGCCTGATTACTATTCATTTTACTTGCCACTGCCGCCAGTGACGGCACTGGACAGACTTTGCAAGTTTATTAATAAATAAACAGTCTAGTCCAATAACTTTCTCGTTCATTTCCACTGCGCAGCAGCTATGGACTATTATTGATCATGCGGTCGATCAATATCTCAATTGACATACTTGAGCGTGCGAATTCTGGATAATACAGGCTATGGCATGGAACCTATTCCTTCGGCAATTAATGACTCCATCTTAACTGATAAGGGTGGAAATGATTAAACCCGTGTTCCGTGAAGTGAGTGGAAAAACCCATAAGAGTAATCCCCGGATGCGTTGCGAATCCGTGTTCACACCCATTACCTCGTAACCTGTGATTTATTTCTGTTACCTATACTTTCAACTCATATACAGAAGCGAGGCCCTGCCACGAACCAAATTAGTAATGTGCTAGTGTCTCGTCTCGATCGAGAAGTTGTGAATAGAGCTTGAATTCTATAGAGCTCTATTCACAACTATACGATCTAGAACGTTAGGTTTTTTTCCGCGTGGTGTTGCTCTCATATGAGTCACAGAAATCATATAAGGTCACATCGATTCTGTCATTTTGTTTCACCAGACTTTTGCAGTTCCGTAAAAATGTCCATTCTATTTTTCGTTTATGGATGGATCCGTCGTATGGGCGGGATAAAGTATTCATCCACCGGCTACGCAATCCTAAAACCAATTTATTTTCGAAGAATGGGCCGTTAGGTAAAACCATTGTCGGATGATTTTTGATTTACTTTATACCTACATTCAACGGGGTCACCATCAATTTTAGTTTTCACAGAACAAACTATATGAATATGTCCGTCGTAATGCAGAATGGTTTATAAGTAATATCACAAAAATTTGAGATCTCCCTCGAGTGATTATTATACGTATCTTGAATTCGTCACATTCTCACAAAAAAAGAACTAAGAAAAAAAGTGGCAAAGAGTGAGAAATCGAAAGTTCTATGGGCTCAGTAGTTTTTCTCAAGTACCTACGTCCACGGCAGGCTCTTCTCTGATGGCTTTTTTTTACTTCGTAAAAGAAGCATTGCTCTCTTCTCTTCTCCAGTCATTCCCATTTTTTCGACCAACGTCAATCTCCATTATCCCATTGTTGTACTTGTATCAACTTTTATAAGCGCCAATGGAACGTGTGACCCTCGTGTTCCGTTCGTGAAAAGCTAATAGGGTGGAAGGGTTTAGTTTTAGGTTGTGATTTACTCGTGAAACTTTCTCATTATCGCTCAGGTTTCAGGCAGAACTTTATATGTAGACATGGACTCAGTAGTTATCACTACATTATTACAATCTTACAACAATTTACCTCCGTGGTATGCAGCGTTCTATAGGAATTGAGAATCATTCCTCGAAACTTTCTAAGCACTTCTATTTTTCTTCCACTGTTCCTACCACTCTTGGCGTACGTGATTCGTTTTCACAAGTACATGATCTATATTCTAGAGCCCCTGCTTGTGAGATGTCCGAATAGTCATATTGTATAGCCATAATATTATCTTTGTTCTGCGAATTTTCTTAGAAATGCGATCACATTTGAAATGAAGTATTCCCCTCCACACTCAAAATGACATTCTCATCTGCAGTTGAAGAATCTGCAGGACTTGACGTATGGAAGTGAATGGACGGAAATGTTGTGAGCATCGGATGTATCGAACGATAAGAAAATATGAAATAAGAAAAAAAAATATGTGAAAACGTTCGAGATGAGGTATAGAAAAAAAAGAAAATGGGCACCCTCGTACTTCGCATCAAGAATTCATTATATCTCCAAGGTACGTGTAATGGAAAGACATCGCTCCCGATAATTGAAAGTAGCCGTGCCAAAGAAGGGCCGGGAAGACTTTGCAAAAATGATTACTTATCAGACATAACCATTGGACAGATCAAACACACGATCAAATTGAAAATTCACGCCACTAGGCATGGCACCTTAAATCACAATAAATAGCTCTAGAAGATATCAAATGCACTATACGTCTTTGCTGCGATTCTTATAGATATATTCAAGCGAACTCAAGCGCTCTTATAAATACCCAACCAATTTGATATTTTTACACACTTGTCTGCGACTAGTTTGTGGTAAAATGTTATTACTGCGGTCGCCGACTGGGGGTGAATTCAGGTCTCGCATAAAATGTATATGAGCTGTAGGATCGGCTTTGTCCGTGCACATCTGTGAGGTGCGCGTGCTCCATTGAAGTGTGACACTAACGTACAGGCAACATTATCGAGCCACAACAAGTGGGCATTGCTTAACCAATCAATAACCTGGCGATCAGAGTTTGCTGCGGCTTTATACCCTCAAGCATAAAACTGAAGTAAAAACTTCCGAACGCTCGGCAATGAAAGCTCACACTAGACAAGGTCATTAGCGAAGGCTTGAGCGTTGATTATCCCGCAAAATAAGTATACAGCCCTTCTGAGTCTAACGGATCGTTAGAGAATAGTTCATACATATTTTCTCTCTCTTCATTTCCATTTCACTATACTGTCATTCGTCTATTATCTGCTCGAAGGCTTAATGGCTGCGGGCACTGGACTTGCTCTTAGTCCGACCATTCGCCATGAGGTTGCTCTCGGATCTGATTCTTTTCCGCACATACTGCACAGACAATTGGAGTGACATTCTACAACACAACAGGCGATGCGATATTACTGGAAAGTGAAAAGAACTATCTTTTCATCCGGTTTCAATGCAGTAGTACAATTGTCAGCAAGAACCACGTCGTTGGTACAGAATTATTGACCGCTTGTAGAAAAAACCATTCCCGGCTGCAGCGTTCACACACGTGCGGGTTTTACTCTCGGATTATGGCCACACGAGTCAGAGAAGGAACAGAGAATCATTCCCAGTTTATTTTTATGAGATACGAGATTTGTAGGTGTAAAAGTAACAAGCGGTTTCGTCAAGGATATTTTTCGTGAAGTACGATCTGTATAGAATTTGAGAAATCAGAAACCATTGGAAGTTTTGATTCCGGATGGAGGACTATTCGAGATTTGACTCTATTATTGAGAGACGATAAAAGTATTGATAATTTTAGAATAGCAGGTTTATTCCACGCAAAATCGTCCATAAGAACGGAAAATTCGATCTCGAACTCTTCGATCTGGACCAACATTTTAGAAAAAATTGTGTTCCACAGGAAAACAACTGATGTACAAGGATTTGAAGAAAGAAAATATTTTTGAACAATTTTACGAAACGTGAATTTTTGCTGATATCTCGTGACTGGGTCGAGCTAGGTGGTTCGACTGGGGGTCATCTTGAAGCTATTGAATAATTGATTGATTTTTCTGAAAAACACCCCCTAAGCGATTTGCCTGCGAAGCTGCGAAAAAAGTTCGGAGAGGGTATTATTCCGTTAAGAACTGAAAAATAGTTGTCAAGTGTAAAAACCGAGACGGCAGAGAACTAAAAGACGACTTCAAGAGTTGAAACAACATCTAGACGTCAAAAAGTGGGACATCTGGACATGGACATCTGTTTCATGTTAAGAATGTAGGTTACTGTACGGAATTCTACGTTCAAGTTTTATCATGTATTATAAAAGTCTGTCTGTAATTTCGAATCTCAGTTGCACGGATAATTGTTTTTCAATTTTGCTTTTTGAATTAATCTGTAGATCGAGACAAAATCAAAATGTAAATTTGACGACTATCTTGAAATCGGAAATTTATCATCTATTTTGATGCTGCATAGTTGATTGCTAGATTTCATTCAATTACCCAGAGAAATGCAAACGTTACGATGAATTTTATTACAGGTTGGAAGTCAGCCAGTTGAAAACCGGCAGTACGAATAGAACGAACATTATGTGGGAACCTTCCCGAGAGGTCAACGATTTTCCATCCATATTTCGCATTAATACGTAGTTTATTTTGATAATCCTTTCAACATATTCTTCAGACACTTCTGAATGAGATAAGCTTATACCAACCTTCGCAGTATCTGAAAATTGAAACATCAACGTTCAGAAAAATTCCTGACGTAAGAAGAAACATTGATGGCACATCTTTTTCTAAACAGTAAATCACACAGAACACCGAATAAGCATTCTTGGTTCTTGAGGAAGGTTCAGAATTGCATATTTACTCCAGATAAGTCCGGCTGCACCATGCTGAGTTAGATTTAATACAGCTTCGACTTTAAGTCCGTTTTGGCACGGAGGCGCGTCTAAAATTCTAAACATCGTAAAGAATATATGTATGGGTAGACCTTTGGCTTCTTTTCCTCGTAAAGAATGCTGCCGTTGTTTGAGCCAGAATCTACGACGGCGGCAAACGCTCAGAGATCCGCAGATGGTATATCCGAGACTCGAGTAATGGCTAAACATTTTCAATTTCTCAACGTAGACCGAAGATCGTTAATCTAGCACGGATACAACGCAGCATCCATACTGCAATTTGTTACACGATCAGTCCTGAACAAGGATGAGAGATACATTTTTCTCCCAGTTATTTTTTTACGGTAAAGATAATTTCCTTTTCATCCCTGAACTTTTGTTGAAGATAATCTTCACGCTTTCGCGTATATCTCGGCAGGTAACGTACCTCCAAGGCAAATCGTTTGACCGGGACGATCGGTTCCGGATCTCGAGGATCAAAGCTCGAGGTGTAAAGGGAGCGAATGAGACCCTGTCGAACGGAGGTAGAAATGTCTCTAGTGAGGATGCGCAGGAAGTTCTCTACTCCATTGTCCTCGATCCGTGAAATTTATCTTCTCAGAAATTGATAGTTGAATCATCGTTACAAGGAGCAATTTAACGATCATAGAACGGAGCACCTAGGAGGGTTTCACCTCTTCATTGCCTTTTGAGTAAGCAGAGTGGAAAGTAAAGGAAATATTCTCAGAAACTCCACGACCCTTACCGTCTAAAATTCAGGAAATAAAAGTGACCTAGGACAGGCAATTGTATGTACACAATTCCCCGACAGCAGTCTGCCATGTTTGAACGAAGGCCAGATCGATAGCGATAGGATAAGCAAATTCATTGTCACCATTTTTCCATCGCTCCTTCGTGTCACCTATGAATAACAATATCGCGCGTTGACAGGACTGACGATGAGCATCAGTTGCTGTTAATCACCCATTCTTCAATCGGTTGATAATGACGACTAAACAGCAATAGTAAGGCAGGAAAATTGGTGTCCCCGGTGTATTGTTTTCCCAGCCCGTCATAATCACCGATGGGCGCCGATGTACAGAATGGAACCATCCGGCTATTGTACCTCGGCTATCGCATCGACATTCTGGTTTATGGCAATCCAATTTTTCTTGCGGTATAAACGACGGCAGTATGGAAGAACGTGACATCTCAAATTGTGCCAGAAGAAGGTGACATCTCAAATTGTGCCAGAAGAACGTGACATCTCAGATTGTGCCAGAAGAACGTGACATCTCAAATTGTGCCAGAAGAACGTGCCATCTCAAATTGTGCCAGAAGAACGTGACATCTCCTATCCTTAAACACAGGAGATGTCACGTTCTTCTGGCACAATCTGAGATGTCACGTTCTTCTGGCACAATTTGAGATGTCACCTTCTTCTGGCACAATTTGAGATGTCACCTTCTTCTGGCACAATTTGAGATGTCACGTTCTTCCATACTGCCGTCGTAAAGAAGTTCCACTATCAGAGATACTATAGATATTCACCTAGAGTAAGTTGCGATTAGTGGTATTAAGACGATTCCCCTTGGTCTAATAATAATTATCAGTTGCGAATGGACCTAATCTCATCTCAATCCATCGGATCAAGAGTGCTCCGCACATATTGGAATGCAGGCAGCTGTACGCTACCGAATTGCGAATCAAAAGTGAACAATTTACTGTTCTCGGGCAAATAACCCGGCTTAATCACCGCGTAAACGGAGAATAATGAATCGCAAGAGAGGATTGCATCGAGTCACTGGATTGTGTATGCAAAATTAAAAGACTTTCAACATTATTTCCTTATACCTTCCATAACGCGGGTTATTCAAGCCCGCGTGTACATGTCTTAGACATGTTTGCAATTTTTTGTTTAATTTCCCCTTCTTTTTTTTATCCAAGCCTGGGTGGAGGAGCGCTCTCGGTGCGCCAACCCGCCCTCCAGTTTCAACGCGTTGTTCAACACGATTGGAATACCCTAATGCATGTCGCTGCTTCGTACGGAAAATTGATGTTTCAGGCAGCTTGTTCAACAGTGGTTTAACTCTCAGCTTGACAGTATTTACGCGTAAATTTTCCGCCGTTATTCATTCAACATCAGACATAAATTCATTGATTAGTTAACTCGGACACCCTGTCGAATTGCCAAAGCCGACGTACGAGGGAAAGTAGCCCGATTTTAACGCATGGTTTTGTGAGATTTTGTAAAAAAAAAAATCAGGTTTGGATATTGGGTTTACTCTGATTATATGAAGCAATTTCTATTCGGGCATTTCACGTGCCACTTAGTTACACATTCAACATTTGATTGACTGTTTTTCGAAGATTATCATCTAACGTAACTAAATTAGAAGGCTGACTGAAAAAGTTGGAAGGACTAGGTATTTTGGACAAAGTTGGAATTAGAAAAAGCTAATGGTGCCTCTGTTTGTGCTGGGACGACTCTACTCATGCAGAAATTGGATCCTTCTGAGCCAGTAGCCGCTTGCGCAGAGTCGTGGGCAAGTCAATGACGGTTAGTCGTGTGGAAAATCTTTGAGACAAAACACGGAAGATGCAAAGAAACTCCAAGCTTTACAGGTGTTATAAGGAATTCAGTATTCATAGAGACGGAGGATTCGTTAGAGTATCAATTTAACCGGAAGAGAATAATTCAGTGCCCTTCAAATAGGTCTGGTGATATTGTAAATATTAAAAAGTCATCACAAGTGATACATGAATTCAACACTCGTTATTTCGATAAGCCTTCCTAGCAGACATCGGTTGTATACTAACTCTGAGCATTTTATTGGAAAGTGTTATAATTAAGTGTTTGATAATTGAATTTAAAAATTCACTGTATCTAAATAGCTTTGAATTGATATATATAGATTCAATCAATGTCTATGCAGTGCACTACGCAAGTGCTTCGGTTATTGGGACAGGAGCACTGTACAGTCGATAAAATAATCACATAATTTTATTACCCCCCAGCTGTTATTCAATTTGAAAAAGAATAAAAATACCTCGATGAAATTGGTTTTAAGCTATGAAATCCCTTGTACAAAGGCGAGGGTAGTCGTTGACAAATTTATCATATAACCTCACGTTAGGGCGTGGCCGTATTTGAACCTTAAAAATAAAAATTTCAGTTTCACCCCTGGATGTGAGGGGATTTTACGATCCAATACACCTCCAAGCTGCTTAGCCTAAATACATTTTCAGGGGTCACTAAAAACTTTGTCAAAATGGAATTTCATTTGAATTTTTAACGACCCTCAACTCAGTATTATGAAACAATTTATTCTTGGAAGAAAATCAAGTTCCTTTGTAGTCATTTGAGTTTCCTTTGAATCAATTCATCATACGCAATTGCTGTTTTGGAAGAAAAAAGTTTTGGAAATTGAAAATTACCACATTAGTTCAGTGGATTTCTTTTTTACTGTTTGATCACTCTACATGAATGTCATCAAGCGTGATATTTCGCATCCTTTCGGAAAGTGAGGTCCCGTAGGGTGGCGGTATTCTCTGTTTCTTTTCCGGATTCTTGATGTCAGTATTTGACCTTGGGATAGAAGTTTCAATTGCGAGATGATCCTAGACGACACGTGAGCCGTTGTAACAGTTTGGAACGAAATCATTCAGCGATTTGGTTCAGAGTCAGAACGACTCTTCTGCTATAAAGTATGTTCCTATAGCAAATGGGAAAGTTATACTCGAGTGTGTAAGCTCTTGAAAGTTTTAAAGAGTCTCGTATCCGGGGATTAGACGTGAGTCCAACGACCCAGACGCTGCGCGAGGTCGACATGAATGGCTCAATTTCAGTAGTTGCAGTGTGTAGGCCGAACCAGCTACCCTGGCAAATAGCCATCCCTTGACTATTCTGATCCCTAAATAGGCGTCATTTGCGTCCAGGCGATCTGGGGTACTTTAGCCTGACTGATATTATCGCCTTGCAGGATAGCGAAACCAAGGTCCAGTTGACATGATCCAGTCGTTTTAAACATCAGGTCGCAAAAAAGGTTGCTCAACGAAATATCGTTCCCAGACTCCGAACGTGAGATTTCCACTGATCACTCCTCTGTCGTATAATTCTTTTGTCTTTATTCCATTAGTTTTGTCACAGGTATTGAAATGGAAGTTGCAACGAGGGAAGAAGCACAGGCCAAGAACATTGACTAGTTGTATAAACTTGTGACCATCAGTGATTGGTTGCTATTCAACACCGTTCGGCGATGTCAAATATGTTTGGAAATGGAGTTGATGAAGATGAAAAGTCACGTACATTTCTGGTTCAATATCGATAGAAACGTTTGTTCGTCACATGGATTGTTGGAGAATTTGTACGTGCGATGCATCTCGGTCGTTCGAGACTTATTCAAACTTTAAGAGAGCCTCGAGCTAGGGAGTGTCAAATTTTCACGAGGGACACACAGTGAAAAATACGGATTGGAAATTCTTCGTTGAAACGAAGCATCTTTCGAACAATAGCCACGGTGCTTCGGCATCAGGAGGATCCATGTAGAAGAGGGTTCCGATCCTTCTGGTAAATTCCACGGTACCTCAGCTTTCGCCTTTGTACTGCTTCAGTTTTCCCAGAATTCATTGTACGGTAAAGAAATACCCTTCAATTTTACATTCTCTTTACGCTTCAGGTGATTTTTCCACATTCGCAATACGTGTTATATAAAAACAGTACGAAAATATGACAGATTTACAAAACTTTTACCATAAAATGCCATATGAAATTTTTAAATTACAGTATATGAATAGCTAATTTATTGCCAAGTATTGCTCAATTCATATTTGAATATTCATTTTGATACAGCTGATGTTAAATTGAATGTTCCTTCATGACATTGGATATTAGAAACCAGTGAGATAATCATACATCTCTGGGCTGATAATTACAATATTTGTGTATTCATTATACTCCTCAGGGCGTTTAATTCCAAAATACAATTTTTAATTTTGTGAATCTGTCCTCAGATTCTTGATCAGCGGTGCAAAAAACCCTAGGGTACCAATTTCCGTCGAAATTCCGAATGTTTTTTTTTTTTTAACATATTGAATACACCAAATTAGGATTCTGCAAAAAATTACTTCAGGTTCATGATTAACGACCCAAAAAACCGTATGGTAGCAAATTTCATTGAAATCCGTTGAAATCGTCATTTTTTTCTAATTGTCTATAATTTCGTTATTCAAATAATTCAGAAAGTACTAAACCGGTCGAAGCCAAAATCTGATCAATTTTATAAGTTCAGAGAAGCTGCGTCGATTGAGCCCAATTTGATCCGAGCACTCGTGCTCGAGTTAGCGTCCCGAAAAAAATTTGATCACATACTATTTCTTATCTGATCGCTATCTCGTAGATGTTAATCGAATTTTGATACTTGAATTCTTAATATAAATTTTTGATACGAATGAATTTGTATGTTAATCGTAATAATATGTAAATGTATTGAGAGATAGAGATCGCCTGAGCGCGAACACTCGTTACTATTTTCAAGACAATGAGGCATTGTGGAAATGTGATTAAAATACGAATAAATTTCCACATGTATATACATTTTTTTCACTTTGGAAATTTTGTAAAGCCTTTGTTTATTGTTTTATGTTACTGAATATCCATTAAATTTCGTGAGTCGTGTTCGCCACAGAGACTTCCAAAAGTTTGATTTATCCAGAAATTCATGGCTGTGTGTTTGACACAACACGTTTTGTTCGTTTGAATAATTACGTTATTCGGCTCGCTCGAGTGGCGACTGACTGACGAACTACTTTCCATCCATTTAACACGCTTTATTAGTTGAAATCATCCCCTATTTTTGACCTGTAGCCGCTACAGAGAAGATGGTCAATTTTGAGGGGGTATATACCCCCTTAACCGTCGAGAGCCACCCTGCATCACGTTCTGAAATGCCAGGCCAACCAAATTTCAATCGTTTATTGATTCGAACCCGGCTAGGCTCCCCAAACCTACACACAAAGGCTTTGCAATATCAACGATTCAGGCAATTCTATATCCTCATTCAAATGATTATCTATAGCAGATTCGCCGAAATTTGGAATCCAGTACTCTGTTCGAATATGACCCTATTCGCTCACATCACTGTTTGTCCATGTTCAATATATATGTATTCATATCCGATCTGGTATATATGTGATTTTAATTATCGTCATATAACAGCGAGTAATTAGCCACGACCGTTTTAACGGCATCAATAAATTCGATCAAGCCTATTCATGAATAGCAAAATTAATGCTTGATAAAACGCTCGGATTATTCGACAGCTTTCCAATCATTTAAATCTGCCCCGCTGGAAAAACGCTTCAACATTGCGACTGCAAAATGATCTAGTATGAGGTAACTCCTGGCTCATACGCAACTGAAATTATATTGATTATTGCTTGATAAAAGCGGTTTATAATTGGACCAGCAACAAGCAATGGGATCTCAGTTGCATATGCTTGGGAGTCTCTACGGGGCTCATCCACGCCATGACCCCTATAAGTCTGTCCACGAACAAAATGTAACGAGATACTCCGAATCAGCTTCGTTGGCTCATCGTCGTTAACGCTTTTATGGATCAATAATTATTAATTAACAGTTGTTATATATCGGGACGAGATAGTAAAATCAAATTTCATTTCGCCATGAAACTTGATTGGATTCATCGGAGCAACTCATATTTATATTCGCAAGTATAAGAAGCCAAGAATGTGGCACGTAATGGCAGATCACTTCGCAAACAAGAATTACCATTCCCTGTCCTAATCAAAGAAGTGGTATCAGTGATCCCCGATATTGAATATTTTATATTTTTATCCGAATATTACAAAGTGCTGGCTCCGAAAACAAAATATTTCGTACTTTGACTATTCCAATCTGACGGAAAGGATTATTCACACGAAAATTCTCACAGAAAACCATGTTGTCTTCATTTGTTCAACCATTCTTTTGCTCTTTCTGTGAGAATGTATGTTTCTAGTATCAAATAATAAAGAATCGGATAATTATAATTATTAGCAAAGGTCCAATCGGTTCGAGGGATCAACCGACAATAAATTATTTGTAAAAAGTTTCAACTACCCTTGAGATTGTTCGCATAAAATTGATTTTCTTTTTTCATCCCAAATGTTGACTGATTTGGATATGAAATTGTGAAATCTTTAACGATTCAAGTACGGAATGTGGCAGTTTAATGCGAACAGTTCGCATCAACTAATCTGAACTAGATTTCTATTGGAGAAAAAAGAAGCTGTGCAAGGATTATAAAGCATGTAGATAATTGTAGTCTCAAAAATTCCTTGGATTTTGGTTTTTAGGTGAAAAACAGAACATTCGTTAATAAAAGTAGTTGAAAAGTTGTGGTCTGAAAAGTTGCCCCGAAGATACATTTTTCAATACGCGATATTTATGACTGTAAATGTAAAGGGTAAGGGTCGTAAAAGTCGGTGAGGCAAGAATCCAAGAATATAGCACCCCATACACTGTTCTGGGGCTAAGAGGGGCGATGACGCAAAGAGAACAAGAACTGCTGACGAAATGATTCCAGCAGTCTAAAATATTTAAGAGTAATAACGATCCGGAGATCCTAATTGCTGGGTTCATCGAATATTCATCGGAAGCTGTGCGACCAACGCTTAACTTTAGCTTCCAGCACTAATATTCACTTGGCGAGATCTAATGGAACCTGCCAACTTGACATTTCCGCGTCAAGTCCTCACTGCTCTTACTTATTGTTAATGCTGAACTTAATGGAAGAGATTTTGATGCACGTTTGTTACAATTATATGCTTTCAAGAGCCAGGCTTCAATTTGTAATTAACTGATTCGAGTAACGAACCTGCAGGTCGACCAGACAATAACTTGAAACGAACCTTATCTGCAAATTAATTCAACGAGAATCTTACAATTAGTCGGTAGAGAGTGAAGAAAAGGAATATTTGAAGATATTCTTTAGGGAACCACGGATTCATTCACTTCCAGATCTATATTCCAGATAATTACGAGATCCACTTTTACAACTTCTGTGAAAGGAGATTGAATCGTGATTTTTTTTTTTCAAAAGCTCAAATCAAGCTACTCACATTCCGAGAAAAATCCTAGCTTCTCACATTTCAGCCCTCTTCTTGCAAAGCTCACTCACACTACGATGATAACGTTGTCCTAATCAATAGTTTCATCACAAAAAGTTCAATATCTGATATTGAAAATGTTCCTGATTTTGTTTGACCCAAAAAATGGCAGATGAGCAAAGAGCTTTCACTTCGGATTACTATGGTTACTGTTAAAACTTATCGCACACACTCGCGGATTCGTGAAAAAAAAGACCTCAAGTGCACCCTCGAACACGAAAGTAAATTTGACGGAAACACCGCGTTTACTCGTTAAGGATTTTCGCTCGAGGTCTCGAAGGCCTCGCGCGATTTTCTACCCTCTGATCAGCGGGGCGCACGGGTCGCAGCGCGAATGAAGCCTGGAAGAGGGTTGGCCCCGCGACGGTGTCGCTCTCTGGTGGATGCCCCTTAGACTGGCCTCACCCCCGTGAGCTTTCACCCCTCCGACCGCCGGCTACTCCGCCCTGGCGACCGAAACGGCTCGCCTCCCTTGCCAAACCTTGCTTTTGCTGCCTCGCGCTTGTATTTCACCAGCATCTAGGCTCAAGCGACAAGAATAGATTTACATGCTTGTAACGCACGCCTTTGAGAGAGGTTCAAATGATTATCGATCATCGGTTGATCATCCGCTTCGTGAGTGTCATATAATACATGTTTGTGTACATGTACAATGTACATTTGCTCTTACGTAAAGAAAAATAGTTTCCAACATGGTAGGATGACGAGAAAATCAGAAAAAGCGATAAGACATTAATGTCGCAGAGGTACCGAAATTACTGACAATGAGAGAAAAGAAATGTATGAATTCAAGTAAGCGTTCGATATCCTTACTCGGAGCAATTAAGTTGCTATAAGAAATAAATTATAGTAGTCCTTCATGTCACGTGCAGCCCACTGTGATTCGCACTACTTCTAAACCTCGCGCCTCAAGAGTCATAAGATCCTTATTCTAGGCTCCACGTGCGGTTAGATCAAACCCCTGTCTAAAATTGTCTTCGAACCGGCATGACTAAGGGGTGAAAAATCAGTAATAACTCAAACAACTGTAGGTGTATCTTTCAGGTCTGTGTTGTGTTATTGATTTCAACAAGACCCTGGGAAACGCAGCTGAATATTTGAACGTATCATATTACTGAGTTTCCTCCATTGGCCCATCAGTTGTATACTTGGTTTACTTTTTCCCTTCTTTGTTCCGAGAAAAATCGTCGAACAAAAGCTTTGAAGAACTGCAAAAAAAAGTTGGTTTTGAAGTTTTAAATAAACGCAAAATGAGTTACGAAAGGTCTTTATCAATTTTTTAATTTCATTGTCATTATTCCAAAACTTCTCAACATTTTTTTATAGACTCAAAAGTCGATGATATTCATAGTTATGAATATATGAATAACATAAAAGTATTCAGCTGAACTTTTCAGCAACCTCTTGTCTAATAAGACCACCCAAAAAAGGTAACAAAAAAATACCACTATCCTATCACATTTTCGTTTGAAAGCTCCTCGATAGAATATGTCATCAACGCAGCTTACTAGCTAAAAATGGTTAACGATCCGAAAAAATATGGAGCTCAACAAACAATCGAACTTTTGATTATTGTTCCAAACACGATCGTTACAGAACTTTCTTGAAACTTTGATAACGTAAAAAAGAGCTTATGGAGCTCTTACATTTATACAGCAAAAAAAAATTAAGGTAGGGGAAGGTGGGGCGGAATGGCCAGGTGGGGCTAAACGGCCAACCAAAAAAAAAATGACTTACTCGCATTTTCGCATCAAGGGGGACCGTACAAAACGGTATGCAACGTGACTTCGCTGACAGTCATCAAAAATTTTCAGGGTGGGGCTAAACGGCCACCTAAAAAAAAGTGAGGAAACTGCATTTTCACGTCGAGGCGAGTGAGATAACACTATATGCAACGTGGTTTCACTGAAAACGATGCAAAACCGAAACGCTGGGGCAAAATCGCCTACTCCAAATTTTCAGGGTGGGGCTAAACGGCCACCTAAAAAAAAGTGAGGAAACTGCATTTTCACGTCGAGGCGAGTGAGATAACACTATATGCAACGTGGTTTCACTGAAAACGATGCAAAACCGAAACGATGGGGCAAATTGCTTACTGGCATTTCCGTTTAATTGATGAGTAACTAATTTTGTAATTTCTTTTTCGTGCACTAGAATTTACGTGGATTATCCGAATTACTGAAACTCAAATAAAATAATGAAAACCAACTAGGTCAATAAACAACAAAAAAGTATTCTAACATATCAAAAATCAATCGAAACTTCAGAATATTAACATAAACTATAAAGTGGATGAAAGAGAATGAGCGATTTTGCCTCACCGTTTCGGTTTTGCATCGTTTTCAGTGAAACCACGTTGCATATAGTGTTATCTCACTCGCCTCGACGTGAAAATGCAGTTCCTCACTTTTTTTTTAGGTGGCCGTTTAGCCCCACCCTGAAAATTTTTGATGACTGTCAGCGAAGTCACGTTGCATACCGTTTCGTACGGTCCCCCTTGATGCGAAAATGCGAGTAAGTCATTTTTTTTTTGGTTGGCCGTTTAGCCCCACCTGGCCATTCCGCCCCACCTTCCCCTATCTACAAATGAAGTTCCGAGCAATAGAACTAAACATATTTTGGGATTCCAATTCTTTCGGTTGGACACCAGAACAAAACTAACGAAAGACATCCCTAGGATTCTGAGTGGATGAAAAGATGGACGGATATTGATACTCGTCAGACCATTAAAACGGTTCCTCTTAATTTACAGTCTACCCTATCGCGTGTTGAATCAAAGTATAACAGTGACCACGGTGTGTCAATTACCACCTGTTTGTCTGCCCTTTTTTGCACACTCTCCGAATAGCCATTAAAATCGGACTAACGACTTCACCTTTTTTCCACGTGAAGTGATTCGCATTTTAGAAGTTTATGTATATACTGTTACCCGAAACACTGCGCAATCATAATTTCATTCGATTGGAACGAGACATGACTGACCGAACATCCGGATAAAGTCTTCATTTATGTTTTTACCTTTTCCACTGATTTCCACACCGCACAATAGATGCCGAAAAGAGCCTAAACTTGAGATTTTATATCCGGAGGTGTATCCCACCAAGTTTCACGCGGTCAATCAGGTGTCACCGATGTTATCGACCTACAGACCCCCGGTCATCCCCCGGGATCGTCGCGGGCTGCCATTGGACTTTAATTTGCGCGCGGTGGTTTCCGATGACCCTCGGTGGCTGCTGGACCAGCTCGCAGTCATGCCCGGTTCAGAGAATATGGAGGAAATACAGAGCACAGAGCAAGTGGCAGGAGGCACGAACCTTAAAGTTATACCCCAGCGGACAACAATTGCGAGTCCATTATCCACAGGTGAAATGGTGTGCGGTTTCCGGCCAATTCAAGCCACAGATGTGTGATGCATGGTCCATAGCCATAGACGAATATCCACCCCCATGTTATCTATCTGTCAGAAATTATTTCGCATGGAGTCCCCTGTTCCAAAATTATTGTCAGATTAGGTAATATCGATGTTTGATACACGTTAAATTCTCTTTGCGGTCCACTTCGACCTTTGAATTAGTTGAGACCACAATCCGTCTGGGAATGACAAACGATACGGAAAAAACGCTCGATTTTTGTTCGAGACAGGTGGCGTCTGTAGTTTTGAAGGGGTGTCTAACTGAAGAGGGGAAAAAAAACTCATGAAAGAACATGACATTTCACTGGTTGGGGATTCCAGTCAATACCAGACAACATATACTGTCACGCTGAAGATGGTAAGAGCTCATAACCGCGTAGACGTATTTTTCCTCTTTTAAGTTTTTCACCTTTAATCAGCTGTGGGTACACGTAAATAATTCCGCGGACAGAGGGAAACGACAGAAAAAATTAGGGCTGTGCGATTTATCGACAATTCGGCAGCTGCGACTGTATACGAAGTAGGCTAATAATCGACTAATCGAAACCACTAAATAATCGATTAATCGAAGCTCCCGAATTATCGCATTTGATTAATCGCACCGTTCCGGAACCAACATTACCTCACTATAGATTTTAACCGAGCTAGAATGCTGTGGAGTGTGGAATACAAGAAACGTGAGGGTAAATATTCGATTCTATACTTATACAGCTCGAGGATGGAAATGAGGGAAGGCAACACTCGAGTGGGAAGTTGAGAATGGAACGCATCATTTTTTCTCCCAGGTACCTACACCGAAAGCTGCTTATATAATGATTAGTGATCCTCGCCGAACGTAGGTCGAGAGGTCCTTCATATCTCCTTCATACTATCGGGATGTAAAATCGAGACACCTGGCTTTTATGTTCTGCATCTCAGTGAATAAAAATGGTAAAAGCATTCGGACGGTAAAAATGTGCAAGCCTGTTCCGTTCCTCATTTCCAACAAGCTTGACAATGCTTTGGGTCCGACTCCCCCATACCATGTTCTTGCACTGAGATAAAATAAATCGAAGCCAAAGCAAAAGAGATGATATGAAAATCCTGTCTGTTTCTCTAATTTTAGGAAAGTCTACTTTTTCAGGACTCGGCACAATAAATCATATGCTCTCTAAATCTTTTGAAGTGAAAACAGCGCAACTCCAATGAATGGAGTGACTTTTCCACTCCATTAGAGTGAAATTTTTTCACTCCAAGCGATTTGAATGAACAGATCACTCCAAAGAAGAGTGATCTTTCACTCGATTAGAGTGAATAATCACTCTATTGGAGTGAATATGCACTCTATTGGATTTGCGCTGTTTTCAGTATCTCAGGAGTGAATTTTCATTCCACTGGAGTGAGTTTTCACTCCAAAAAATTCAGAGAGTGATTTAATCTTCTTACCGAGTATTTTTGTGCCAACCTTCCTCAGCTACTCGATCAAATATAGGTAGCTTACGTGACTTAGAAAAAATTGGCCCAATATCAGATGTGAATAGAATCCAAACGTGTAAAGGATACCGAATGACAAACCCGGGAAAAAAAATCTATATTTAATCATATCCAATTATATATAACTGACCAGACATGATTATATCCGAAAAATGGTCTCGACTAATCATGTATGGTCATATATGGAGTCAGATATGGACAAATATGTTCAGATACGAACGTTGTGCGTGAATTCGGATCTAAAAATTGTAATTCCATTAGATATGATTATATTCGATCATATCCGATCAGATGTGATCAGATCTGTAGCTCCAAATGATTATGGGAAATAATTATACGCAGAATTTCTCCAATTTATTTATTCATTTCTTTATTCTGTAATATCATATTTTATCATAGTGGTGTCAAAGTTAGTACAAAGAGATATCGACTACATAACATATAGGTATGATACACATATCACAATATACCTGTATGAAAATTAATTTAATACCTGAAAAAAAATGTTTTCGCTTTAATTCTAGGTTCGGATACGGAATTATCAACTTCAATAAGTGTATAATATAAGTGTACAAAATTATCAGAATCTGATCTATTGAATTCTGTAGGTTTAGTTTTCTCAAATATAATCTGACAATCGCTTGAAAAGTTTGAAGTATAGGTTTTCATGTAATTATCACTAATTTGTGATATCATTCGAAAATAAGTAAAGTAAAACCTCCTAGGAAGTTGAAAAAAGACCCTGGACCACAATTGAAGAGTAAAAATCCCTGCGATGGAAATTGAAATAGAAGAACCTTGCGCCGAACCGCTTCGAAGAGCTTCGAAGGGTTCAGCGCAAAGTTCCTCTGCGTCTAAACTATATCGCCAAAGACTAGAATATCATACCAAGCCCTATATTAACACACCCTAGATACGCATGCTTTGGAAGATTCGATTTTTTATACTCAGACTTTATATACCACAAAAACTGACTTACTTTTTCGTTTCTCAAGGGTGAATCATCAAAATGGAACCATAGACCCGTTTTGTAGAACCATAGACCCTTTCTGTAGAACACATAATAGAACAACTCCATTTCTAGCTAGTGGAAGCATATTGCTTTCCCACGAAAACGGAGTCATCATTTGGAGAATAAACTACCGAAATGACAAATCATGACCCGATGTCACTGTAGTATCCAGAATATTCTTCTCGCTGAGCCAGTCCGCCGCTGCCCTCCTTTTGTATTGTCTTGCCCCAACGTAGAAACCAAAAAACCATGCAAATTCATCCGCAGTCTTCATGTCCTCGTCGGACAATATGAGAATCGACCGCTGACGGACTCGATGATTCTTTCATCGTCAGAAAATAGATGTCGTAATGATGTATCACACTGAAAACATTACACATATTCCAGTTGAAACAATAATTTCAATTGGGTGTGCATCTCACTGTGAACGGTCAGAGTAACTAGTGGCAAAGGTTATATTTCGTGAATAATCACATAATTGTTTTATATTGGACTGTATGTGGCAAAGAAGCTTCTATACGCTCACATTTTTTTGGTTATTTGATACTTGAATGGAGAATTTCAGGCATAGAGTCTCAAGTCGCTTTGCAAGAATGAACGAGATTAGCGTTCGACCAAAGTAAGGTTAGGTAACGCGTTACAGAATGCCAGGGCATAGAAATACCACTCGTTTGGCGATATTTCTTATATGAAATGTATGAGTGATGGACTTTTACTCACCTGGTATGGAGTTGAAACTCGAATCCGTTGAAAAAGTAAATATACGAAGCAAAATTCACATTCGTTGGCATTTCTGAACAAGATGGCGGCGTCTGCCGTGTGGTGACGTGGCATCGGTCGCATGCGCTGCTGTCGCAGTAGCGGTGGTAGGTACTAGTCGTAGTTGTAAAACTTTCCGACAAATTTCGAGCCTTACATCGCGGGATTTTTCGGTTCGTTTCTGTGTATTGTAGAATGTTGCGCCGATTCCAAATCCGCAAACAGAACGTGAAAAAATGGACTACTTCTGCTATTTTCGGTGGCTTGTATCTTTACTGCTTAACAAACACGATTCCCTAACAAATATAGAATACTTCTGTTTGCGAATCCGGATTCATTGCCACGATTCGCTTTAGAAACGCAGGAATACTGCAAAATCCCGGAACAAAATTGACCCGAACCTGTATTGTATATGATTTGTTTATTCTCATATTTTCCGAAGAAATAGTAGTGCTTCGAAAATGCTTAGGCCTTTTTTATAATATCACAAACGCAATGAGCGGTAAAACTGTATAATCTTGAGTCTCAAGTGACAAAATATTTGGAAATCGAGAATCAAGCAATTCTAAGAATTTGGAACCAAATGTAACGGCGTTTACCAGATGAAGTCATATTGTGTGCTCAGATATAAACAGATATAACCGTGATAATAATCCCAAACTAAATATATCGCTCCATGCATGATCTATACCTGCCGATGCTAACCATACATGTTTATGTCTGATTAGACATGAACCATTTTTCGTCAGCAAATTGGTTCATATTTGATCATGTATGGATACATATATAATCAGATATATTCATGCATGTACTCGTATATCATGAGATAGAATTACATATAACTCCATGTATGATCATGCATCGGCCTATGTTATAGCCATATACGATCATATCTGATCATATATAGGCCAATATTTAATCAGATAGGAGTTGATACGTGACCGGATATATCTGGTTATATCTACTCATGTATCGGCTCAAACTAGTTGCATTCAACCATGTCTGGTCATATATGAAGCCATATTAACCCATACATGAACAGATATCGGTTCATATCTGATCATTTATAGACTCATATATAATGATGTATGGTTATATATATACAATCATATATAATTAGATATGATTAGTTGTAATTAGTTATGATTAGATATGAACTTTTTTTTCCCGGGAAGACAATTACCAAAAGTACTTTTTTGCAATACCTGCTTGGCAAGTTTGATTCTCAGTGCCTGCAATATATAGCGTGCGTGTAAAGAACAGAAAATTTAGCACATGCACACATGCACATATTATGAATGATATAAATTCCGCCTGGGGGTACTTTCGACGCATACACACTTAAAAATAAGTCAGTTTCTTAGCAGCGCCATCGACCGTAAGTCAGCCTTGTCAGACGGCCATTTTCTCCACTGTCGGATATTACTTATTCGTCTGCTTGTGCAACCAAACTTCGCTTCAGGGGATACAAAAAAAGGATAAATTGGGATCCTGCTGCAAACTTTACAAGCTCCGGATACCGCCTAGTTTTGACACTTGGAATACAATCTTTTTTCGTGTACAATTTCTTGGACTCCAGAAGTATGACATATCTGCAGAAGCAAAATTTGACAAATACAAAACTTTTTGATAGTTCCAATTTGTGGAAGGATATAGAGAACGAAAATTCGTTTTTAGGCACGATCGTAGAAAACGGAGTGCCTTATACATTCGCCATCGCTAAAAACGTCGGATCGAGTAAAAAATCTGAAATCATGTAGGGAGCACGTTTTGGCACCCGGGTAGTCGTTTTCGAGCATTTTCAAGAGTGGTGTATGTGACCCCCCCATTTCTTGTAAACCTGCTATCATCCACACCCCTGAACCGATTCTGATGAAATTTGCAGAGGATACTCCTTTTGCCCTGAAGATGTCAGAATTTCATTGTGTACCAGATCCGACTTCCGGTCCAGAAATGGCGTTCGCTAACTTTGTCAATTTTGAAGATACGACAGCGAGCTTTGGAATACAGCCTCGTGATCACGAATCAAAATTTTGAGAATTTTTGAGGATTTTTCCGGCACCTGCGTCTTAGTGTCCAATCGTTGAAGTTCTTGTAAACCCGCCATTTTCCACACCGCTAAACCGATGCTGATGAAATTTGCAGAGGATACTCCTTTCGCCCTGAAGATGTCAGAATTTCATTGTGTACCAGATCCGACTTCCGGTCCAGAAATGGCGTTCGCTAACTTTGTCAATTTTGAAGATACGACAGCGAGCTTTGGAATACAGCCTCGTGATCACGAATAAAAATTTTGAGAATTTTTGAGGATTTTTCCGGCACCTGCGTCTTAGTGTCAAATCGTTGAAGTTGCTTGTAAACCCGCCATTTTCCACACCGCTAAACCGATGCTAATGAAATTTGCAGAGGATACTCCTTTCGCCCTGAAGATGTCAGAATTTCATTGTGTACCAGATCCGACTTCCGGTCCAGAAATGGCGTTCGCTAACTTTGTCAATTTTGAAGATACAACAGCGAGCTTTGGAATACAGCCTCGTGATCACGAATCAAAATTTTGAGAATTTTTGATAATTTTTCCGGCACCTGCGTCTCGATGTCAAATCGTTGAAGTTGCTTGTAAACACGCTATCAGCCAGACCGCTGAACCGATTTTGATGAAATTGGCAGAGGATACTTTTTTTACTCCGAAGATATGCAAATTTCATTGTAGACTCGATCCGACTTGCGGTTTAAAAACCGCGGTCGCCAGCTTCGTCAATTTTGAAGTTACGAGAGCGGTCCTTGGAATACTTTCTATTGGCTTCGAATCAAAATTTTGAAATTCTTGGGGGATTTTGAACACTATTACAAAACAAACTAGCACTGTACGATCGTGCCTTACGCAAAAAAGCGATGAGCTTTTTGGCTAAAACGGGCTAGTTATACCTGTTCTTTGACTTATGGGCGATTCCACGTCAACTGTGACACTCCTGTCCCTCATAGTCAGCGATTTCGATGAAATTTGGTGAACACGTAGGTTTTGGAGGGAAACAACTTTTGGCCGAAGGATTTTCGGAAATTCGGAAAACTATAGGAATTGCGGAGCCTGAAAATTTTCGGACGTCGATTTCTTGATAAAACATATCCCTGACACGAGTTATCGTAATCCAAATCCGTTTTAACGACTTGGCGTGGAAAACTCTCAAGTTTCAAGGAAAAAATATGTCACCCGTGACAAACAAATAAATTAATGTTTATTATGCAGAAAAACATTAAAAATCGATTTTCAATCGTGTTCTCTCACTTTGTAAATTATGAAAAAAAATCAAGGTATTCCTTTTTGTTTTCTCTTGGATTTCGCCCATTGAAAAGTATATGGTGTCTCTTTTCGTTTGCCTATCAATAAAGGTCAAAGTCGGTCAGATGCGCGCTCTTGCCGTGCAGTGCTAGCCAGTGTTGGGCGAATTTGTAATTAATTGACTACAAATTACAAATTACAATTCGTAACGATTTCCAATTCGTAATCAAACCAAAATCCATTACTCATTACAATTGCAATTCGTAATCAAACCGAAATAAATTGCCCATTTCGATTGTAATTTGTAATTAAACTCAAATCCATCAACCATCACAATTTGAAAATGTAATCAAACCGAAATGCATCAAGCATTACAAATTAACTAGCCGGTTTTAGCCAAAAAGCTCATCGCTTTTTTGCGTAAGGCACGATCGCACAGTGCTGGTTTGTTTTGAAATAGTGTTAAAAATCCCCCGAAAATTCCCAAAATTTCGATTCATGATCAGAAGACGGTATTTCAAAGCTCGTTGTATTATCTTCAAAATTGACGAAGTTAGCTACCGCCGTTTCTAGACCGGAAGTCGGATCGAGTATACAAAGTCACTTGCACATCTTCAGGGTGAAAACACTATGTCCTGCAAATTTCATCAAAATCGGTTCGGTGGTTTGGCTAAAACTTTGTTTACAAGAAACTTGGAAGATTTAGCACCCAGACGCGGGTGCCGGAAAAATCCCGAAAAATTCCTAAAATTATGTTTTCCGACCAAAAGACGGTATTTCAAAGCTCGTTGTATTATCTTCAAAATTGACGAAGTTAGCTACCGCCGTTTCTAGACCGGAAGTCGGATCGAGTGTACAAAGTCACTTGCACATCTTCAGGGTGAAAACACTATGTCCTGCAAATTTCATCAAAATCGGTTCGGTGGTTTGGCTAAAACTTTGTTTACAAGAAATGGGGGGGTCACATACACCACTCTTGAAAATGCTCGAAAACGACTACCCAGGTGCCAAAACGTGCTCCCTACATGATTTCAGATCTTTTACTCGATCCGACGTTTTTAGCGATGGCGAATGTATAAGGCACTCCGTTTTCAACGATCGTGCCTAAAAATGAATGGTAATTGTATTTCAGTTCAATCACAAATAAAAATTGTAATGGTTATTGTATTTCGGTTTAATTACAGTTTGCAATTGTAATGGGTAACGTATTCCGGATTAATTACAAATTACAATTGTAATGGGTAATGTATTTCAGATTAAGGGGGCAGGTCAGTGTAGGCGAACCTAAATAAGGACACAAATTATAATTATTTTTTTTCGGTCGAAATTCTTTTTTGTCACCAACGGTTTCCACCATTGGGTGATATACTTGATGCACACTTCATATTTAAGAAAAAATCAGATTATTCAAAACGGGATAAATGGCTGCAGCGTTCCTCTCGAAACGCTGTCTTCAAAGTCTGTGGACACAGCTGTCACTTGCACACTGTTAATGTGATGTATAGAAGAAATTTGAACCGGATCATCTGCAATGTCTAAACCAGTGTTTGAAGAGCCGTTTTTTGGATACAATTTTTTTTTTAGGATATTGTTAACATTTGAAGTAAAAAAAAAACAAATTTTAGTACATTTCTTGACCTTTTAGGTAGCGTAACATGAAGGGAAATCAAAAATGTAAAAAACCGGCTCGTCGAAGACTGGTTAAATTATTGGAGATAAACCTGTGAAAATTTGATTCCAATCCGATCAACAGTGTACAAGTGACAGTGTCCACAGACTTGGAAGACAGCGTTTCGAGAACAATGCAGCCATTCTTCCAGTTTTGAATAATCAGACTTCAAAAAAATACGAATTGTACATCAAATGTTGTACTGAACCATAGTTCCAACCATTTGTGAGACAAAAAAAAATTCGACCAGAGAAAAAAAATCATGAATTTTGAATTTTTACCTTATTTAGGTGCGCCTACAAGGACCTGCTTCCTTAATTACGAATTACAATTGTAATGAGTAATCGATTTTGGTTTGATTACAAATAAGAAATCGTTACGAATTGTAATTTGTAATTTGTAGTCTATTAATTCAAATTCGCCCAACACTGGCTTGCACTGCACGGCAAGAGCGCGCGTCTGACCGACTTCGACCTTTATTGATAGGCAAACAAAAAGAGACACCATACTTTTCGATGGGCGAAATCCAAGAGAAAACCAAAAGGAATACCTTGATTTTTTTTTTCATAATTTACAAAGTGAGAGAACACGATTAAAAAACGATTTTCAATGTTTTTCTGCATAATAAACATTAATTTATTTGTTTGTCATGAGTGACGTATTTTTTCCTTGGAACTTCATAGTTTTCCACGCCAAGTCGTTAAAACGGATTTGGATTACGATAACTCGTGTCAGGGATATGTTTTATCAAGAAATCGACGTCCGAAAATTTTCAGGCTCCGCAACTCCTATAGTTTTCCGAATTTCCGAAAATCCTTTGCCCAAAAGTTGTTTCCCTCCAAAACCTACGTGTTCACCAAATTTCATCGAAATCGCTGACTATGAGGGACAGGAGTGTCACAGTTGACGTGGAATCGCCCTTATACTACATGTAAGCTGTATGTTAGAATGCTTTCCATGATCCAATCTCGAGTACTCAGCTTGTGCTCATCTAATCCTATGTAGACATTATTATACATCCTAACTAAATACTTCCGCTTGGCGGTTAACCGTTGCCATAGATATTCCTCAAAATATATTAGGTATATAGTCTAAGTTTAGGCTCAAAGGGATATTCCTCATTAAGTAACTTGATCGAATTACGTACAGTGTAATCTCGCAACTTGCAACAAGTATTCACCCATTGACATGTATATCCTTCAGCATCATAACAATAATTAATTATACCTTGAGAATGATCAAACCGTAATGTAAAATAAAAATATATTCATTCTAAACAGTTCATTTGAATACTGTGGTCTGATGATAACCCTGTGGTAGTCAAATATCTTCTGTATAAATTCTCTGTAAAATGACGTCGTCAATAATTCAAATGCTCAAATCAGTAACTAACAGCCCACATGTCTTTAGCAGTCAAGAACTCAGTGTATTTCCCGAAAAACGATTACGTCATTGTGAAATGGGGTGGGTAGTGTAAATGTGAGATGATTGCAACGGAATACCATAGAGGCATATCCAAACTCGTCCCATGAAGATCGCTGAACCTACGGGTCGAATGGTTTCGCCATCAAAGGTGTGTTTTTTATAATTTCGTTGCTTCACGCGTCCGAACGGTTGGTAAAAATACGAATGGCGATTCGAAAGAAAACATCGAACGATAATTATGGAATTCTCATTGCGTTTGACCCCTTCGTACCCTTTTCGAGAACATGGTGCTGGCAGAATCCACTGAGTTACGCAGGTAGGTTTTCCTGCCTTTTTGGAAAAACAAAGCCGTAATGACGGGGCAAACTTTGTGTACCCAGTACTCCGCTTTCTCTCTTTCGAACTTCGTAACAATTACCCACCCTAGCCAGTACGTCACTTTCCGATCCCCATGCTAGGGTAACTCGATTTTTGTTCGAAATTGAATTGTGACGTCCGGTTGGTAAGTAATGTAGTTGTTTACCGCCTGAATGAAGATACCTCGGTTTTCGAAAGTGGGAAAACGCTCCGGAGAGCTTATACTTTAGCAATAACGCGAAACTTTTGGGATTCCATTTGTATTCGTTATCACTTGCGCATGACGTAGTAACATTGCCACGTAACTACATTTTCCTCGTTATAGAAGCCATAGATTTCAAGAGAAATATTATTCGAATTCTCAAAAATTGAAATCCGCAAGTGCGATCCCAGGAGAACAAAGTTCTGGTGACTCTGAACTGCACTAAACACAGAATTACCATTTATTCGTTTACCCAATCATTCGTTTACTAATCTAATAAATTCATAAATGGAAAATGTAACTTCACAAAATATTCAGGGGGAAATCCATCGTGATTTTACCGGCTGGTTAGAAAAAAAAAGAGCAGTATGTATCATCGGTTTGATATACACAAATACTCCTGGTGGGGGACGAGCAAATCGATTCTCTGTGGGTCATGCCGGATAAAACCTCCGTTGTATTACACCAACAACACGAAAAAGAGTTCCCTGTTTCCTCCTAGACCTCTTTTTCCACCTGGTAGTTCCACCATCGACACGCAATCCTCTACGTCAACGATACCCCCATCGCGACGGTGTAATTTGCCGTTGAGTGCAAGATAACTGCATAAGTGATTAGGACGTTCGGTTAATCATTTTTCCGATCATCCAACGTCTGCCAGTAATCAGTTTTCCATTCATTTGTCAATTTTCATAAAATTAGGCAATTCAGATTCCATAATCACAGAATATTCGGCGACCAATGCACGGAAATCCGGATTGCGGATTTTAAATTTCACAAATTTTAATAATTGATCTGCGTTTCCTAATTACGCCGGATGGTGCATATAATCAGATTAAAAGGCACCATTGTTGCGCATGTCCGTACTATAAGCGTGTACTTTCAAACGCTATAGGTGTTGTTGATGAAGCCGGTTCGCGGGTGGGCTAGACATTAATTGGTGATTTGTGGTGGGTCTTGCTTTATGAGCTCCCTCGCGAAGCAAGTAGGCCTATCCTCTGCTTTCACTTGGGTCTCTATTCACCCAAAACTTCGTATATATTCGTTGAAAGGAGCTGGTTTCCAATTTAGTCCTATACCATCACCTTGGTAATTGAAATTATTAGCGTCATCTATAGCGCGACATTCAGCAGTCGGATGGCAACTCAAAACGTAGAAGAAACTATGACAGAGCAATGACGATAGAAAACAATTAAGTTCCCATACTCGACTCGGTCAAATATCTAGGAGTTATACACTGGATAAAAGATTATCAATGAACATGCACGTCCAACAAACCATCCTAAAAGCCAAAAAAGTCATCGGAATGCTGAGCCCCATCATTGGTTGGAAAAGCAAAGCTAGCATAGAGATAACAAATTTAATCATACACTCGTGCCTCCTGCCCGTGTTAGACTACGGTACAGTTCACCTCTTACCCAGAGTAAGCAAACTAATATCCATAAACTAGAAATAGTGTACAAAGGGGCACTGAAAACAGCGAGCAACCTCGGCAGGTCTTTCGGGACGGAAGACCTGTGGGAGATGCTCGACGAAGACCCTTCCAAGACCAGGCTAGAAATACTCCATTATAACCAACTCGAAACATTCAAAAATATCCAAGACCCTTACCTAACCAATCACACCCTAAACCCGACCAGGTTCCTGAGGCCAACCGAGAACAACCCCTTGGCAAAAAAACAGAGAATGCCTCACGTGCAAATCCCCCATCCACAGGAAATGCAAAAAAGGCCCTCTAAGAGATTACTCGTCAGAGCCCACCTCTATAACCAAAATAAATTAGTATGTTCTGAGAAATACACGACGAATTAGAAGAGACTTATTGTTAAAGCCAAAATCAAATAAATGAACAAAATTTAATGAAACAACTCACACGTCTGCCAGGCAGTATGCAGTTACCTAGCCAGAAGTACAAATTACACACGTAAGCACTTAGGCTAAAATAATATGTAACAGCACATGTAAAAATGTATATATGCCAACTTATGAAAAATAAAAATCATTGAACTTGAACTTGAACTTGAACACTCAAAACGAGCTAATCAACGAGTTTGTAGTATCCGAATATGAATATTATACCTAAGGAGGATTAGATAGAGGGAACGCTGAGCGTATACCGAAACAACAGCGCCATCTGTTAGGTGAGATCTTAAGCTTCGTCGCTTCTGCGCATGCGTCAATTCAAGCTGTCGAACGGCACCCCACTCCCGATGGCTGACGCTACTCCCGACGGTCCAGGAGACCGACGCCGACGCCATTACCAGTTATACTCGTGTACAGTGAACAGTGAAAGAGTGAAAGTGTGTGTTAATATTTTGTTAAATTAGGACTTGGATCAATGTAAAGATATTTTTTATCATTAGCATTAGTATTACATAGATTTATGAGGTAAATCTAAGTTTTATGTACAAATATATTTCGCCAAACTGTTGCCTAAATTGATGTCAACATATTTTTAATGCCACTTATCTCGTCAATTGATGTTCAATGACGAATATTTGTTACCCAATTCGTATGTGTGGAAGTTCACCACAAGTTATTTCTATCTACAATAAAACCAAATTATTTTGTGATAAAGGAATAGGCTTCTACTTCATTATCCATTATCCTTCTTCTTTCTCCTTAATTGCTTCGTCATTATCCATTCAAGACTAGCTCGCACAGCTCAGAACGGTTTTTCTCTGAACCGTACATTTGAATTTGGCGCTGCACTAGCAAAAAAGAAGGGTGGGGGTACTATAGTTCAGATCTGACCTGCTTGAGGCGCTGAAAGCTGTGTACGCAAAAATACATTGCGGCCTTATGGCAGCGTTCCCTCTATCTAATCCTCCTTGAATATATACCTACTTGCGATGCCCCGCACCCCCGTGTGAAAATTTACTTTTAAATCTACGCCGCTGGCTAGCATCAGATCTGCCAGGTATCTGGTCTGGAAATGGCCAAAACCTGACCAGTGACCTGGCAGTGGCCAGTTTCGCGGTCTAGCGCTGGCCAGGCATTCAGACTTTGAGTAAATGTCTACCCAGATTATGGAGGAATTATCGGGTTATACTTCGAGCTTGATGGCACCGAGATGAGACGTATGTTCTGGTGTTTGTACCCATTTTTCCTTCTCAGAATTTGCAGCTCTACTGATGGGGCGCTAATTGTGTTAACGTAATTAAGAGAGATGGCAGGCTAACCATGAAATATAGAATGGACGTCGCGCTTAGGCTTCGTTCAGGAGACCATTCTACCATCCCCCAGAACTCAACATTATACCATTTCTGATTTAAAAAAAAAAATTGAGGAATTTGAGAAAAAAGGATCTATAGTGTCCAAGATGGCGTTTTGAAAACCTTTTCAAGCGATTGAGCTCTCGAAATTTTGAGAGGTTTTTTTAACAAAGTCGAATCGAAGTACGGCTCGCATAAAAAAGTGACGCATTGAATACGCAGACAATTCCTGCGGTGACATATTTTTTAGATAAAGCGGAAGGCTCTGTCCATACTTATACTAATTTTTCGTTTGCTCATTGCAGCTCGAGAGAATTTTGTCAATTCTAATTAAAAACACCTCTCGACGAAGGTTGTTTGGTTGGTTGGTTCCCAGCGCAGTCTGAAGAACTAATTAATTTCAAAGTAGGCACGTCCACCCGCATGAGGGTGTGAAAATGACCGGGAAATCCTTCACTCACTTCTGTTTGCGAGAGGTCGGCCATACGGCAAAAACCTGGTATAAGATATGATGAACAATTTTGTAGATGGTTCGGTCATGGAGTACAGTTTTTGTTCTTGAAGGAAGACCCTAGTCGGACCAAGTTTCCGAGGAAATCTGAGCTCATTAGCGAAGCTGGAAACCTCAAGATCCCAGCAAAATCCAACCCTCCTAGTAATTGCCCACTTTTCCCTACAGCAACAAAACAAGCGGTTGATGTCCGTAGTGTGTAAACCAAATTGAAGATTTCAGAAGTCAGCGCAAAGAATGCAATTCGTCTCTTCAAAAAGTACAATTGTCTGGCGAGAATTAAAACGCTAGTGGAAATGTTCCACGCGACGATTCTGCCCACCTCTATCTCTATCGATATCCGGGAGTCGGCAGGAAGTGCAGAAAATCTATTTCCTGCAGCGGGGATGCATACTGCCCCTGTCAAAGCTATTTTTCCCTCAAATTATCAGGGCGCCGTGGCCACAAAGTTTTCGATTCCTTTGACACTGACGATAATAAGACCCCTTCACAACACCCTCCGGAAATCGAAAAACATCATCAGCCCAACTTGGTAGGACAATTCATAAATTTTTTTACGAGAGTGTCAAGATCAGACAGGTAAAAGTCAACTCCCTTCACGTACTTCCTGACTTTTCGAGCTCGTTGGGCCATTTCAATTCTGGAGGGCGTAGGGTAAATAATCTTGAGTTGTTGGAATAGTTTAAAAATGTATGTGGAACTTTTAAAGCAACACGGAAAACTTGGAAGGAGCTAGAGAATGTTGATGTAACTTGTTTTCTTGACACTCACAAATCTCTACGAAGCAGTTGATAAATATCACCTTGCACCCTTGCTGCCTCCAATACGGATTAGGGAATGTCCGGCCCTAGAGAGGTGGAGTAAATTGGTAGAAAATCGGCAAGAAATCAGCGGACACAAAATCATCGCCCTAACCATACGTGAATTAAAGCTAAAGTGATAAGAGAAACCAGTTCAGTGGACATAATCTGTCCAACACCAACAACGTGCTGTCCCAACGAACAACTAACATTCGCGAATCTAGAACATTACCATGGCCGTTTGCCAACACAGATTTTTGCGAAGACCTCAATGTTCATTGTAGGGAGTCGAACTGGTCGTATCACAAATCGCCCTAAGTACCTTTTAAATCATAGTAATATGTGTATAAAAAAAAATACAGCTCCCCGCGGCGCAAACGCACGCACAGTATGTAGATATTTGATTTGTGTATTTTGTGTACGTGCATACATATTAGGATACGTAATGTGGTACTATTCCGAAAAATGCTTCAGGCGATTTGTTAGAGAACCTGTTTCACAATCAACAAAATTCCCAAAAACGTGTGGAGTTCCCTAACAAAATAGTATATTATGGACATGCTACCTAAATATGCTCATTGTAATTTCTTGACTCTGTTCCACTTCTTTACTCATATGAATGCTGAATTATTACGTATTAGGATTATTGGTAAATCAGCCTTGTGCCCCTTTGAATATGAAGTCACAAGGAAAAGTGGGAAACTCAGCCGAAAATCTGAAATTGAGGAAAACGAGCACCGAGGCTGAAAATGGTGATTTTATAAAAATCTACCATTTGTTATATTTCAAAATTCATTGAACGAGTGTGTATAATACAATGTGAGCATTGTGATTTTCAGTGCCTTTACATGTCAACTTTTGCAATAGTCATAAATCCATGCGATACGAATATCATGCAGCCGTGAATTGAACCGTGCCACGCAAAAATCCAGATACATACACCAACGATACACCTCGCGATACACCATTTCACACGATGCATGCAGCTATAACAATTATCGAAAAATGGATTTGTGTTGTACTCCAACAAGCGGGATCTAACCCACCTGGAAATTCATGCATGTACCAGAAACTCAATTGAAGAAATTATAGGTGTGTTTCAATTTTTTGATACCCCAGATTAGTCCCATTACTTGTCCAGTTGGATTACTATAGTCGGAGGTTAGAATTTCTGAGCCCTTCGCATCTTAAAATCAACTGAGACCTAATTCAAAGAAGCTCATTTTTGTCATAACGCTTCGTGTGTGTTACTCGTAGGTCAAGTCTGCACATTGAGAACCGATGAGGCCTCTATGCCAAAAATTATACTACAAATCTTTCGCCAGCAATGATTTGTGAAATATGTGTGTTTTATGAAGTGTGAACAGCTGATTTTGTCAGTTGGCCCAACCACATGCTGCTACTGGAAAATACAATTACACGAACATTTGCAATTTTTACGGTATTGACGGTCACTTCAGCCATATGTTACCATAGCTCTGACACTCTGCAGGTTAGAAATTCAATATGAAACGAAGTTTCATGAAATAATTAATAGGTACGTTTGTAGTCGCAAAAATGCGAACGCAAGATCATGAATTCAGAATTTGAACTAGCGGATCTAATATTACCAGTCTCGTGGGTTTGTATCCCACCGCTGCCACCAAGGTAACATATGTGAGATGTTGATACAAAACTGAACAAGGGTAATAAGCGGGTGAGAAATTCGAATGAGACGTTTAAATGCCGAATGAGTGATCAATTAGAAATGAATGTGGACATGAGAACAGATGATAAAAAAGTGCGGATGAGAGAGTGAATGCATTCAGTTGTACGAAATTGGAAGAGATCGACGCATGTATGTACAATCTCAAGCTTTGTTTACAATCGGAGCGCAAGACTCAAAACACAAACACGAGAACAAACATTCAGTTAAATATCCTGTTACTATGAGCTAAGCAACAGTAACTAAGATTTATTACTAAATGATTAGGTGTTAATTTCACTATAGATAGATATCACTGCTGCCCTCTCCGCGTTTTCAGATATCTGTCCACACTGATTCTTCAAAAATTTTATAAAAAACAACAACAAACTAAAAAACAGTGTAACTGATGTGTTGATCGACATGTCCGCAAGAACATGTACATCACAATAACTTAAGGTCAAGAAGTCATGAATAATGGTGTTGCGGTTTAGTGAAACAACACTAGAGGCCCCTCCACTCCAAATCTGAAACGTAATTAGATTTTTTAGAACACATTTTATTCTGCATAATTTAGAAGCATCCTAAAATAATTGGATGTTCTTCGGAAGCAACGAGCAAAGCGTATTCTCGCAGTTTTGTGACTGCATTCAACCAAATGATCCCGCCTCTGTTGGGTCGCTCTTCCGCCAATCTTTGGCAAACTTTTATCAAAGTTACAAGGCGGACAGCACTATTCAGGAATCTAGGATAATTTCTGTGTTGGTTTGCCACTCGCGGAATAGAGCAAGATAGTTCGGAAACGGGTCGATCTACACTCGTAACGCGATCTGCGACTGCATCCTCAGTTCAAGATAACGAACCTGCTGGCTTCACCCTGTGTTTATCGCAGCACGAAAAACCGCTACGTATTGAGAATAAAATAAACAAAGCGACGTCACGAGATGTACCAGCAAAGGAAAGTGCCCGAGATACCAGCTCCTAATTAGTCACTCAGTATCCCATCTGATAAAAGTTTGCCAAAACTACGTATTTGTACCCGATTTCATTGCTATGCGTCATACAGTTCGATGACCGACCATGGACTTGTTTGAGTATGTTTGGTTTATTGTTATATTGTTCCGTCACCAAATGCAGGATTATCCTCCGCATATTAGGAAGTGTTTGTTGTGGACAATTTGGGTACATGCGGTGCAAGTTTATGGAAGCTAGATGTATGTTGACAAGATCAATACAGTTCTCTGTAAACGCAACGTAAATTGCTAGGAAACTTGGGCATTATCAGCAATACTAATACTTTGAGCTTTCAAGTCGTAAATCAATGCCTTATCGTAAAATAACTTGATCCTCAAAGATCATTTCAGTATCAAAGTCTTAATATCAAAGAATTACGAATTGAAATGTTAATGATAGGCTACATGAAACAACTACTGCCAGACAATCGGTCAATACAGAATTATGCAGAAATGATTCTTCAGATTCCAATCTACTGAATATGTGGAAAAAAAATCCGGGTTATGAAGGGTCTGGTTATAAAATACAAAATACGATAGTAAAACGCCCTTCGATAGTCTCATAGACAAGTGCATTCTGTTACGATTCACAAAGTACCAGTATGTGAATGACATATCGTTTCTATATACCTACGCTATACCATCGTAAAAGTTGGATCGTGGTTAAACTCAAGAAAAAAATCGGGCATCGAGAATACTCTGTTCACGTAAATACGATAGCTTTCATAAGGACACATATTGTAAAGAGGACGGCCGGTTGAACTGTTCAACGATAACGGAAGTAATTTCCATCTTCCATGCCTTATCATACGTTACTACATGACGTGGAAAAAGTACACTGTGGCAAGACTTCAACCCGCAGATATATTTCTGTGTCAACTTCAGTGCAAGACACGGATAACCCTTCCAAAATTGATAAACGGGGCCGGTCAATGTAGGCCCACTTAAATGAGGTCGAAATTTATGATTTTTTTTTGTCCAGTACGGATTTTGTTTCAGAAACGGATATCACCATTGTTAATTTCAATACCAAATATCAATCCGCATTTATTTAGAGTCAAATTATTAAAAACTGGAAGAATGGCAGCGTTGTTCTCGAAACGCTGTTTCCAAAGTCTGCAGTGAACACTGTTACATGTACACTGTCAGTCTGATTAAGATGAAATTTGACCAGAATCATCTTCAATGTTTACACCAGTTCTAGAGGAGCTGGTTTTTTGAAGTTACAATTTCCCTTCATGTCACGCTACATGGCAGGACAAGAAATGTACTCAAATTTTTTTTTTTTACTCCAAATATTATTAATTTGGTAAGAAATCATTTTTTTCAGAATACTTTTCGTCAAGGACTGGTTTAAACATTGGTATTTTATGTTCGGATCCGAATTTTGCGATTCTCAAATTCATCGTTGATTTTGAAAAACAGTAATGCAACAATTCACATCGAAAAGTGCGGTCTTCAGTCGATAACGAATAGACTTGATCATCACTATAATTATTCACAGAAGCGTTTCAATCGTTTGTGATTCATTCAACTCCAGCTGCTACTCGACCGAATTTCAATGGCATATCTTTGAGGTTCGAAACTCGATATCGTGTTTCCTGCATTTATAACTCATACGGTAGAAAATTGGATTCACACTGTATTGCAATATTGTAGTAAAAGGTAGGTAGCCAGAAAAATATTCCGGGCACTCATAAATTTACGACTGTACGGAGCGCTTCCTATTAACAGCCATTATTTCTTCATTATCGTAGCTCGTCTATTATACACATGGTTCGCTTCACCATTTACTGAACACTTAGTAGTTAGTATCCTCAGAGGAAAAACTGCAAATTAAATTTATTATATTATAATCTGTAGATGAAGAGAAACGAGCTTTCGAAAAATTATAAAAAGCATGACTTATATCGCTGCGTGGGATGAAGATTTTTTTGCATTCTCATTTCGAGATCTAAGGGTCATCATACTAGTTTTCCGCAGCACAGGATAATCCAAGATCGATTGACTTGTCAAGGGTTTATTCACATTCAGAAATAAGCAGATTTTTTAGAGCCTGGATCCTGAATCAGTGAATTAAAAGACGTCTAGATGCTAGCCACGTATATCGTCAGTATACATTTTCCTGTGTGTGTACGGTCTTAGAATTATACTGTACACTATGACGACGAAGCAATCAAACGCTGCATCTGCATAACAACGTTCGCTGCTGCGACAAACGGTCTAACTTCTATGGCAAACTACACGACGGCTATAGCCGACTGCAAATTTCAAACAACCAAAGTATGAGGAACGTCTCCCAGGTTTTTGCATTCATTTGCATCCTGGTTCGCGTTAACACGAGACGCTCACTGCACTGCATAACTTTGGAATCGGGGGTTGAAGGCAGAACTTGATCTCAACAACTACTTTTTCACATGTAGGTAGTATTCTTATTTATGAGCCTTCTGCAGCATGAAATACCGTCGCGATCTCTTTGCCTTTCTATTCCCCCCAAGACATTTGATCCACTATAAACCATAATCAGAAAATAATCGTACTAGTTTGCAATCAGTCACCTCTTGGCACGTGATAGCGTTACAAATAAACAAGTAAATTGAGAGAATTCCCTTTGTGATTCTATCTAGACAAAACTGTGCAGTGGTTGTATCGACAAGGCGTCGACTGCGTACATACAGAAGTACCTCGCCGCAGATATTCTATGCCGCCTGGTCCAGAGCCAAATCCAGATTATCTGGGTCTTGAATAATTTCTAGAAGCGTTAATCGCAACGGAAGCCAACTCTGCGCCTGCGTTTCGATTCGGATCAAACCTGGAATAGGGTGAATGGTTTATATGAGGATAAGCTCGGGTTGTGAAATACATATATTATGCGGTCTTGGGTTAATTATATGTAGATTGGTTCGCCCTTATTCAACTGAAATGTGCGAGTAACCACTGACTCGGCTTATGCGTTGAGTTCAGAGGGGCTAGCTTTACAAAGCCAGTAAGTTTTCGTCACTTGTCAGAAATGAATTCGCAGTATAGACAAATTGATGAATCATTAGAACCATCCAAAGAACGTTCGAGATTTAGGGTCTTTCGCAACAAAACTTCTCTTATTCATTGAGATGATCAAACGCCCCTATAAATAGGAAAATCTTCATTGACTCAAGTTTGCGAAAGCTATCGTTCTCCCAAAATTACGTTTCTACAAGTTCTTGAAAAACCAAAAATTAATCTCAATCAGTCAAAATTCGTGTAGACATCTTATCGCAAGGGTACAGGTGACGGACTGGACTATGAACGTTCATTATGATGGTAATCCTAGGGCGGTGCTGGGGTGATGATTGATGACCGTGGTATTTATTATTGCAAGGTCGGTTAACACCTAAGTTTGTCGAACTCGACAAACATTCTTTACCAAGTTCGTCTTTACGTTTCTCGACCATTTTGTGATCCACCGCAGATTATACCGCACTATAGTTGGCCCATTATTTGAAATATAATAATAATTCGGTCGCACAAAGTAAAAGGTCAACAACGACGAAAATTTCCAGATACATTCATGGGATATGAAAACATTGGACGATATATTGCACAAGGAGATTAAATGTGCCGAAGATTGGGACTTACTGCTTTCACATTTCTATAGTTTACTGTGTCAAGTGATGTCGTCATTGTGACATCGTTAGAAGGAAATCGCTCTATGTGGATGAGTATTAGGGTGGTTGGTGGAATTTTGTCTGCAACACCCCCAAACCGGTTGCAACTGAATAAATAAAAATCTGAGTGAAATTTCAGCTCTCTAGAGCGATGGGAAAGGGTGCCTGTGAGCCCTTACTTTTTCTTATTTGAATAACATAGGATTTTTGACCGATAGAATTCCTTTTTCTTCCAAGCCTATCGTGTGCTGGAAAAATCTATCCCTCCGTCTTTTTATGGTGTCATAGTGTGTCATAATGTAAAAATTTTTTCAGCCGTCTGAAGTTATATTTCACACAGTAGCTGTGGCCGACAGAGACTGATTTTCTGAGATAACTGTTCATCTATCTATCTATCTATCTTCTATATCTATCTATCTATCTACCTATATCTATAAAGGAACAAGTGGCATCCGCGCCCAGCCCAAACCCCTTGACCTAGAAACTTGAAATTTGGGCAACATGTTCCCTCCCGTTGGTAAACAACCACTGAGAAGCGATTTTTCGAAATTCGGCCCACAAGGAGAATAAAAGGGGTAAAACATGTTTTCGCGGATTCATGGATATCTCCTCCGCCCGATGAGATATTAACTTCGTTTTTGCTTCAAATTATTGCTTATTCAAATACCTAGAAAGTAGTTTAAGCGGTTTTTTTTAATTCGACTCAAATTATTGCTTATTCAAATACCTAGAAAGTAGTTTAAGCGGTTTTTTTTAATTCGACTCCTGAGGGAATGAAAAGGTATGAATAGTACATTGTGTATCAAGGGCGCAAAACACTATTTTTCGAGTGTGAAATTTGCAGTACGAGCCGAAGGCGAGTGTACTGCAATCACACTCGCCAAAATAGCCTTACCCGTGTAGCACACGATTTTTTTCTCAGCACCTGGTCTGCAAAAATGCCTCTTTTCAGACCAAGTGAGCGGGTGCAAAACGGAACTTTGCGCCCGAGGGCCGAAGAGATCTGTTTTGCGCCGGCTCAAGAGGTATGAAAAGTGGCATTTTGCGACCGGGTGTGAGGAAACCAATTTTTGAGGCGCGTAGCGCCGAACAGCGGGCACGAAGTGTCGAGTGTCGGAGGCGCAAAGCGCCGACCGGGGTGGACGCGCTAGTCATCTATAATCATCTATCTATCCTTAAAGACTCGCATCATCTTTTCATTGGGGGTTAATACGCAATTTCTACGAAATTCAATTGAAAATCACGATTTTTAGAATATTTCATTCATCACACCTATAAATTAGCTTAATTTACTCTTGAAGAGTAGAAATTTGAATTTATTAAAATCATGAAAAAATCATGGTTCCTAATTACATTAAGTAGATATTCGATAAAACTCCAATGAAAAGACGATATGTCTTCGAAAATGGATAAAACATTAATTTCAGAATATCAGCATCTGTCGGCCGCATCTACTGTGTAAAATGCTACTTCAGATGGCTGGAAAAATGTATACAATATTACACAATGGTATAAAATGACGGAGTAATAGATTTTTCCAGCATACGATAGGCTTGGAAGAAAAAAATGAATTCTGTCAGTCAAAAATCCTATGTTATTCAAATGGGAAAAAGTAAAGGGCTCACAGGCACCCTTATCCACTGAGCTATACAGCTCAAATTTCACTCAGATTTTTATTTATTTATTTTGAACCGAATTGGGGAGGTGTCGCGGACAAAATTTGACCGACCCCCAAATAAGGGCGACCCTAATGAGTATTTGGATAAGGACGATGTATGCAGCTTGTGGTAGCGGTCACAGAAGTTCTAGTCTAAGCTGATACTCATCACGTTCACAGCAGCAGAATCAGGACCCACTACTTCCAAAGGATCACACTGTGTTCATTGTCCAATCATCAACCCGAACCAAAACACTGGTTGTTCTCGCGTCACCAGAGAGATTGGTTTCATCAAGCGGTTTTTCCACCTGTGACCAATCAGTCCAACGCTGCCACAGATCGTAGTAGATAATCTCCTTGTGGTTCGCTAATCTGTATCCACTCAAAGCTGTGGACAGCAAGGCCACACGGAACACGTCATTCTATTCCATGCTCACAGAGTGGCACTACGAAATGCACAGAGCACGTCACCTCTCCTCAATCCCGTTTCTCGAAAATCTGATGACGATAATGCCCTAAGGTTATTTTTTCGCCAAGAGTGACTGCGGGTTCGCTTCCTCACAAAATCGGAGTAAGTTTCACGCTTAAGACCCGGGAAAAAATGGTTTGGATCTAATTCGCATCTCCGGAGATCTAATTTAGATCTGAGTAGATCTAAATTTTGGAAAATCGTGGATCTACCTAAATTTACCTGAATCTCCGAGGATTTTCGTAGATCTACGTAGCTTCGAATTGATCTAATGTCATGTTCGATTGCTCATGCTTGTTAGATCTATGTATATCCACCCAGATATCGTTAGATCTACTTTAGATCTAGGTAGATCTGCGATGAGTAGATGGAATAATCGTAGCAAAACGTTGTTGCTCATTGAAGCCAAGTAGATCTACTCGGATCTGAGTAGTTCTGATACCGTATTTGGAAATATTTCAAGTCTCTCTGGACTGATTGGACCATAAGTATGCCAGAAACGCACGTATTTTCAGAAAGCGCCTTAGCTCATCTAGTACGGTACAGGTTTGGTAATCCGAAGTTCGAGGGTTCAATTCCGATTTGTTCGTTTTTCACAATTTGTTTTTTTTTTTAATTTTTTGTTTCCTTACTCGTATTCACGATTCCTTATACTATGATGATAGTGAGTATTTTTTCATTCTAGTTATGCAATTAATCAATGTTTTTTCAATTCATTTCCGGAATTGACATTGACATCAAAATTAGATCTACGTAGATCTCATTAGATCTATTCCAAAATTTAGATATACGTAGATCTAAAGCATTTACATAGATCTAACCGATTTTTTCCCGGGGAACTTGTATCCACTACTTCATAGCCATATCCATCCATCAAACCACATTGAATACATCTTGCGGTACACCAGTTTTCCATAAAACTTTGTTGTGATTATACTTAAAAGTAATGTTGCTTTAATGCAGAAATCGAAACAGAGGCGTGGCCTAAACTGAGAGCCCACTTAGAGCCGACATCTTTATTTATACTATTTTCATTTTTTTCAAACACACACTGTTGGAAAAATTTAACTAGAAAAAATGTCCCAGCAGGTCCACTCAACATTTGTGTTATATTTACACATTTATTGGTCGATATAACACAAATGTATGTCATTTTAACGTCAAATCTGTTGTTTTGACATTTTTTTTATTTACTTGAACAATAAAAAGTGTCGAAGTTAACATAAAATTTTGGGTGGACCTGCTCTGACATTTTATTTCTAACCGTGCAGCAGGTATCAGGATGGTCTTTTGAGGTAGAAATACTAACTCACACAAGAATGGGTCAGTATGATAAAATGTACTGATAAAACTAACACGTTTCTGGGAGCTTTCAACTCCCAATTAGCCCACTTTGAGTGGTGCGAAATTGTAGCACCAGATGTCAGAGTGCCACATTTTCGTTCCCAATCCTGTATAAAACAAAACAAACACACTAAAGACAGTGTTTCTCATAAAAAGTAAACTCGTATATCACATGTCGTGCCGGGTGGTTCTTTCCAGTCACCATAAGTTTTTCTTACTTAAGGTGATGATGTGATACACCGACGGCTGAGCCACGGGTGCGAGAGAGATAGCACGTTTGTGTTTGACAAGTTTGTTATGTTGGTATCACAAACGATTTTAACCTCGGAATTTAAGCTTGTGTGGAGTCTTTGCGAACCGCAAGGCCCAGCCCTCCACGAGTACATTCTGTTCCCTCGAACTATTAAGAGGTGAAGAATATGTGATTTATTTTACTTTGGAGGACCGTTTTCTTTGTAGGAAACTTACACATAAGGACAAAGCACAATCCGGGGGTCCTAAGAAAGTAATTCAGTACCAATGTCACGGAAATTTAAACACAGTATGGCAACTGTAGTCTATGATCCTTGGTACATTATTAGCACTGTCCCCAGGGCATCCCTTCAAATTATATCGTATTCATATTACACAGTAATACAGCGTTTATTTGATATCAGATTAGCAAAATTGGCACAGCTGTTAACATGCGATCTGTAATTAAATTACAAGTTCTATTCTCACACGAGAGTCAACAGTGGACGTGTCTATTGCTGGAGTGTGCCAAATTTCAGGTCAACTTTAACCTGATTATTTTAAGCTCGACAGCATCTATTCGCAGTAATGGATCGACCACACTGAGACTCATCATTCGAAACCCGCGGGAGCACGGAATTATATCAACTATACATAAGCTGATCATAGCCGGAAATAAATTCGACCAATTGACTCTTTCTTCCATCCTATAGCATCCACTGGAATTCGTTGAGGAGCTAACAATAAACAGGTCGAGTGGCGGCAAAACGGAGTGTCTGTCATTCTGCATGCGAGATTGAACGGATAACCAAGGGAGCTAAAAACAACAAGTCCAGTATTTCTGAGTATAGGAGAAGGTTCCACGCATGCCAGTTTGGCTTGAGTTCAAGCTGTCACGTGTTATGAACCGTTGCTCTCAAACTGGGGCACGTAAAGATAAAGGTTTTGTTATTGCCACTGTACGGTGACATGCGACGAAGAGCGGAATCACGTGTGCGGGCAATTTCATTCATGCATTTAGGAAACACACTGACTTCTTGTCCTGTAGTGCCATAATGGACAACTTCAGTTCCAGACTTGGGAGCAACTTGCCAACTTATTCTTTTTCTTATTCTGCCAATCACTCTATTTGAATATTTGAATTAACTTCTCATTAATCTTTTGCATAGGACGTAACAATTTATCTAAAAAAATAAAAAAAATTATATCAGAAAACTGCTGATCTTTCACATTTAGAAAAGAATCGCAAATAATCAAAGCAGTTCTCATACAGTGCCTACAATTCCTGTTGATCTGAAAATCCACAATTTTTTGTGATGAAAAAGGTGGAATTTTTTGTGATAAAAGGATATAAAAAATCTTTCATTCCCTCAATTAATTTAAAACTTTATAGAACTCAGACATCTGAAGTTATATCTACCGAAAATCGAATGGAAGTAATTATCCACGATGATTTATATTCATTGTCAAACACGGCAGAAAGTCTTAATAGAATCTGAAACCGCTCTCCAGAAATTACGCCAAAACTTCCAAGTGTAATTCCGTGGAATAACATTTGAGAATAAAAGTTCCGTCAGACGTCCCCATGCCTCGGGATCATTGTATCCATATTTCATATCATGCGCATGTAACACAATAATCATAAGCCTAAGTAAAGCAGCTATGGGGCAAAATTGCTGGCGATCAATCACCGACGTCGAGCCGGCCAGGGAAGCTACGCGATGCAGGTATAAGACACACCACACCACCAATATTGCCACGTTGACGAGTTTCTCCGGTGTGGAATAATCGAGGCGAAACTAAACTATGCCAAACTATGTCTCGCGTTGGGACACTTAGGTGCTAACAAGTTTCGAACACGTCATGGACAAGTTTAATGCCTTCATACCCGCTTTCGCTGGAGCCGGAGATCGCACTATGGTTGCAGTCAAGAATTCTAGTAAATCGATTTTTTCCAATTACAGCCTCTCTTCTACAGTACCGCAGATTCGAAGATAGGCAAATTCAACAGTTACTGTTCATGAACGCATAATTTGTCCATTCGGAATATTTTGTCTACTGGAAAAATAGTTTTGGATTATTTTTATTTATCATTTCCTATACCTGATGTCCGCGAGCCGAGATGGCAAGTAAGTTTGTAGTGTGGATATAGTGCGAGGGTTCCCTGGTCGTTGAGGTTGTTCGTGTCTGATTTATGACTCGATCTCTACCCCTAAAAAATGATGCAAATAAAATTCCCAAGGATTTTTTCCCTTCCATGGTAACTATAATGTATTCAAAACCAGAGAAGCACGCTTCGCGATGCAGTATTTACTCCGCAAGGTACACTAGCGAGGCAAAATACGACTCCGATTGAATTTCATCCAAGCAGTGCCACTAAGTTACAAAAGTAGCAGACTGTAAGGTCTGCTTTCAATTCGATTTGAACACCTGAGTATTTTCGTTTTGTTCTCACCCTGTAAGCACTTTCTGATACCATCGAATGTCTATACCAAGTTCACTTATGCTGTATGTATATAGACCGGAATAACGGATTTCATATTCACACATTGGAACATACATGAAGTACAGTGGTTGCTTTTGGACCTGAGTAAATATCAATTAAGAATCAGCACCATAGAAGCTGTCTATGTAAGGACCACCGTCATTTCAGTTTAATCGTGAAGGGCGGGGTCACGGGACAGCGTTGAGGACAGCAAGCCAACCTCTCAACTATATGGACGTTTCGAACCCTGCTGAAATTAATTACACATGGATGTATATTTTAGATTAAAGATCTGAAGCAACGAATTCAAAGTCACGTGGAACTCAGAAGTTCAGCGAATAACGGAAACATAAACATGGTGAGGTTGGCCGGGGAAAAGAAAGAATTGCAAATGTAACAATAACACAAGCTTATTCTGGAGAAATAAAAAGCAATTACTTCTGAAAGCAAAGAATGGTATTTTTAAAAGTAGGTACACATGAGAAAATTGTGTTTGAAACAAAAAATCAACAGATCTTGCATGTACTGCAAGCATCCGAGGCATTAAAAATGTCCACTGTCTTTATGTTTTCTGTACATTTTGTATAATAATTTCCTGTCATATCTACTATTGATAAATGTACAAGTCACTATATAACGATCGTGACCTGACGCGTTTTTGTTACATTTTAACATTTGAGCCCCTATACCTCACTATTACCCCGAAAATAGAAGTGCTTTCAATGCTAATAACGAAAATGGTCTTCCTGGCTGGTCATACTTCTTTTGCACGACCTCAAAACAGGAAATGAATCGCAAAGTTCTACAGCAAATAGCAGATTGCGAGTTATCAACAAGAACCCGTTGAAGGATCTGTTGAAGTTCCGAATATTTTTTTTCATGTACAAGTGATGAAAAAATTCTGGCCCTCGGATTTTCCTTTCATATCTGACTGACCACACGTCACTCACTTTCGCGCAAAACATGAATTCGGTAGCTAAACCGGAATCACGAAGGCTATGTCAACACCCACAGTGGGGATGGCATATAGGTACTTCATACATGTGACGTAATGCATATAGTGACGTAACAAGGATATGAATTCAAAGCGCCAGTGCAAACATAGATCAAAGGCCCCTTTATCCTTTGTGTTTTGGAGCAGAGTCTGTTTCATGTTCCAAAAAGCACATACGAGCGTTCGTAACAAGTTCTACGGATCCGCTTTCCTTCTGACTTCGAAGTTGTATACGGGGGATTCCACGTCAAATCGACCGAAAAAACGAGATTTTGTCCCTGACCCCTTTTGATCTGCTTGCCCTTTTGCACAGTCAAACTACACGTTGAAAGGATGAAATGTGATTTTTTCAGATTTTTTCGACTCATCATGCTATTACGAAAAATCATCGGATAAATTGATTTCCAATTTTTTTTTATTTCTCGCGCCTACATAGCTCAAACCGTGAACGATGTATGAAAAAAGTTCCAATACGAAAATTTTTGGGTTTTTTTGTGAACTTTTCCAGAGTATTTTCATCAGATTTTCAATACCCCGTTCAAGTGTAGTTTTAATACAAAATGAGTGTAAATCATTCATCACTCAAGTGTCCTAATCGAATTGGCTGAAATTTATTTACACAACGTGTCTTCTTCAATGCCAAAGATTGTCTGAAAATTTTATAGTGGGCCGAGCAGTTGTTCAGAAGATACATCAACAAATATTTGCACAGTGGCGAGAATTCGGCGATTATGAGGTCACAAAACAGTTTTTTGGCCACGATTCGAAAATTCAAGATCTATATTCATCATTCTTGTTTGCGTACTCGCGATTGCCCTTGAGGTTTGAAGTGCGGCCGAAAAAACTTTTTTGCCACTTCATAATCGCCGAAGTCTCGCCACTGTGCGAATATTTGTTGATGTATCTTCTGAACCACTGCTCGGCCCACTATGAATTTTTCAGACAACTTTTGGCATTGAAAAAGACATGTCGTGTAAAAATTTCAGCCAATTCGATTGTCGCACTTTTTTGTTACTGTAGATCAGATGTTCGAAGATTTTTCACCAAAACTGCAGTTCCACGAGGCACAAAAAATTGCGAAAAATTATTTTCATAAATTTCGAAGAAAGTGGCAAAACTTTCGTATGAGAACTTTTTTCATTGCTCATCTGGATTCCACGCTATGTTGGCTTAAAAAAACGAAAAGAGTTAGAAGCTGATTATTTGACCAGCTGTAGCAAAAAAATCCTTCGTCAGAAAAATCTGAGAAAATTCACAGTTGATCCTTTCAACGTGTACTTCCACTGTGTAAACGGGCAAACAGATCAAAAGGGGTCGGGGAAATCGACCGTTCCATTTGACGTGGAATCCCCCATACATACCTGGTACATAGGTGCGTCCCATATTCCCTTTAAACCTCTAATTCGGCAGAGGTGATTAGGTGGCGCTATCTATGTAGATCGTATAGATACCGAGGTAGATACACACGTACAAGAGTGGTTCGTGTTGCAGGCTGATCCGCGAAATGACTGATTACTGATTAGACGCTCATGTCAGGTCTTGCCAAACACGAAATTCGATAGAAATTTAATTGCGAACACAGTCGAACATTCTCCAACGACTATTTCCGATCAATTATCACGCTTCATTTCCCTAATGGCAGTTTCACTCATCGATTTCGCTGAGCCAAACCTTTTGTAAACATATATGTTCATACCTATCAATACATGTATCATGAACAGTGTAATTTTTTAAACACGTAGTATAAACCTGAACGTGTGTATTTGCAGAATTTCGAACTATCAAACCTATTAAAAACCGTTTTACCAAAAAAACTACCAAGGACAGTGATCCGTATCGTCGTATCCGTAACAATTAAACCTGACGAGGTGTTTATTTGTACTTGATTATTGTCGTGCCAAAATATTTGAACAACGAAATTAGGCCATTATGTACATGCGTGCATTGCAAATATTTGACGTATAAAATTCAAGGTGCTACTTATCGTAACATTCGATATTTTCGGCGAATCCATGTGAAAAGTTTGAAAAAATACTCCTATCAACCTTATAAATGGCCCTTCTTCGTGTAGACGGCCGCATTTGTTTCCTATCAACACATCATCGATTGATGGGTCACTTTGAAGAGTATCACAATATAGATACAGTTTCGCCAGAACTCAGGGAATTTCGTGTCCCACGGATCTTGAAGGAGGATATGAATTTGACCGAGATTACAGCTTTTATTATGTCGTAGCTTCAATGAAACTGAAGTGTGTTCACTTTGTCACTACCACCGTATACGTATATAAAACAAAAATTGTTTAATTACTGAATAAATGCTTCATAGGGAAGAGGGATTACGCGGGCCGATATTTCCTGCATATACTTCAGGGATCGAAATCATGACGTGAGGGAAATGAAGGTCCGAAACGCTGCATCAAAAATGCTCCTCTGTTACCTAAATCTCACATCCTGGAAAATGGACTTATTCTTCAAGTCTCCAGGTCGGTCAAGAACCTACTAGACCGAAACACCTAAGGATATACCTCAGGGTATAGTCTACCCCAAGTTCTTGCCAACAAGCTGTGTAGCTTCTATATTAGATAGTCCTAGATCTCCAGATTCTTGCATGCATTACCAGACCTTCAAATTTTCATCAAAATTCCATTCGTCACTTTACCAACCTCGAGATTTACTCCTCGTCGTTAGTCTCTGTTTACCGTTCATTTTCATTAACACTGGCAGACGCTAGATAAAAAAGTGCTCAGAGGTAGTAGCTGACCTGATGTACTAAAAGCTCAAAATTTATTAATTTATTTATTAATCCATTACATTACACACATTACATGTAGTGATTCACAATCTGTGAACCATTGGTCTCTGGTGTTTTCGTTATTTTAAATCATGTTCAAGAGCAGAAAACAGGGTGTTGGTACCTTATACATCTACTCATATATGTGAATACTTTGAAACGTTTCTGGAATTGTTGACAAAAGTATCGGAGTTCTTTGTTTTCCAAAGGAATTAGATTTTTCAATCAGTTAGTGAGGTATCAGGGCGGTGATTAGCTATTCCATTCGATTCCGATACCGCTGACGATCGATCTGGCCCACCAAACGGTATTTATCAGTGATCAATCAAATCGAACTTGGGTTGCGAACTATGTAAGAAGAAAAAAATTACTAATACTTCGAAGACATACAAGACCTCAAGTTTTGTAAATCTTGATGCCATTATTATTATTATTTTTATCATCATTATTATACTTGTTATTTCATTCTATAGACACTATAGTAATGGAAAACAATAGTCAAAGTGAAAATCATATCTGTAATGCGCCGCGCGACGTGAAATAAAGACAATACACGAAGGCTCTGTGTGTATGTATCTCTGAAAAACCGTAATACTATTGGCATAGATGGCGTAGATATGTAATGAAAGTAACCAGAGGTAGAAAAACATATATTCAACCAATAATTGGAAAGTATATCCGCACATAATCATTGCAATGAATAATGAAAATAACGAACTCAACTATACCCTTCTTTTCATTAGACATTTCAGTATTTCAACATCCTGCACGTGATCTTATGGAATGTATTTAGGCAATTTCTTCTATTCACATATTGGCATAAAATAATCAGAAGCCACTGAGTTAATTCGATATTGTTAGTGAGCCTGCTGACTCGGTGATGATGCTGAACGCTGCCTCACAGTCGTCACGGTAGACGCGCTCCTCGATTCACAAACAAGAGACGATCGGGAGCGAGCGGTGCGAAGTGGTCTGCAATGTGAAGGCTGCCACGACTCGTACCGTGGCAGCAGAAGGGTTAGTCTACGTGTCCGTAAACCGACCTCAGATATCTGACAATATCAAACTATGTGAATATTTGTGAGTGTATAGTGCAATATACAGAGCTTTGACAGTTCCGTGAGCAAAGTGACGTGTAGAAGTTTGCTCGATACACATTGCGGTAAGTGTTGAGTTTATACATCTGTACGAGGGGTTAATACGCGTCGTGTCATTTGTAGTGACATTATACACTGCCGAGTTGACTCGAGATGAGGAGGTTCCACCTTTGCTCGATAACTCGATCGCTATTCAACGATCACGGCATCTGCGACAATGGGGAAGATCAAATATGAGCAGAAATTATCTGACGAGGCGGTGCAGGTGAACCGGAAGAGGAAAAAACGAAAGAAGGAATTGGACCTACTTAGACGTAACGTTTTGGAGGCGAAAAGGAAATTGGTAAGTAACCCGCCTGAACTATTATACTTTTCATCTGTTATTATATCGCGTCATTTCTCTCAAGGTATAACCTAATTTTCTTTCCTTCCAATTTAATACCGATGTTTGATAACATGTTGGTTCGATGGCGTAATTAATTGTGTGTTTACATGATTTTGACAGCGTCAGAAGACCGCCCCTCCGAAGACTCATGTTTCTACTTTCAACAAAGTTCTCAACTCGTTCGCTGGCCGGAGACAAGCAAATGTAAAATATTATTTTATTTCTATTTATTCTATAAACGTCCTGAATGGTCAGAATTCGGTGGATATGAATCGATAGCCAGTATACTAACCATTAAACGATAGAGGGACGTGGAATCTGTGCCTACGTGAATGATATAAAAAATTCCCAGTACTCGTAATTCCCATAGAAAAAAAAGCGCAAAAGAAGATTAATATCCGCGTTCATAATATTGAGGCATGTTTTTTTTTTCTTTCAAAATTGACACCTCTGCTCTCGAAAATCTTTGGAGTGACTATATTCACTCCAGTGGAGTAATCATGCCAGTGGAACAGGGGTGACTTTAAAGAGTGACTTCTCCACTCCTTGGTAGAGACTGTTCTCACTCCATGAATGTGAAAAAGTGAATAGTAACTCCAAAGAATTCAGAGAGTGAGGGAAGGCTGTAGCATGCGACACATGCCGTTTCTTTTTCAACTTTCCGTTTCTCTGATCTCAAAGAAAATAGGAAGTTATTGTAACCACCCCGAAAACGAAAAGTTGAATTTTCTCTGGTTTTCCGTATTTTGAGGTCCAGAGAATCACCTCCGACTATTTTCAGGTGGACTCCGGGTGTTTCCGAATTATTTGATTTTAAAAATTCAGAAAAATACAATAATAATGACAATATCTTGAGAACGGATCAACGGATTCGATTGAAATTCGATACCACATTGTATTTTGGATCGCGGATTATGAATCTGAAGTCAGATTTGCGGAATGTAAAATGGCGAATCCAATTTGCTGGGGAAAAAAAAACTATAAACATTCAAAATCTCATTAGGATTCGTACTCGAAGGATTTTTGAACCGCTGATCAAGAATCTGAGGTCAGAGTTTCAAAACTCAAAATAGCCGGAAATAAAATAAGTAACAGGAAGTTCGAAGGGTGGCTCATATTTAGCTCAAATCAGTTTGATAATTATGGTTCTTTCAATACAAAACAATCTCGTGCCCGCCGCGGACCGAAGACGGGTTAATTTTCCAGATTATTCACTTACAGATCACGTGACAAGCGATTGAAATCATTGCAGGTGGTTTTATGCAATTTCAAAGTCTCTTCATTCAATTTCAGATGATATTAAGCGGTTCTGAAGGTATTGTGCAATTGAACTGTTTTGTGTAGAGTGCGTAGATTTACTTTCGAGAAGGAAAAGAATCGACAACCAATTTGGTGATGGTCGGGGTCATACTTTATTCACTTTCATTTCGAATGCCCCATACACATGCTGAAGTGGCGTTATTATAAAAAGAACCAGAAAAATCGAGTGTTTTTTAGAGATGGGTCTTTGCCTGCTACGTTCGGTACCTTCAAGTGTTAGAAATAAATAAAAATGACGCAATAACGCGAACTGATAAAAAGATAATGACCGGGTGTCACAGAAATCCAAACTCATGCAAAACAAGGCTCGTTTACTGTGGCGTACATATGAGAACTCATCGATTTACTCATGTACTGTGCTAGGTACATCAATTAATCCCCCCCTCCCCCCCTTCATAACAAAATAATAATCATGCCATGAGTTTATAACTCGAGGTAATTAATAATTTGTCAAACTTTTTAGGATAACAAAACTCAAGGTTTTGACAGCAAGGGCAAAAGGGCGGGACTGAAAAAAATGTGCAATCGACTGCTACCGGTGAATATAATTTTTTTCGTCTTAATATCGATCCAGAAATCAATATAAATTACTGATAAAGCAGCAATATATTCAATTCATATCAGAATCTCAAAAGTACAGCATAATTGTGATGAGAATTTTACTACCTACAAAATGAAAATCCCACTTTGATATAATTGCATGGAGTTTTCATATGCCTTTGCTACAGACACCTCGTACATTTCTTTTTTTCATAAAATATAATTTCTTGGTATTGTACGATCCTTGGTCATCGCTGCAGTCGAGGAAGCCGCAGGTTGGCATTTTCGCGAACGGTTCAAAGGGTGCCGAAATAAAAAGAGGTATGAATAACATATGAATAACTACTTTTCCCCTTGTATGAGATGATTCAGCTTTTCCCGCCCCTGAAGATATTTATCTCGACAGGGATTCCCAATTTCACTTTTTCAACCACCGCCCACTTTAAGGGACCGAAAGTTATTGCCGACTGATATTAGAAAAAAAAAACCTTTGAGACATCAAATCAGGCATATTTTACGGTGTACCATAGCTTATAATCTACCAAGTTAATACCACCTCTAAGAATACTAACGCAACACTTTAGAATGACGATAAATTTGTATTGAGAATTTCAAAGTTACCTATTATAAATGCTAGTCGAACTTGATTGAACATTTTACTTATAATTGGAAACTATTTACCGCACTAGAAGCGAGACTAGAAGTCACTGGTGAGTCCACAAAAGAATGTTCTGATATTTCAATAACATCATTTCTCAAGTCAAAGCAAAGTTATTTTATGATTGATCAAAGATATATGACACAGACTTTCAATTTCAATCTCCTTCAAGGCAAGTTTTTTGTTCTAATTTTTTTCTTGCAAAAGATAGGTAAAATTCAAGTGCAGATTTACCTGTGTCTTCGTGTTATAACTGCTCTTCGGTTGACTGCATCAAAGCGTATGCAAGAAGTACTGGTTCAGATATCTCAACTTCTTTCTGATTCACTATTTCTGACCCCGTCTTTAAACAAGTGTCAGCGTAACGGCTGCGGAAACTGATTTATTGGAAAAGGCTTTTACCACATACCTACCCGAGGACATAACAATCCTTTAAAAATATCCCTATAACAACCGTAACAACATCATAAACCAACAATGTCCGGGCAACGATGTATTGGCTCTGTATACATTTCAAAATTTCAAGAAGCTCTTTCATCGTTTCGATCTATTTCAAGTTTGACATACGCACGGAAAAAAACAATGCCGGAATCACAAATTTTGACACAGCACCAGGTTTTTTTTTTAATTTATTCATTTGTTTCTTCTGTGTATCAAAATTACAATAAGTCTGATAGATTTAAGCAATCGCTTTATAAATCGTGCCCCAGATTTTTTGTGAATCCTATCACAAGTTGCTCTAGATTTTACAGCAAACCGGTGCAATTCCTATATTGACACAAGACTTGGAGAACCCCGAGTTTTTCCTACCGTGCATGACGATTTTGGGATATCATAGAGATTGCATGAATAATACAAATATTGTTCTATATACTTCTGTTTTCACACAGCGAATCGTACGTTGAATGAATTAGACAGAGCTCGTCTGGAAGGTGACCTTCAAAAGGTATTGAACGATGGAAAACGGAAATGCACGTAAGTTTTACTTCTGTCTCCATCACTTGTTGTTATTCCGTACTACTCCAACTGTTGTAAATAATTAACGTATTTTGTGTTTCTCTTACAGCGAGTCGAAATTTGATGCATTGAAAACAATTCTACACAGGCCCTTACCCGAAACAATGGATACGGAACAGCAAGAATCCTCCCGGATTCCCGACGAGAAACTTGAACCTAAGCCTCTGCAAAATCACGTAGCCGAAAGACAATGGTAAGCGATCCAGATTCAAGTTGAACACTCGTACCAGCGCTGCAGCTTTAGGAGAAATAGGTTTTGTATAATTCAGTTTTCTCGTGTCTTCTGAACACAAGAAAGCTACACGAGGCTTTCGTAGCTGGTTCCACACATTAAACCGATTTTCATAAGCTTACGAAAAATTTCAGTGGCAAACGTAAACTGGAAGTGCCCGTCGAGCTAGACGATAAAATACCGAAGAAAAAGCATACGGCAGCAAGAAAAGACATAGTCGTGCTGAAGGCTGCCGAACCAGGTGTGCCGGAGAGATCAAACTCGGCGGATAAAAAATGGAAGAGAAGTCTCTTCACAGATGAAGAGTGTGACTCTGTGTCGATCCCTGAACCTGCAGACGTGGAGGAATTACGGTACTCAGCATTAATGCTGCTTAAAGCGAACGTTCCATACACCTGCAGCAGGGCTCACGGGTTAATGATTTCAGATTTTCTCCGAGAATTGGCAAACTGAGGGCCAGAGGTCATCCCTTAGAGCGGGAAGAATCGCTGGATCCATCTCAGAAAAGACTGAATATGAAAAGACTGAATTTTAAATACGGACAACTTGGAAGAATGGCGCCCTCCAGGTACGAGAAACTTTGCGGATTGGTCTGTACCGAGAATTTCGGAACTTGTCTTGAAGAAATACCACACATTGGTGAGTTACTTGTCTTCTTCGATGTTTGAGTAACGTGTGCATTCACATGTCGGATATTTCACTGTCGTAAATTTCGCAGATCCTGTGGCCAAAGTGAAACAGTCGCTACTCGATGTCTACGCTAATGCTTGCAGCTCACAATCCGTTGAATACAAAGTCAGATTCAGAATGCCTCTTCCAGGAGATTCTTCAACTTCTGGCTCCCACCCAGTCCATTCGAATATCCAAAAGAGTAAATATTTTCGCGATGGGGTGAATGTTTTACCGCCTCAAGGCGTCGACTTGGATCCTATTAACCCAAAAAACTTTCCGCGATGGAACGCGACAGAGATGTTACCCGCGGAAAATAAAGCGCTGATAGAGAAGGCTGAAGGGAAACTAAGCAAAAATATTCCCCGTGTTTCTCGTGGCCCCTCGTCTTCCGAAACAACCATTACTGAACCCAATACGAGTTCATTGGACGTGAATTACGACAGTTCGAGACAGAGTTTGAAGTCAGAATTTTCGAAAGTTAATACGAAAGCGATGCCGGTGGGGAATCTAGATAACACTTTACTTCTGAAATTTGCCGGGATTCCGTCAACCCGAAAAAATATAATGTGGCGGTATCTGAATGAGGTGAATAATCCAGAACCGCTGAATGAAGTCGGATCGATTTATCCGACGCACGGGTCTGCTCTGTCAGCAGAAAATGACAATGTCCAAAAATGTTACTTCCCCGACCCGTCGAAGGGATGCGAAATGCGAAACAAAAAAAATCGAGACGCCCCAGAGAGAAAGCTTGACGAGATATGCGACCCTACTCTTTCGAAGGGCGGTATCGCAGAGTCTACGGCGAATTCAGCGGATGCAAATTCTGACAATGTGATACCGTGTTTAGGGTTGGGCCTCGGGGAGTTTACGAAAATCAACCGAAAAAGTATACCGACGGTTGTGAATTTGAGCAGCGCTTCGAGTTCGATGCTGGGTCGTATTCCAACTAATCGAGAAGAAACCATGCAACGGTATCTAAAAGACGCAAATGATCCAAATGTCAGGAAAGAAGGTAGCACAATGCTTCCGCCGGGAGGCTTTCTCGATGGGGCGAAAGATGATAAACTGAAAAATCGTTATCTCGGTGATCCGCTGAGGAAACACAAGATAAAAAACACCTTGTCTGATAGACCGAGCAAAAACGAGAGACACGTTCCTTCTATTTTGCGGAAGTCCCACGCTTCTAAAGGAAAAAATACGTCGAACACAGCCGGTACTGTGTTGGCTAGAGGAGTTTTAGAAATTGGAAACATACGATTGAAGACATCGAATTTTCATTTCGAAGAAGTTACTTCGAAAACTAACGGTACAGTGTTAAACAATTTCTTCAACGATAAAAAAACTGTCAAGAAGGCGGCAGCAACCAGCAGTCAATTTCCTGTGGTTCCTAAACATTCGACGAATCCTGACCATTTGAATCCGATGATCAATGTGTCGCCAAATATGCAGTTCCTGAAACGAACAGGGCTCCTCGAACCACCCATAGGCGTCAACCCCCTTTATGATCCCACTGAAAACGGCTCAAATGAAAGATTTAATTTTGCCGACTTTGGCTTCACTCCTGAAGTCGCAACCGGACGACAAAACACCGCGAATCCAGCAGACGTCTTGAATTTATCAGAAGCATTCAACCAGCCCCCAACGACGTACCGTCAGCAATACTCCGGCGATAATGTAGATGTGACAAACTTGAATAATACTAGACAACCTCTGAATCTACCGATATTTCACCACCAGCAACGGTCGGATGCAAATTTATACAAAGCTGCTTATAACGAGAAAAATATTTCGTCTGGAGATCAACCTTTGCGAAGATTCCCAGTCCTTTCGACACGCAAAAATGCATCAGTGGCACAAAACGAGACATGTCACGAGAGGCAACAAAGTCGTCAGCTCCCGAAATTCAACGAGCCGAAAGTCATTATCCTTCAGAATCCCAGCCGTCGAGGAGCTGGTGATGAGGTTAGATGCGGGATAAACGTTCCAGACTTACCGTACAAAAACGATGGCCAGCAGCTACAACAACGCGGTGCCGGATTTACGTTTGCGGCTATACCACCAGGCATGACAATGGTGCCGATGAGGACGGTCCATTTTCACAATTGCAAAAATGTCCACGCGCCTGATGCCACGTATCGAAACGTCGGTACACATGGTGAACACCTGGAAGTACGTCAGATCGTGTGCAAGAATGACCTTCAAAATGTACAAGTGCCGCTAAGCATGTATCGAAATGATATGCCAAACGTTGTGAGCCACAAGCACATAGTACCGGAGCATAGAAGAGATCCCCTGAGCTTTTTTAAACCGACAACAGTCGACGTTAAAACTTCTCAAAGGATGTTTCAGCGCGCCTCCACATCCAATGGTCAGCTATCTGGATCGTATCAATTGGCTTACAGTGCAGGAAATGCGAACGCAGAGATCCAGCATAACTGTAGTGCTACGCCTGAACCAGTTCAGTTCGCCGATGGACGAGTTGGGTTCGTCCTACCAAAAAACGATTCCGATCCCTTTTGCCAAACCGCAATTAATCCGCCCATAAACAGTGACCAAATGCTCCATCGACAAAAGTATTTCCCGGTTTTATCTGAGGATATAAACTGCAACGCCAAATACTTTATTGATCCAAGATGTCCACAGGCTGGATATAAATGGAATCAGGTACGTTGAATATGTTTTTTTCTATTTTTTATGTGACCATTACGATTGATATCGAAATACGATATCCGCCACTTTCTCATAGAAATTTAATGCCCTACGCTTAATCGGTTTCTAAAAGAATGCCGTTTGCTCCCTAATCATTTCACCCGACACTCCAAATTGAACCTATCTCGCAGATGGCTATTTTCAAGGATGCTCATCAACTTACGTAATGAACCTTTTTTCAAAATTATTTTACAAAACCTATTTATCTTAATATACTTTTGCGCACGTATAACTATTTCAAACTAATATTAAAAATGGCGATGCCTGTTTCAATCTGTCTTTGGAATCTGGAATTCTGTCACTTTCTGTACGTATATTGCTTTATTCTAGAAAGCGACATATTGGATAGACAGATGAATCTATATGTATATTCACTATTCGCTGATGGAAAAATTTTGTCTCGTTCCAGATTGATCAAAGTGGTTCACAGATACATCAGCATGTTATACAGCCAGTAAGTTGAGAAAATAATGAGCAAATCTCAATCAGTAAATTTATGAAAATTCAGATAACTGAGAAATTTTTGTAATGTTTTTTTCATTTTCTTTCTCCAGGTTTATAACGTGACTGATGCGTATCGCCCACAAGTACCTCGAAATTATTATCCTACCGATTCTTAGAATACTCTTTTTCCTCGGATGCTTGAAGCATTTTATTATTTACTTATATCGATTGCGAGTTCAAGGTAATCACAGTCAAAATGGATTAGATTTATATGAACTAAGCGAGTATCCTTTTTGAGTTCAACATTTTACAGCTAATTGAAATACCGATGTTATATTATGATTGCAAAGGCAAGAGCTGATAATAACTTGACAAATAATGTGTTTCTTGTCGGCTGTTACGCTTATCAAATGTATAGAAATATATAGTTAACTATAGGTTTGTACGAGTCGAGATAAATCGAAGAAAATATAGAAAAATAAATGATTAACTGAACCATATTACGATTACACGAGTTTTCTTCGAACCTCTTCACTTTCACGACCTGTACTTCATCCATTAGACGTAAAAAACTTAAATACTGGGAAAAATGTGAGGAATTGAAAATTGATCGAAATCCAAAAGTCGGTAGTAACGATTCAGACCATTTGAAAAATCCAAATACCTTCATAAATGCTGAGGGAAAATCCTCCCACGGCTGAAGTTCAGTACCGCTTTTCCTCAATTCTCAGCATTGAATATTCAACAGCACGAAACTAACCGCCAACGGTAGGACGATAACACTTATGTAGCATCAGGAAATTAGTTATCTGGATGATAAATCGTTGGCCGTATTGTTTTCAGCTAAAAATAGTATTGTCGAAATGAAAATCTTATCCGAACGCCTCGAGAATAATGCTAGAGGTACAAAATTATTATTCTATTCGCCATTACCCAGCTACCGTTTCAGTAATTACTTGATGAACTTTGGTGAACTTTGTTCTAATTAATGGCTAATTAGCAAACCTTTTCGAAAAAATATGTGATTGACGGACAAACCTTCCGATTCGTTTCACTAACAGTAACGCATTTCAAACAAGTAAGAAAAATGTGCAACAAACAACTTGGAACAACTGTTTCTTTTTTTTCGGTGAAAGTTTTTTCGCAAATAGCGATTGGATCGAAACTACCTGACTACATACATATAGGGGAAAGTTAAAGTTGAAAGTTGAAACTTTTCAGTCCAGAGCGTAAAATCTCTCCGAGAATTCATTTCTTTTATTTCCTTTCGGATTCCAATTTATTTCCGAGAGTTCTAACTAGTGGAAACTCTTGGGTGATTAATTACTCACCTTCGGGAAATAGACCACTAAGTGCGAAGGAGATTCATGAAAATCCCGGGAAAAAAGCACAGACATTTTACATTAAAAACCGGAATTTCGTAACCCGGTTTGCCGTCATTCCTCTGCATGGCCCGACGAAAATGCGTAAATAATATTGGTTAAATGGTGAGTATGAACGAACAGGTCTTTGGGGGGCAGTGCCACTTAGATCTCATTCACCAAGCTGACACTTGGTCGAAGTTTAATTGTTAACGCTTGTGCCAAAGACTTAGCATGGCACACTACGGACAAAAAATTGTCTAAATCGTAATTTCTCTGGTGGTATATGATCGCCATTGCTCTAGCACCAGTATAAGTCCACAATATGGTAGATCCCTTAAAATGGGCTTGAGTTTGTCCGAGTGGTATCGCTTTAAACTGAAGGTTATCCGGAAGTTTGGAACTAAAATTGATTATTATTATTATTATCGTCATTTTTTTTCTTAATTTTCGACCTCGAAAACGCAATAGTTTTTTTCACGCAATCAGACACTATAATGCAAGCTCCGTTCCAATATCTGGTAAACAATTCGGAGATGAATCATCACCTTCTGATGAATGAAACAGCACGCTGACGCTATGAGAATGGCGTGGCGCGAGATAAAAAAGTTCATATCAAAATTGTAGATAATTATAATTGCTGTACTTGAGGCATTTCACAAGCAAGGATGCAAAGGCATCGCACGTTCGGTGATGGAGGAAGGAAGGAAAATGCTCTTTCTATCAACTGGAATGGAAAACATAGCGAATTGTGCTGCTGAATTGTGCGGATTTTTTGTATCGCAGGTACGCCTCTGATTCAAAGACGAGGAGGCCGAATGCAGGGGACACAAGAATGCTGGTAATCATCGCAGTATCAGGTTTTGGGTACGATCATAAAAAATACCGACATAAGCTGGCTGGGGATGGAAGATATAGAGCCGGAAGCAGATAGCTGCGAATCACAGTCGTGCAGACGACCGGATGCTGGAGCCGCCTACGTTAGAAACAGAACGATCTCTCTTACTCGTGTCATTCATGTTCCATTACTCAACTGCTTACGGAGACGATTGCAACGCCATAAAAAGAACCGGGCACACGTGACAGAGACTGGATCGTACAATTACTGAATAAGTGCTAATAATTGTCTACACAATCTTTAGTGGGTGGTGAGCACGCGTTTGTCACGTCTTAATATAAAGTGTATTCGGAAGAATATAACCCACGAATCGTTAACGCGGAAGATTTGTTTTGCGTCGAGCTAAAGTCAGTGCTTGTTGATGAAAATCGCGTTAATTCCATCATAAAACTCTACGAGGTGAGACACCTTGACCACATTCACACAGCCGCAAATTTTGTGGATTTTATTAAGCGTGTTATGACCGTAGTGCTGTGCCATAGACTGCTAGAACCATGAAGTGTTCCATGCTTCTGTATAGTGCTTTCGTTATTATCCTCGAACTCTGTGTTCAAGAATCACAGGCAATTCCGAGTAAGTGAAACGCTAAGTTTGAAAAAATTTCGAGATACCTGAATTTAAGTGTCCCATATTTTCACTGCAAATGATGTAATTGATTGTAGAATTGGATGAATGCTTGAAAATGGCTGTTTTATTTCCGATTTCCGGCATTTCAATTGATTCTCAAGTCCTGAATTTTTGCCTCTATTTGAATCCGACTGGTGAGCTCCGCGCGCCTAATTATCGCATCGTCGAGTGCACGAGATTGCGAGGAAAACTGTGAATTCTTTGACTTTCTGGCATTTTCCTCGATTACACATCACTTCATTTTCTTTCATTACACAAGAAATTCCAATTAAATTACGATATCACGATTCAGTGGAATCGCAACGTTCAAACACTGAGTCAAGTGGAACGCATTTTAACTAGATTCATTGATTAAACCATCTGGAAACCATCTGTTTCAGTGTGCACGGGTCGATATATGATATATGATAACGAATTTTCGAAAATAATAATTTTTCGATTCTGTTAAATAGAGGTCGGAACCACTGCTCGCTTTTGTCTGTTCGCTATAACAAATTTAATGCAGAATGATAAATAATCGAGGTTTTTATCCACGGTATACAGCCATAGAGTTTATGGGGGATTCCACGTCAAATCGAACGAAAGAGCGATATTTTTTGCCTGACCCCTTTCGACCTGCTTGTCTTTTTGCACAGTCAAACTACACGTTCAAAGGATGAACTGTGATTTTTTTTCAGATTTTTTCGACTCATCATGCTATTACGAAAAATCATCGGATAAATAGATTTTCAATTTTTTTTTATTTCTCGCGCCGACATAGCTCAAACCGTGAACGATGTATGAAAAAAGTTCCAATACGAAAATTTTGTGATTTTTTTCTGAACTTTTCGAGAGTATTTTCATCAGATTTTCAATACCCCGTTCAAGTGTAGTTTTAATACAAAATGAGTGTAAATAATTCATAACTCAAAAGTGTCCTAATCCAATTGGCTGAAATTTATACACAGCGTGTCTTTCTCAATGCCAAAGGTTGTCTGAAAATTTTATAGTGGGCCGAGCAGTGGTTCAGAAAATATATCCACCAAATATTCGCACAGTGGCGAGAATTCGGCGATTATGAAGTCGAAAAACAGTTTTTTGGCCACGATTCGGAAAATTCAAGATCAATATTTATTATTCTCGTTTGCGTACTCGCGATCGACCTTGAATTTTTTAACTGTGGCCGAAAAAACTGTCTTGCGACCTCATAGCCGCCGAATTTTCGCCACTGTGCGAATATTTGTTTATGTATCTTCTGAACCACTGCTCGGCCCACAATGAAATTTGAAACAACTTTTGGCATTGGAAAAGACATGCTGTGTGAAAATTTCAGCCAATTCGATTCGGGCACTTTTTTGATACTGAAGATTTTCGAAGATTTCTCACCAAAGCTGCAGTTTCGCGAGGTACAAAAAGTTGAAAAAAATTGTCTTCAAAAATTTCAAAGCTAGACCCGAAACTTTTGTATAAGAACTTTGTTCATTGTTCATCTGGATTTCACGCTATGTTGGTTTGGAAAATCGAAAAAACGTTGAAAGCTGATTATTTAACCAGCTGTATTCAGAAAAATCTGAAAACAATTTACAGTTGATCCCCTCAACGTGCACTTCGACTGGGCAAAAGGGCAAAAGTATCAAAAGGGGTCCGGGAATTCGAACGTTTGATTTGACGTGGAATCCCCCTCATATTGAAGTAGGTTTCAACTATGAAAAATCTACTTTTACAAGGAAACACAGAAATGAAATCTCATGTTTCATACATTTTCTAACCTTTCAGTACAAACCTTATTTCGTATGCCATGTGATTTATAATAGTTGCGATAGAATAATTCACTCATGTGTGAAAATCTTGTATTGGTAGACCAAGGGGGAAGATCGTCATTAATGGAAAATAATTAAATTTAGAGCCTTGTCGCACGGTCAGTATACAAAATGGAAAGGTACGCCAAAGATCTCGAGGAAGGACTTTGAGATTTATCTGCAATCCAGGATTTCATATCGTAGGAGAAAGGTACGCCACTTGCTCCAGGGGACAATGGGACGTTCCTCCTCCTATCTGTGTCAGTAAGTACTCTTCTGCATTCATAACTTTCTCATCCAGCAATAAACAAAACGACAGATCGTCAAACAAGCAACGACCTCGTCCAAAATTTCCAGTCCTCCTAACCACCGTTGGTCCACCGTTTTGTCAATCGCAATTCGAAAGTCGAATGGAATCAAAAAAGTGCCAGACTCTAGAACGATGTTATTGAGATATTGTCTTCTTTATCAGATTTGCAGTTAGCAAGTATTTCTACTTACCAAAAACGTAGCTGAACGATTTCGTCTGGAAATTTTTACTTCGATCTTAAAACCTCAGGCAATATAAGTGACTAATGAGGTCACATTCCCTGAATATGAAACACACATTTTTTGTGCCTTTGCCACATAAGGGTTGACTGGAAGTAGTGTCACTATATCACGATTGACAATCTAATATTGTACTTTTTTTAGCTCCGGGTTGCCCACCTCCATCCGTGTTGGAAAATGGTCTCATAGCACCAAAATACGAGGGTGCCGTCTTGATGTTCCTTTGCCAGCCAGGGTACCAGCTCCGCGGTCCATCAGAAGTTTACTGCAACGGTTCAGCATGGAACGACACTGTACCAACTTGCGAAAGTATTATTACCCTTCTTTACTTTTCAAATTTGTATGCAACAAATCTATTTGGAATTCACAATCGCATTCGAAAATCTCCTCAATTCCTTGTTAAGCCATCTTACTACTGCCTAGATAGTAGATACGTCTGTAACTTTCACAAATGTTTTACCGTTAAAGTTAATAATCAATCAGGATATGTCACACACTGATCAATAGACACGAAGGTGGATCCACCAACAAGCTGTGACTTTGAGGAGGCTGATCTATGCTTGTGGGAACAAGACCCTTTGCATAGCTTTGACTGGAGAAGACACAGCTTAAGTACGCCCAGCCGACATGTTGGAACTGGCCCGTCCCATGATCATACTCTGGGAGTGGGGAACAATGGTAATTATCTACAACAATCTTGTAACATGAAACCTAAAGATCTGCATGTGAATCTCCGTGCACAAATCACTATTTGTTAATTAATTATGTCACAAGTTGATTCAAAGCTAACGTCTTCTGGGAAATTGAGCATCAGCATTGATTTAATAAATATACACTTAATAATATACACTTGAGTTACATTGTCAAACAATTCTGCAAATACGATATCCAAATTGTGTAACACAATGGTTACCATTACATCAATTTTTTCACAGGTCACTATTTGTACATCGAAGCTACCGGCCAGCTGGAAAATAGTACCGCAAGAATCATGTCGCCTCTGTACAGCGCCAACCTAACCGAAGCTGGATGTTTCTCATTCTGGTAATAATAAAACGTTGTAAATTATTAGAATATTGCATGCCCCCGATATTATTATTCCTCTCTACTCAATAACCAGGTATCACATGTATGGGAGAGGTATGGGCGACTTGAACATCTATTTCAAAGCTGAATGGGAGACCAACCGCACCTTGATGTTCACTAAGAGTGGGAATCAGGGCAACCAGTGGCTGCATGGTCTCTTTACCTTGCCGAAGGAAAATACCAGTTTTCAGGTAAAGCAGCGTGCATGAGAGATGCCGAGGGTCGATCCGTCATATATATGTATTCATTGTATTTTATTATTACTTCCAAAACAGATAATCATGGAAGGAGTACGAGGCAGTTCATTCCAAAGTGACATTGCTGTGGACGACATCGCTATTCTGCAAGGAAGTGACTGCACTACCAGTTTAGACGCCACGACGGAAATGATCCCAACTGATGATTCCGGTGAGTCATAATAAATATCCTTTGCTAATAATCATGCATACTCTCATCACGTTGCTAGAATATTTATATCAAGGTGTTATTTTATATATTTTGCGTAGCTTTCGGAAAGCAGCGGACCGTCAAGTCTGACGTTTTATAAGCCGTATTTTCACAATTCCGAATACAACATTCCGTTTTCTCAACGCTGTTATACATCTTTTTTTAATTTTCACAGATTTTCCAATAATTTGAATCTATAAATCACATATAACATCGAAATGACCAAAAATGTGTCATAAACTCAACGGGTTGTTGGATTTTTTCAAAAGTGTCAAAGTGGCGAACAGATGGTTAAAAAGTTCTTTCGAAATGTACTTGGGATTAGATTCTACCGACTCTCTTCACAAAGTCTCTTGATAATAATCTTCAAAAGTCCAGTAATGACCTCTTTTCTCAAATAAGCCATATGCAGATTGCAGTAAGGGACAAAAGGCATAGCATGCATAACGCAAATCCAATATTTCAACATTGGCTGTGGGGTGTGAAAGTCTTTCATGCTTAATTAAACTGAATAATTAATTCTCATGATAAAGTCGTGACTCAGAACTGACAATTCACAATTGTACTTTTCGCCCACGGACTCGATTCTCGTGGATGATATATCTTTTGCCAGTTCCTGTTAGCCGTTGATATAGTGATTATCAGTAACTCTCAAGGCCAATTAACAATCTGCGCTTTAGAGCTCGCTAATTAGCTGGACATTGGAGTATTGTGTGGGAAATACCCCGCAATTCACTCTGAACAGAATGTAACGGACTTTTCCACCCCGTCGTGACTCACATCGGAAGCGACAATCAGTTTCCGGAAGCAATTTTCCGAAACAATAGTCGGTGAAATAGCATTTCCAAACTCAAGGTATACCATAGTTACAGTACCGATACAATGATGCGCTTAGAATTTCCACCTCTTTTGTGAAATTGATTAAGTAATAATCGGCACGACTATAATATTTGTGTTATTGGAAATCTAATGGCATCGATTCAATCCCAATTTTCTCTTACATGACACACTTGTGCGACTATTTGGGCGAAATTATGTCTCTGACAAAGGTGGTTGCAACTTGCAAGAAATCCAATTCCGTTCCTAATTTGATATCGTGTATCTTTGGAGATGAACGTCGTAGAAATTGGCGCATAAAACGCTCGAAATTGACTCTATTTCTGTATCTTGATCTCCGAGTTGATCTCCGACATCTAGGAGTATAACTTATTCTATACTCTTCTCTATTTCACCAAAGATGCCGCTAAGCACACACTATGGTATCCAATCTATGTTGCACAAATGAGTAGATTCACTGACTACTAGCCAATTCTTGAATTGAAGACCCCTTAATCACCTCTGGCGATATTGATGAAAATTAAAACTCAAAGTATTTCAATTATATTATTTACAGATCAAATTGAGATTGTCAATGGAATGCAGTCTTGTCAAGGAAAGTGCACTTATGAGAATACTACAGATAACCAGGCCTTGTGTCAATGTGGAATGTTTTGCTTTGATGACCATAACTGCTGTCCAGACTTCGAAACATTCTGTCTAAGTGGAAGTGAGTTAACCATCGAACCGTCGATCAAATATTTCATCAAATATGATTATTTTTTAATTTTATTGCAGTTGACGCCACAGAATCCACCGAATCTGCAGACATGACGACTACGATGATTACCAAGGCTGCTCCCACGAATCCAGATCGCGTTCCAATACCCATCAGTCCTAAAGACGACATCGATCCGTATCCACCGAAACCGGAAAAAGTTTTTACAACCGTTGTACCAACGACGAAACCATCTACTGTACCGCCCACAAAACCTCGGGTGACTTCTATGGTGCCCCCGACGACGAGACCATCTAATGTACCGTCCAGAAAACCTCGGGTGAGCACAACAACGAGCCCATCAAAGCCCGAGGCCACTACGAGCGCTGTCAAAAAAGTTACGATGCCGGGAATTATTGCCATAATCGTCGGTGCCATAGTCGGTATAGCAGGCATGGTATTAATAGTTTATCTGGTCCTCCAAAGAAGAAATAGTTACAAGAACGGCTCTGGTACAGCGGGCTTCTCGGATGACAGTGACGTCAGGTTCCTGACTTCCGACGAGGTGCTCGATTTCAATATGGCCCGAGCTGAAGACATGGATGTGATGTAGGTGCAACAGGTACGAAAACGGGATCAGAACCCCCATTCCTGAATGCTATTGCCTACATTCTGACCATACACGTTAGGATTCTATGCACCCTTCATTTCAGTCGATTATACAACCCCATCGCGTTATCATCAGGTTAAATCGCACCAAAAACCAATAACTATTATTGACAACAGGAGTTGAGGGCCTTTCGATGACGAATCTAAACTGCTTCGTAAAGATATTGTGATATACAAGATCAAATCTCACCCCGTTCGGAGTAGCTTTGAATGATTATCAAATTTATCACGCGATTCCAACCCCTCGCACACAATACTTTGGACTATTATTGGCGCCACCATTTTCAGAGAATGTTGAACATGTACAAGTTGAAAAGTGTGAAATTGTGAATGAACAACTTCTCGTCGATTATTCATGCGCATAATGTAATTTTCCTCCGAGCAAAGAGGTCTAGTTATCTCACTACTTGCAGTGGATACCGTTTAGTTCTATAATTTTAAATCATATTCAGTAATTTTAAGGGGGTATGTATCCCCTCAAAAGCTCACAACCCGTGGCCGCGTTACCTGATGACACTGTACTTCATTAACAGTAAGGAAATATTTATATGTAGAACTCACATTATTGAATTTATATCAATAATCTTAGCTTGTGACTGTCTCTATATGAAACTCTCTGTTACACAGATGACGTTGTTTGAGCGCTCATTCATGTAACTCTTTGTATAGTAAAAAATAAAAATGACCATGCCAACTTTTCATGAATATACTATCGTATTCATACTGATTACGATGCCGAATCAACTCATAAACAACGATGACAAAATGATATTAGCCTCGCCTAACAATCATGAGATGGTGAAGCGATGACATGACAGAACAGTTTTGAAGATACGTAGCGGTGAGTCTGGTTGCCTATAGCATCAGGTTCAGGCGCACATCATATTCACTCGAGGAGGTCGATGCAAAAAATTATCTACACGGTTCTAATATTTGAACTTTGTCAAGTATGGATTCGATACAAGGAGGTAAGAAGATATTATTACGTAGTACAAGCTTTATGATGAATAATTATGTAGACCTTAATTGCGATCGAATTTATAACCAGCTAATTATAATTTAGCACAGCACAGCTGAGTTTAATAGATGAAATAGTTAAAGAAGGATACATTTTTTTACAACAATTTAAGATTTCGTAGCGTAAAATTTTATTAAATACAATTTCATTATTAAATAAGTAAGGTGCTACAGTATCACAAAATTTGCGTGCTCCTATTTCACATATTGGTATAGGTATGTTTTTATTCCGTCGTTACACGCCTATAACGCTATATGCAATAAATTTATCTTCTGAGGCATCCAGCGCCTCTACTATCCAGAGGTCCATAAGTATATTCGATAATTCTAAAGAAAACTTGACTAATTGTACACTCTGCGTAAAGTCATTTTCCACTTTTTCGAAGCCCCATAACTTTCTGTGATATTGATGGTATCGTGCATGTAGTTATCATTCTTAGAATTACTCTTATCATCGGATCGTCTTTACTCTCAAAGACCTAGAACTATAGAACTCTAATTATGAAACGGAATCGGATTTCTACGCAGCTGTGAATTGTTCTTCGAAAATGAATGAATAAAACCACGCGTTAAGGACGGATGAAACGACTGAAAACATCCAGACATGGCAATAACCGTGGTGCAGAGTATCCTCACGCAAAAACCATTTCAAATTGGCTTCGCTATCAATAAATAGAATATCACTTCACTAATTTTCAAACTCAACTAAACATCAATTTTGTCTTTACTTCTGTTATTGTAATTAGTCTTTGTTACGCTCTCGTTTTCATGCTCGTACTCAAACACGCGCTTGCGTGTCTCTCGAATCGAAAATTTCGATCCTCCAGCCACTAAGAATTTCGAAAGACAATTTTATTGACGAACTGCAATTTTTTTAATACTTTCGACGTATCGAGTAAGGACCGAATACACTCGCTAGTCTATTGGCTCGGGTAATTGGGCGTGGGCTTGTTTATACTGCCCCAGAAAAGAGTCAACCCTGTGGTCTCATGTCTTATGAAAAAAAGGAACGGGCGATCAGCAATAAGTCGTTTCTGGTTGCCATCCTTGGCGAGGATGACGACCGTGGCTGCAGCCGCCTCCGTGCCCTTTTCGGTTATGTCAATCTCCACTCGGTGCAGGACGTCGTCGGCGAAGAGCCCAGGGTTCCTCAGACGACCGTTGTTCCGTAGATTGTCGATCCCGAAGGACTGTTGGACCTCATTCTCATAACTCTGCCTTCGATGACGATGTGATTCGTCTCTCGATACTTGGGCACTTCTTCTCGACCGCCATTTACGATCGAGACTTCTTCGCCTTCTCAACCTCGATAACCTGAACCCGGTAGACCACTGCTGCACCCGATATCCATGTACTGTGTCGTCGTAGGTGATGTAGTTTTGCAGGTTTTCTGGAAGCCTTGGGAAGATCAACGGATTGTTGTTACCGTTCGTAGTTGGTCGCGTCTGGCCACCGGGTTGTCCTTCTGATATAAGACTTAGATCCGCGGTCGAAGGGTTGAAGAGCGAGTCCAAACCTAGGAACTGGAGGGAGTCCTTGAGGCTCAAAGAACTGGACAACTTCATCCGCGGCAGACCCAGGATACACGTTCGATTCTGCATATTCCTTATCATGTTCTCTAGGTTATCAGGATTCAGGCGACGCTGGAACGTCCGTAAAGCATCGATGCCTTTATCGTCCGGCAGCACGACGTACATTGTTATCTGAAAGAGACGATAACGATTAGATTCAAGTCCCAAGGATCATTTTGATACAGGAATGCTGAAGCAGAAGGCCCACAGATCAGAAGGGAATCTGAGATAATTATATTTGATTTGCAAGTTCCATTGTCACTGAACTAGACAATAGTACTCTCCAGAGAAATCTTATCCTCCACGTCTTTAAGCGATGCAATACTCGTGCTTCTCCAACAGATTGAAATATCATGCTACTCGATGGAAAACTTCGAGCTCTTGAAAATATAATAAAAGATAATGGTATCAAGCACTGAGTGTCGTCGGATTCTTACCTCATGTCCTTTGTATGGAAGTCCAACGATCTTAGCCCCCAACTCCTTGTCTTCATAAAATGGGAACTCTCCACCGTTGTACATCATGTCAACGGTAACAGTCTCGCTAGGAGATACGGTGAACGGTTTTCTGAGAAAATGTCAAGGCGATTCTTGTTATATGTCTGCATCGGGGTTTTTTCGACATCGAAATTCTTAATTGGCTATAGATAACCAAATTAATGGAAATTATTCGACTATTTCATACCTCTTCGTCTGACCGTCGATGAAGTGCTGATTCCACTCTCCCTTGAAGTACAAAGCAGACGCTATGATGACTGAGGTATCAGGTGCGGGTGGTTCACTCAAGATGTTAGGAATTTTTCCACGGGTATTTTCGCTGACCCAATTATTTAGTGTTTGCTGTGCAATCCTACCGCGATTTTTGAAGTCCAAATTTATCACCTCACTTCTGTAGATGCTTTCGCTAGCTGCCTTGTATTCGGATCTGATCGGGTACCCGTCCTGAAAATGCAACGAAATTATGTAACGGATGCAATTATGTTCAGAGTCTTGTTTATTGATCAAGAGTCACGGTGGGACGTGTTGCAACATCATTTTCAGCCCCAGGAAAGGCTAGAACCCAGTATTCGTACACAATATTTAGTCACGTGAAGCTGATGTTGTTCACATTCTAAAATTTGTGGCATAGTTGTGTAAGAAATTCTCACCCGAACGAATAAGCCAGTTGCAAAGGATGTTTCGGTGGCTTGCTGTCCCGATAACCCGGTGATGGAGGCAATCATAGATCCCAACCTCTTATGAAACGTTTCAGAGTTCCTTGACGTATCGAAACCGTTGTTCAGTCCTAGGAGTGTCGATGTTTCCTCGAATGTTTTTCCCGCTGAGCCCAAAAGCACCAAAGCCAACGCCCCAATGACGCTGAGTGGCGAAAATACTACATTTTCACGAGATCCAGGAACGTATCGAGACCGAGAAACAGCAACAGCGTCGTCCGTGTTCAACGCGAACTTCAGAACGTCTTTGGCAATCACGTCATTATTCTGCAAAGGAAATAAACAGGTTGGTACAGATTGAGAATTTGTTAAACTTTATTTTTATAATCCATGCTGCGTCGCCCTTCGGTGCCAACAACTAGATAAATCCACTTTATTTTAGATCGGAAAAAAATGGCCATGACATAATGCAACATTCCTCGGCTATATATCATTTTTTTGCAATGAAAAACATGTAAAGAGCGGACCAGCGGGTTCTTGAGCCAAACTCTTTGATTATAATGGGCGTGAAAGGAGCGGAATATTGGCATCGTCGATACCCGAGAACCGGAGGCAATAATTAATACCCGGTTGGCGTACCCAACGCCCTTGAAAAAAATAGAATATCTTATTCCAAGATGACTGAAAGTAGCACCTTTATCGAACATCCTTCTTCATAAAACAAATTTTACCTGAGAGCTGGGACTGGAGGTTATCGAGAACGCTGGAGGAGCAGCACTGATCCCGGTATATCCTTTAGGACCACCACTCACAAAAGCATTGTTGAAAGACAGAACATCAGATTGGAACTTCTGGGGTCTAGCCGTAGCTGTCATCGACTCAAATTCGTCCGGGTAGATGATCTGCGCCGTAGACCAGGAAGCCAACGTTATCAGGATCAGAACTGACTTCATATCTGGAAGCAATGCAAAATAACGAACTTCTTCAACGGCTTGTATTATCGCTCACGATAAAATCTACTGGACTCTCAGCTGTTTTTCTTTCAGGAATGATTCTACTCTGAGATTTTTCAACCATCCGTAATAATCGAAGTTCAAAAGCGAACCTGCAATTCAGAGCACACAAAGATAGATGTTACAATCTTGATGTAGATACTTGAAACTACTTGCTTGACACCGACTCGATTAATTTCACTTAGCTGACTCCTTTCAGTAAAATTAAGTTTTCCCACTTGTAAGAGAGGGTCTCCCCGCGTAGAGTTCATAATTTCTGGAGCATTCTATATCAAACAGTTCAGAATTTCCAAGCGAACTTAGAAACTATAGACTCTTAACGACTCACGGTAACAATTATGTCGCGACATTTATTCTGCAAGTCATCTTTCACTTTCACCAGGACATAATACCATCGACCTCACCAACTAAGATAAAGAGTATAGAGCCCACGGGTCATCGCCGTTGTCAACGTCATTCAAATAGGCTTATACACAAGAACTTAATTAGCATCGTGATGAATATCTAACGCCAGCTAACACTAATTCATATATTGCACAATATCATTATTGATAAGAGTTTTCAACTTAGACCCGAGGTCAACGCTGTTCCACTGCGTAATTTATAAATTGTTTCTATATTTGCTATCCGATTTGAATCATTCATTCAGCGACAAGTGTGATAACTAATTGAATTTTCAACGGGACGTTGATAATCAATTAGGTAATAACAGTTACACTGATGCATGGAGTATGATCATCTCATTCTTCACAGCTGCATCATGTCTTTTTATGTATCGGCCTACACGTTAACGGGCAGCGTCGATAACCGTCAACGATGCATTAAATTTACAGTCAATCAATTACTTAAACATCAATGAAAAAGATATGGATGAATAGATGGACATTGGATAGTTGGCACATGCCTTGACTTAAGTCAGTTAGGCGATAGCCATCAGGAGAAGAAGAAGAAGAAGACATTGGATAGAGCTTCATCGCAGGAGGTGATGCTATATTATTCATAATCCAGCACATGAACCTATAAACAGCTTGATGATTATGGCCACGGTATTAATTATCAGATGAGTGTCTCTCTTTTCTCGTGATGCCACATCGGACGCAGCTTCGCACCTGACACATCTCCTGCAACCCTCGGCATTGACCTATGATCTCATTCATCATTTAACAGTCCTAAGCCTGTGTATTTGTAGGCTTTTGTACAGCGTACAACCTGCTCAAACTGGGTCAGTGGTAGAAATCACGAGTCACAACTTTGAAGTTTTTATAGAAATATTGTTTGATTAGTTTTGTTCGAAATCGGTTTTACCCTGTTTTATTTTCTGGTGAATGATTATCGGTATTCTTGAGACTGCTATCACAGTAAAACAATTTGACTAGGAAGTTCAGCAATAAAATTCTAAGATACAAGGAAAACTGTGCAGTTGATTAGAAAAAACGAGCCAATAAAAAGTCGATTGAATCAGTGGAAATCATTTCGTGTTTCGATCTCGAGATCAAAAATTGGTTTCATACTCTCGTTCATGATGAGAATATAATTTGATGGTTTGAAAAAGACGAGTTTTTTCCAATGCTCATAATTTGATCGTGGCTTCGGTGGATCTATTTATATTTTAGGATTTCAAATATGTTACAAAAATAGTGTCCGCGGTGAATGCAATCAGTGGACTTTATATCAGTTTCATTTCTCAATAGTTTAAGGCAATTTCGTTACATCAAACATTTATAAGACTCGACTCTAATCAATGGGCATTTAGAAAGTTCCCAAAATGAAGAACAGAGCGCGAGGTAATACGAAAAATATTCCATTCAAATTGTGAAATTATCTCCACGCGATTGATGTGTATTCTGCGTATCATAAACAGCTGATCGTGGATCTACACAGTTACATAAAATATCGAAACATCGTGTACCTCAGAAAAAAAATCAGTCATGCCTAAAGCGTCGGAACACTTTTGCGGGTAGATTACATCGATTCGTTCACAATCATGATGTTAATCGGCTCTACCCATGAAACGTGTTTGTAATCTATTGAACGTGATCGGTAAATCGCGATCGATATATTGATCTGCGACTATTTATAGAGCGAGTCGTATGTTCTCCAGTCGCGTGTCGCGAGTAAACCGAGTCCACAATCACGAGACAAGAGTTACATGATTCCTGTCTGAACGTTAGGCGTTAAAAAGTTGAAGCGATCCGACAGAGTTTTTTCCCAAGTCTAATTACGTTGCGGCACGTTTTATAATTTTCTCTCGCCAAAACCGCAGCTCATCCTCTTGCGGAGTCACTCTATTCCATGAATAACGAAGAACATAAATATTGCATGAACGGATTCGAGAACTTGCTCATACATTCATGTGTAGTAGATTATACATACGTGAAGAGATCTCGCACTCTGGAATTTCAAAAGTCGCCGATTTATCGATGACCGCAATTTTTTGCCAACATATCTTCACGCTTCTCGCTTACAAAATTTTAAAAAACTGTCCGCGAAATTAGGAGTGCTTCGAAAAGGGGCCACGGCCACTACGCGGAACGATTGTTCAGCCTCTCGGTGTTCGGAATAAATGTGTGGGTGAGGGTACCCACTACAAGCCTGGTTCACTGACCACACAATATACGTATGAAATATTCATCTCGTCCGAAGGCTCCAGAGATCAGAATTTACTATCGCGGAAATAAAAATTTGTCCGAGACGAATCCGTCGCATAAAAACAAATTCAATCTTGTTTAATCTATTTCCGACGTGCTTTCGATTGCATATTTAACATTGCAGATTTATTTTGCATGGCATTAACGACTTCGACGTCAGAATTGATCCGGTTATACACCTTTTTTTCGACGAGGTCTTCTCGGCGCGACTCGGAATATATATTCGATAACATCATCGACAACAAACAACAATAATTATACTATTCTACATTTTGTGCATTTAAATCCTGCGGCTATTAATGAACTCATTAATTTCTTCATTTCAGATCTAGCAAATATATTTAGTTGAAAAAATAGTCGAACAAACAGTTGATTTATAGGCAAACGATGAAAAATCAACCAACTGCGTTATTGGAACGATTATTTTTTCATTTACAATAGCGGATCGATCTTTGGTTCAGTTGAAAAAATCACTTTGCGAAATTATTTATTTAAACCAGATTTTTCTCGGTGTATTTATTATTGGCTCGTCTGATCGTTGCGACAAAGTACAGAAGACCGGGAACTTGTTAGAAGATATGTCCGCAGTTTCGCCAGAGAACGAGTTTTGGCGACCTTCGAAATGACGACGCGATACGGGTATATAACTTTGATCGTGAAATGAAGTGGGAGTTTAGTATTTGAAACTTAAAACAAGATTCAAACAATTGTAACGAAACGATTGCCTGAGAATTTTGTTCTCTCGTTAATTTCCTGTTATGTACGAAATCGTGCATTGGCTCCAAAAGTGAAAGGAGAATTCCGGGTCGTGATTTTGAAATTAAGTGCTTCACCCATTGTCCTGTGGTTCATCGTGCCGATTACGAAAGCTCGTTATAAATGCGGAGCAGGAAGTGTTTTATCCCTCGAGATTGTAATTCTAAACTTTAAAATAATTGCCAACTGGGTGCGAATTGAAACGTGAGCTAATTATGCAGCACAATAATACGAAAATTAAAAGTATTTCTGAAGAAGTTATAAAATTCGATTGAGCTTTATCATTCTTGCCAGAATTTATTCATCTGTACATCTCAATTCGAAGCTAAGACGTTACGGAATTTTTACATTCGAACGGTGTAAAATCCCTGTGAAATATCGTCAAGTTGATTATAGCATTACAACAGCAAAGGCCTTCAAAAGAGAAATAGAGAGAAGTGACTTTGAAGTCCTAACTATCGCCCACGGGAATCCACATATATTATGTATCAGTCGGTATTCCCTGTAAATCAAACGAGCGATAGTATGTGCGACGCACGACCTCTGGGAATCGTTGCAAATCGTTTACGCAAAAAGGAAATGTTTGTACTATCAGCGCTTCCGGTTTCTTAAATTTATTCATATGTCTGCCAATAATTCACCATCGCTGTTTGTCCATCAATTACTCGATTCCATATTCCATTGACCTTATAGGGGGGATGCAGGCAGAATATGAGGCCCACTGAATTTTTTTTAACGTTATCAGAATTAACGAACATTAGAAAATAGAAAAAATCGGAAAATTAAAAGTGAGCAGAAATTTGATAAATTTTCCCGGGGGCCACCTTTTCAACTCTTAACATTGTTACCTAAATAGGCCCACTTCGCCCGCCCCTCTCCTACTCGCTGATTCCCGCCCACTGCATATCTACTGACATCAACAATTATCTTCTCGCGGATGCAGAGCCTTGACCCATTGGAATCCGTTCAACGACCAGTGCCATAGTTCCGAATAGAATTTTTCTCACACTCGGTCGTAAAATTCCACTTTTCTCACACCCGGTCGCAAAATGCCACTTTTCATACCTCTTGAGCGGGCGGAAACGTCTTTTTCCGCCCGCTAGAAGCGGGCGAAAGAGACTTTTGCCTGCCCTGGGGCGCAAAATCCTGTTTTCCGCCCGCTCACTCGGTCTGAAAAGAGGCATTTCTGCAGACCAGGTGATGAGAAAAACATCGTGTGCATCACGGGCGCAAGGCTATTATGACGAGTCTGCTTTTACAGCAACTCGCCTTCGGCTCGTGCCGCAAATTGCATACTCGTAAAATAGCCTTTTGCGCCCTTGATACATAAATAACTATTCCGTACCTCTTGAGCGGGCGCAAAACAGAACGTTTCGGCCCTCGGGTGCAAAGTCTTGTTTTGCGCCCGCTCACTCGATCTGAAAAGCGGCATTTCTGCCAACCAGGTATGGAAAACTGTAATATTACAACTGTTGACCAAATGCATCAGATATGACCATTTTTCCCTCGGTCGTGTCGTTTTTTTTTTCGATGATTCCAACGTGATTAAGAAACTAGACAGACAAATTTCCACTGTCTACATTCCGTTGAACGATAAACAGCGCTGTTTAATTAGACGCTGCCACGATACGCAAGGTCGTCAATTACACTTGACGATTCTCGTCGTGAGACACTGCGATACCTCACGTGGAAGAGCATCAGCAAGATCTGAATGAATGCTCTCAATATTGATGCGCATCTGAACGAATTTGCGCGGCAAACTATAGGTTTTGAATCCCATTGCAGGCTTTCCTTGATTTCAAATCAGAGATAAAATTATAAAGTTCTGTCCTCGAATGGCACCTCAATTCGTTTCGTTTCAGTTGCAGAATAATTAAGAGATATGAGACATAGGGTTTCCCAATTCACGTATTAGCATGTTTACTGTCAATATACCGTCTGTTCGTGGGCCTTTGATCTCGACAGCACGATTCTCCACGGCTATTTCACGATTTGGCATTCATGCTGGTACTTTCAAATATCCCTCTTCGCGGCTCATCCTCGTTAAACCATACGGGCTATCACTGTACACTTACCTATGCTGTCGCAATAGCGTTTCCTTCAATTTGATGGGTATCTCGTTACTGACAATCACTGTCAATGTTTGTACATCGTTCAACTTTTGCCTGGTTACTTACAATTCAAAGACACTTTACACAGTTTCTTTATTCCTAACTCACAATCTTCGATACCAATTATCACGTTAATGAGGACGAAAAAATGTACTTTTTAAATCTCTATTCTCCTCAAATTTTCCCTATGTATTTTTATTGTTCAGAAGTTATTATTCGTCTTTTGAATCGTCAAGTTTCCCGGGCAGCATGGGAGACCTGTTTTTCTCCCGCTCTCTTCGTCGACTGGCTGCGATATCGACTGCTAGTTGTATTAACCGCGCGCCGGGCTCCCCCCCACCATGGAACCCCGGGACCGTCTGTAGGAATGATTTTTATCGATTAGTTATCGGTCGTTAAGTGCAAATATTAAATATTCTAATCGAAGAATAATTGACGTAGAGTCGTGTTGATCCTGATACTCTCGGAATTGAATTAGATCGAATCATATATCGCTTGTATCGACTTTTCGCAGAGTCCCGCAACACGCATTACTCGAATACCCCCATAAACTCGGGTGATTCATTTGAGAAAACATTATCGCAGTACAATACTGGCGATTGATTTTACTCGTCTACGTCGTACGCTGGGAAAAACCGGAGATTGATTAAACAATTATAATTTGTACATCGCATAAGCCGGGTTAGTTCATCGTATCGATGATTTTTATTCGTCAATGAACTATTACTTCACACTCATCGACGGTTAGCTCAGCTGATCTATACCAGTTCGAATTATTCACGCGCGTCATCGTCTTCCGAAACGTGTTAAATGCATGACAGTGATTTTATGATTGACTATGCAAACACACGATTCGGAGCAGAGTATATCACAAAATTCTTTTTCAACTTGTCACCGTTAATCTATCGCATATCCACCTACACAGATTAGACCGATGATGTGTATGTGTACCGAGTATTGGCGGGAAAGTTTTTATGAGTTAACTTTCCTGTGCAGAATCGAGCCTAGAATGGCTTGGATTTCAGCCTTCTTTCGGCTCTGTCTATCCATCCTTTCCGTATTGAACCTCAGGTCTGCGAGTTTCTATCTGTAATAATTGGACCCATTCTCATATCATAAGTCAGCCAAGACCGGTGATTGAGTCTGGCCGTTCGATTGTTTCCAAATTTGGTACACTATTTCTGCACATAAATCACCAGGTAACGCGTCGAGTTTTTGAGAGAAAAAAAAATTATTTTCTCTTTTACAATAACAAATAGGCCGATTTTTTTTAGCGAGAATTGCGTTTTTCACTTTTAACTGCTACCAAAAATCGAAAAATCGGAAAACAAATTAAAACTCGACGGCCTTACCTGCGGAAACATCTTAGCTAGAATAGTACATTGTGTATCAAGGGCGCAAAACACTATTTTTCGAGCGTGAAATTTGCAGTACGAGCCGAAGGCGAGTGTACTGCAATCACACTCGCCAAAATAGCCTTGCGCCCGTGTTGCACACGATTTTTTTCTCAACACCTGGTCTGCAAAAATGCCTCTTTTCAGACCGAGTGAGCGGGCGCAAAACGGAACTTTGCGCCCGAGGGCAGGAAAAGAGTCGTTTGCGCCCGCTTTAGGCGGGCGCAAAGCACATTTCCGCCCGAGGGCCGAAAAGATCTGTTTTGCGCCCGCTCAAGAGGTATGAAAAGTGGCATTTTGCGACCGGGTGTGAGAAAAAACCATTTTGATTTCTTGGTTTCGGATGATCCGGTGACGTGTTATCGTGTACACCGTAAAAGATGTTTTTCGCGAATTAGCGTCTGTGGAGATTCACACTGCCAACTGCGTATTCATCAATATTTTTACATGAAAATTTAAGAAAATACAGTTTAAATGTTATACTATTACATGGAAATCAAATGAATAACCCAACATTACCCATATCGTCCAGAAAAATTCTTAAAAATATGCTCTTTTTTCCCCTCCTCCCACCCCTTAAGTGGTATCGTAGAGAGTTTAGATTTAGCCATTCAGATACAGCTTTCGTATACAGTTCAAAGTATATCGCTAGAAATAGAGACGATCAATCGTTCAAATTGGAGATTCTAAAGTCTAAAAAAAAATTAATCATTTTGGGGAGGATTCCTTGGGCCTGGCCCGGAGTCGGAACTGGCCCTTCGGAATATTTGATTTTTAATTGACGGACGACAAGCACTATCGATACAGAAAAGTTCTATATTAGCTTATAGCTTGGTCTTTATCAACAATTCACGGAACAGAGGATGAAGCAATTTTTCGTATAAGGTGAAAATAAATTTGAATATTGAATGTCACCGTTTTTCGAGTCAAAAAAATTCTCCCAAACAAATGAGAACTTCTTTGATAATGAAAAATCTCATAGAATACCTATTTTTAACTATTACGTAACGATGTGGGGGAGAGGGGTCAAAATCATCAACCTTACGGAGTGGTACTGGGGGAGGAAGGTCAAAAATCGCCAATAGGTGATGGGGGAAGTTTCCCAGTCGATATTCAATCAATGTTTGAGTATAAATCAAAGGGTTCAATAAACGAGGAAGTAGTTTATGGAGGAGAAAACGACCGCATTCGTGGAAATTCCTTCAAAACGATGTTGCGAAATTATTTATAATGTATAAAATATAATTTTGTGATAACTTATCATTTTCTTTATTACCTATATTTATATTAGGTTTAAATGCTGATTTTGAATATGATTGGTTTTTTTTTAACTATTGCTTTTGGACTTCTTGATCAATGACGTTGTATCTCGTTTCAATTTCTTGAAATTAAGAGAATTTAGTTTATGAGAAAATTCATTGAAGTCCTACTCATAGCTACATCCGATGTTTCTTGAAAACATCTTCTTCTATCGTTTAGATGATTAAAACTAGGAGAATTCAGTGTTACGAGGAAATTCATGCAAGCTCTCAGTGTTTCCTCGAATCTATCTTCTTGTTGAAAAAATGTTCTTTGGTTCCTCTTCAGATTTCACAACTTCCTTCTTTCTTCACTTTTAAATTCACCATATAAAATATGAATTCAAACTTAATTTTTTCTCAAAGAAAAACAGACCTTATAAACAAAACTATAAACGAATATTACAATTTTCACATGGTATCATATCGTCACCATTCTCTATCTCATTCTCAGACGCCCGGAGATTCAAAGTTGCCGTCATATTAGTGCAATAAATTCATATTTTCGCTATTTTTATCTTGCCTAAACAGCAGTTTACCTAGTCTGAAATTTCGCATGCGTGAGAAAGGATACTTTATCTATAATATACTACAAAAAGAAATGATGTTTGCGGCCCGTTTTTACTATAGCCACCACTGCAAGGTATGTAGAATTTTATATGCACGATATTGAGTACCAGAAACCCGTAAGGCAAAAATAATTTTTTTTACTGCTAATCATACAGCATTAGATGAACTACACGATTTCCGATGCTATTACTTTCACAATACTCGTTTCTCCCAAGTTGTCGATATTGTATTTAGAATTGCAGAATTTTACTTGCACCGAAAATGCTTCGAGCTACACTATCAAATTAATCTCAACACAGTTTTCCTCACAGTATAAATGACCAATGAGAAAAGGCATTGTCATCGAAATGGAAATCAGTCGAGGGGCAGATCGTGATAGCATGTATGGTGGGACTACCTGGGTTTCTCCGTATATTTTGATGATATAGGGAGACCCACGCGTGTGACGTCATGCTTACATTAATATCTGGTCGAGACTTCGGGAGTCACGATCCTTATTGAGCTAACTGACTACGAGACTCCACGCATGTTACTTCCAAGGGCTGCAGCTGGTATCCGATTCGAGGAAGCGATTCGGATCTTGAGGTCGGATGGTAGAATGTTCGACGAGAAATGAATGAGAAGTGAATTCACACATTATTGGTTGACTTCGGTAGACCGCAAACCGACTTCTCGTCCGAGCCGGACAAGACTCTACCATTCGACACAGTCAGCCCCTGTTTAAGATGACGAAACTCCAATGAGTATTGCACGATTATCATGTATCGCTTCCATTAATCTGGTCGTTTTGGAAGTGGCCGATGATGCTGGAGCCATTAATCACTACTTTGTTATTGGTATTGGATAAAAGATGTTGCAGTGGAAAATGAGCGGTTTGCATCAGATCTTGTTTCGGGGAACTTCCAATTAGTTGCTGTGAGGCCAACACGAAGAAAATTCGTTAAAAACGGCTGATTTTAGAAAAATGAAAAACTCCTACAATATTTTGTATATTTTGAGCTGAAATTTGATACGTAGGTACTAGGGTGGTCCTTATTTGGGGTAAAAATTAATTTTACTCTTGCCGCCCCCTAAATCGGTTCGAAATACTTGAAAAGTAATGCTGTAATTTTTTCAGAATTTTAAAAAAATGCTTGACCCTTGACCACGGGGGGTTGAAGTTTTCCATTTAAAATACATGGGATTTTCCCGCGTTTGCAGTCACTATTTTACTGTGGGCCTAAATATGCTTGTAAAAACTTGAAATTTTCACAAATTAGTTTACAAGCATGTTGATACATGGAAAAAATTTCCCAAACCCCTACCCTAAAAATATTGTATAACATCACCACGATAATTATGATTTTTTTTTCCATTATTATTTTTTCCAAAATACTCCGAAATCATGTGAAACGCGAAGAAAAATGAAAATTCCGAACTTTTTTTCAAAATTTAAAAAAAAAAGAACAAAAATTATAATTATTATGGTAATATTATATACAATACTTTGAGGGTAGGGGTTTGGGAAATTTTTTCCATGTATCAACATGCTTGTAAACTAATTTGTGAAAATTTCAAGATTTTACAAGCATATTTAGGCCCACAGTAAAATGGTGACTGCAAACGCGGGAAAACCCCATGTATTTTAAATGGAAAACTTCGACCCCCGTGGTCAAGGGTCAAGCATTTTTTTTTTAAATCTGAAAAAATTACAGCATTACTTTTTACGTATTTCGAACCGATTTAGGGGGCGGCAAGGGTAAAATTGATTTCGACCCCAAATAAGGACCACCCTAGTAGGTACAGTGTACAAAAATGAAAAAGATCCACAACTATTTTAGAATAACACTTCTTGTAGTTGCTTTGATTGAAATCTCTTCCCTCAACACAGATGCTAATTCAGGGAAAGAATTCAGTGTTCACCAAATTTAAGGAATAACTTGTTTCGATAGTTGATCCAGAAAGCTGAAAAATTAAGAATGTTCCATTGTTTCAGATCACTCACTGATTACGTCTCTTTATATATAAAAAAATCCTTCGTCGTCGTTCGCCACGTAACTATGGGTAACTATGGACGGTTGTTGATTTTATCTGACACTGACACTTGTTGATCTGTCTGTGTGTGTGTGTGTATACATATATGTGCAGGACCATCGGCCATAGTTCTGGATGTCCAGGTCTCAGTTCCGGGTGTCCAGGTCTCAGTTCCGGGTGTCCAGGTCTATCGCTCCATAGTTCTGGATGTCCAGGTCTGTTCTGGATGTCCAGGTCTTAGTTCTGGATGTCCAGGTATACGGCGCCATAGTTCCTGGTGTCCAGGTCTATCGCGCCATAGTTCTGGGTGTCCAGGTCTACCGCGCCATAGTTTTTGGTCTCCAGGTCTATCGCGCCATAGTTCTGGATGTCCAGGTCTACCGCGCCATAGTTCTGGATGTCCAGGTCTATCCCGCCATAGTTCTGGGGTCCAGGTCTATCGCGCCATCGTTCTGGATGTCCAGGTCTACCGCGCCATAGTTTTTGGTCCCCAGGTCTATCGCGCCATAGTTCTGGATGTCCAGGTCTACCGCGCCATAGTTCTGGATGTCCAGGTCTATCCCGCCATAGTTCTGGGGTCCAGGTCTATCGCGCCATCGTTCTGGATGTCCAGGTCTATCGCCATCGTTCTGGATGTCCAGGTCTACCGCGCCATAGTTTTTGGTCCCCGCGCCATAGTTCTGGATGTCCAGGTCTCAGTACTGGGTGTCCAGGTCTATCCCGCCATAGTTCTGGGGTCCAGGTCTATCGCGCCATCGTTCTGGATGTCCAGGTCTACCGCGCCATAGTTTTTGGTCCCCAGGTCTATCGCGCCATAGTTCTGGATGTCCAGGTCTACCGCGCCATAGTTCTGGATGTCCAGGTCTCAGTTCTGGGTGTCCAGGTCTATCCCGCGTCTCAGTTCCGGGTGTCCAGGTCTATCGCGCCATAGTTCTGGATGTCCAGGTCTGTTCTGGATGTCCAGGTCTTAGTTCTGGATGTCCAGGTCTACCGCGCCATAGTTTTTGGTCCCCAGGTTTATCGCGCCATAGTTCTGGATGTCCAGGTCACAGTTCTGGGTGTCCGGTCTCAGTTCTGGGTGTCCAGGTCTATCCCGCCATAGTTCTGGGGTCCAGGTCTATCGCGCCATCGTTCTGGATGTCCAGGTCTACCGCGCCATAGTTTTTGGTCCCCAGGTCTATCGCGCCATAGTTCTGGATGTCCAGGTCTACCGCGCCATAGTTCTGGATGTCCAGGTCTCAGTACTGGGTGTCCAGGTCTATCCCGCCATAGTTCTGGGGTCCAGGTCTATCGCGCCATCGTTCTGGATGTCCAGGTCTACCGCGCCATAGTTTTTGGTCCCCAGGTCTATCGCGCCATAGTTCTGGATGTCCAGGTCTACCGCGCCATAGTTCTGGATGTCCAGGTCTCAGTACTGGGTGTCCAGGTCTATCCCGCCATAGTTCTGGGGTCCAGGTCTATCGCGCCATCGTTCTGGATGTCCAGGTCTACCGCGCCATAGTTTTTGGTCCCCAGGTCTATCGCGCCATAGTTCTGGATGTCCAGGTCTACCGCGCCATAGTTCTGGATGTTCAGGTCTCAGTTCTGGGTGTCCAGGTCTATCCCGCGTCTCAGTTCCGGGTGTCCAGGTCTATCGCGCCATAGTTCTGGATGTCCAGGTCTGTTCTGGATGTCCAGGTCTTAGTTCTGGATGTCCAGGTCTACCGCGCCATAGTTTTTGGTCCCCAGGTTTATCGCGCCATAGTTCTGGATGTCCAGGTCACAGTTCTGGGTGTCCGGTCTCAGTTCTGGGTGTCCAGGTCTATCCCGCCATAGTTCTGGGGTCCAGGTCTATCGCGCCATCGTTCTGGATGTCCAGGTCTACCGCGCCATAGTTTTTGGTCTCCAGGTCTATCGCGCGCGCCATAGTTCTGGATGTCCAGGTCTACCGCGCCAAGTTTTTGGTCTCCAGGTCTATCGCGCCATAGTTCTGGGTGTCCAGGTCTATCGCGCCATAGTTCTGGATGTCCAGGTCTATCGCGCCATAGTTCTGGGTGTCCAGGTCTACCGCGCCATAGTTTTTGGTCCCCAGGTCTATCGCGCCATAGTTTTTGGTCTCCAGGTCTATCGCGCCATAGTTCCGGACGTCCAGGTCTACCGCGCCATAGTTTTCGGTCTCCAGGTCTATCGCGCCATAGTTCCGGACGTCCAGGTCTACCGCGCCATAGTTTTCGGTCTCCAGGTTCATCGCGCCCTGGGTGTCCAGGTCTATCGCGCTATAGTTCTGGGTGTCCAGGCCAGGGCATACAGGTCTTTTAACAATAATTCGTCTGTTTTTGCAAGAAGGGTTAGAAATGGTTAGAATAGCCACTGACGGCTAGAAAAAGTTAGGCCAGTCATTCCTAGGAAAAATGAGTGTCCCAAGAAGGGTTAGAAATGGGTAGAACAGCCACTGACGGTTAGAAAAAGTTAGGCCAGCCATTCCTAGGAAAAGTGAGGCGCGGAGCGCCGAACAGCGAGGCGCGAAGCGCCGAGTGCCCGAGGCGCGTAGCGCCGAGCGGGGTTGCCGCGCGAAGCGCGGAGGGGCGGAGCCCCTAGTTACTGAATAAACATATTTCGATTGTTCTCCATTTTTGTATCCCTCATTAAAATATATATCCTGTAAACATAAGCTCGACTTTGGCAGATCAATTGGGGATCAGATTCGAGCTGAGATAAATTGCAGTCTAGATTAAATTTCCAAACATTACAGTACTTAATAATGATATGAGGTCAATGGTACATTGTTTCGCTCATCGCGCTAAGCTTCTCGTAAAAAGGAGATAAGTTGTTCCTCAAGGATACAATCCCGCGGGTTGTAGAGAAACCAGTAATTACCTTATCTTGCAACAGCAGCATCATCATAATGCGTTTAGATTGTATCCGAGGGTATTTTCAGCGATATCGTAATCTCAGCTAGTCCAGTAACAACTTTGCATATCCGAATCTAAGTCGCCTATTGTTGAGGTAAATTGCCAACACAGTGAGTTCTTTGTATGTGCAGCTCCTTAGGCGCTATACAAGTGACCCATGCTATTCATTTTGAGCGAATTGCCAAAGTATTGTACGTATGTACTTGAAATTCAGATACAAAAAATGTATTTCCTCTTGTGCCAAATGAGGCCAGTTCCGATGCACCAGACTCTTCTACTCAAATACAATCATCGGAAACGGTCGACCTGATAATCTGCCGGATAATTATTTGGGTGCACGTACTTGTCGTGGGGTATGAAATACATATTGCGAGTATATCTATTCGATTGACCAATCAGGCATAACAAAAAATGACGTGAAACTCGATTTTCATAGCAAAATCCACCATAGACTTTCACTAACGACTATTCAACTTAAAGATAAGCTCTACGAAGGATACAGAGGAAGGAAGGAAGAAGGAAGCGTCCATACCCGGAAGAACAATGTCAGCGTAATCGAATTTCCATGCCACACGTCAGCTTGCATGCGATTATCCGGATAGACGCATCATTAGGCACGATCGTTAAAAACGGAGTGCCTTATACATTCGCCATCGCTGAAAACGTCGGATCGAGTAAAAATTCTAAAATCATGTAGGGAGCACGTTTTGGCACCTGGGTAGTCGTTTTCGAACATTTTCAAGAGTGGTGTATGTGACCCGCCCATTTCTTGTAAACACGGTTTCAGCCAAACCGCTGAACCGATCTTGATGAAATTTGCACTGGATACTGTTTTCAGCCTGCAGATGTGCAATTTTGTTTGTGTACTTGATCCGACTTCCGGTTCAGAAATTGCGATTGCTAACTTTGCCAATATTGAAGATACAACAGCGAGCTTTGGAATACAGTCTTCTGATCACGAATCAAAATTTTGGGAATTTTTGAAAATTTTTCCGGCTCCTGCGTCTCGGTGTAAAATCGTTGAAGTTGCTTGTAAACACGAGCTTAGCGAAACCGCTGAACCGATTTTGATGAAATTTGCACTGGATACTGTTTTCAGCCTGCAGATGTGCAATTTTGTTTGTGTACTCAATCCGACTTCCGGTTCAGAAATTGCGATTGCTAACTTTGTCAATATTGAAGATACAACAGCGAGCTTTGGAATACAGTCTTCTGATCACGAATCAAAATTTTGGGAATTTTTGAGGATTTTTCCGGCTCATGCGCCTCGGTGTCAAATCGTTGAAGTTGCTTGTAAACACGAGCTTAGCCAAACCGCTGAACCGATTTTGATGAAATTTGCACTGGATACTTTTTTTACCCCGAAGATGTGCAAATTTCTTTTTAGACCCGATCCGACTTCCGGTTCAGAAATGGCGATTGCTATCTTTGTCAATTTTGAAAATAATAGCGAGCTTGAAATTCAGCCTTCTAATCACGAATCAAAATTTTGAAATTTTTGGGGGATTTGAACACTATTTCAAAACAAACCAGCACTCTGCGATCGTGCCTTACGCAAAAAAGCGATAAGCTTTTTGGCTAATTGTAAAACCGGCTAGTTTTTAATACCATCATCATTTTCCTGCTAACAGCTGGTAATGAAAATTCCTGAATTATTTCTGGAACTTTCGAGTAAATAATATTGAATAATATTACATAAACGTTATATCACGAATAATGATGACCGCGAAAATAATTTAGCTACTGGGCTCTCATTTTGCGAGTGAAATTTCGCGCATGTTACTCTCAAAATATTATGCCTCGTTGGAAAAACCATACTCTGCAATTTTAATCGTTGAACCGTGTTATAATCCTACCTTTATTCTCTTACTTAGTCGACTGGTGGCCATGGGGGATTCCTGTAATTAAAGTACGGTGTCGTCCCCTTAGTTGAGGGTGTGAAGCGCTTGCTCTGGAAATACCACAGGGGTATAAGTTGCCGGACTCTGACAACTATTCTCACCCTATAGGATTTTCCCTACGGGGTATATATGATCACTAAGGACAATATACATATCACTGGTGGTGCATTGTCTTACGCCCACATGGAACCCTTTTGCATATTCTCGCTGCCTTGACCCGTCGAAGTAAATACCCGTAAGCCCTGAAATCTGGAGCCCAGGTTCTACCCTTTTCAGAGCTACAGGCAAGCAGGTAACAATTGGAAATTTTGAAGGCGGATTATCAACCAAGTTAAACCAAGTTCAAGACTTAATATTTGTATTTTCAATTTCGGATTTATTTTTCACGCATTCGAATCGCAATAGTCATTAAATTTTTGCATCCTATTATATCTAAAAAAGTGCGTTGCCTCAGATCCTGATAGTTAAAATCTTCAAATTCGTTTACTCGAGATATTTTTCCACAGGTTCTTTCAAATTATTTCAAATCTGCCAAAATTGAACCATCACAGCATCTTTTGGAAGATCAACTTGTAATCCAGTTAGATTTTTTTTTTTGCTATGGCATCTTTCTTTGCACGGGGCCAATTTTTTTTTCAAAAACTGTCACGACGATTTTAGCGGTTAATCCATGACATAGTCAAAATATTCCCACAGAACAACTTTTTATCACTTTTTATCAAGTTTGTTGTGTAGAGTAATACCGCTACGGCCTATTAATGATCCCTCATTTATTTCCCATGCCTTTTCAAATGAAAAAAAACACAAGGTTTGATTATTCGCGGTGCCCTCCCGCGGTTTTGAATTCACTGCAGAAAATTTAAGACGTATTCTATTCGTGAGACAAAATGTGTAATGTCGAATGTAACTTCTGCTTATCGCAAAAATGACATCACCTTATTGTTTCTGTAATTGAGTAATACTTCGCACGACCTCTGTAAATAGTTAAACCCCAAACAGCTTCGTGCTAATTTGTGAGTTCCACGCTCGCCCCTATTTTTGATTACCCTCAACATGTGAAAGGAGCTCAAGATTACCTCAATCTTTCGGCAACAGTAGACGTATTACGAAATTTTTGGTCTGGTAGCGTCGACTCGGATTCCATCCTTTCACTAATAAGATCAGGTAACGATAATAAAGATCTAAATCATATATGCACAATCATTTAGCCGGTGATTGCAGCGAGGTCAAATTATTAGCAAGTAGACCAACAGAGAACGTAAAAAAGTGAACAGAAGAATCCGGTGATTAATAATCGCGATTACCTCCATCCTCGTCATCTAAAAGGCCAATTTACGCAATAAAAGGTTCGACATTTTTAGTCAGACCGAAAGTGAGATGAACAAAGGTTGCCTCTTTGGATCATTGGATTCATGGTCGCTGCGTCATATCTGGCTCAATATTTATCAACAGCTTAGCGACAGTTCTTTAAAACTGGTTACCGGACTGCCGGACGTGTATTTGCGAACAGAAGTAATCCATTACTCTTTGCAATCCAGCTTGTTCTAGGAAGGATGTATCGCCACCTTGAATCGCTGCGCGTACTGATTTAACACTACAGCCTCAAAAAGTTGAGTGCATTCTGCTGTGAGGCGTGATAAACTTCTCAGACGTCGTTAATCCCGCATATTCCATACGGTGCGACACTTTTGACAAATAGGATACCTATATTCTTGAACTCTGGGTTTTTTCAACTCTTATTCACGATGTGTTAGTTTCTAAACAGGCTTTCCGGGAATTATATCACGACTCATACGCGAATGCACGATCTCGTGGCACGCTTTTTAGATCTGTGCTCTATAGTTCCGTCACGTAGGGAAAAATAGCGGATATAATCAGTGAATAACTATAATTCTGCGAAGATGTTTTTAGAGGTCTACTAATGAACTCTCATGAACATACCAAAAGATATAATGAAAAGACGTCGATTGTTAATGTTCCGGCTCAAATTTGAGCCCTCCTCAGAACCGAATTTTTAATGTACCTGTCAAGGATGTACAAGAATTACTTATTAATAACTTAGATTATCAACTTATATGAGAGAAAATACAAATATCGATATATGAGCCCTGATTGCACGAAAACTATTAAAGATGTGAAAAAAATGAATTAAACCTTTGTTGTAAATAATTTAATAATCTTCATTTTTTATAATAACCTCAGTGACGACAGTAAAGATAGTTGTCGAGATATGATGAAAGAACATTCGAGCACCCTTTTCCAAGATGGACTTTTGGGATGTTCATTAGTAAACCATAATAAACATCTTTGGCTTCAATCGAAATTAGTCTACTTTGACTGTACTACTAGGAAATCTAAGATATCTTTATTAACTTGCTCTGCACACACCAGTACTAGTAGACTTCATGTAGTAGACATTGAATTTTTCGACAAATCATCTGTGATCTTGTTTTACACAACTGACCGCAGCGAACTTTACTGTTAGAATTAACAGTTCGGAGCCCTGATTGCTTTGAGGTTGAAGAACTACGGAAAGTCTCATGGGTAATGGGTTTTTTACCTAGTGATCTGAGTTCGTGGACCAGTCGTCATTCTACTGACTATAGTGTGGAATGGTGAGAAAAAAAAACAATATCACAAGAACTACATATTACATGCGCACAAGTAACTGAAATGGTTGTATGAAGATATGTACTCTGAATACCGGAGCAGAACTTTGTCCACTTGATATGTACTTTTTCAGATCTGCTGGTCACATCGAACAGACTTCTTCAAATTTCCTCTGACAATAATTTGCATGAGACGAAGATCCTGCCCACGAGTTCGTTAGCCTACTTTTCTTCAGAAAAAATATCAGTTCCCAGTTCCCCTTTGTCGTAACTGTTCACTGTTCTTCTTAGAGACGAAGAACGCGAAATTCATCGCGAAAAATGTGCGTTAAAACGTAGTAATGCCTGTTTCATCGCTTTCATTCTGACATCGGATTAGATCGAACCGCGAAAATCAATACTTCCTCCTGCACCCCTTATTAGTATTGATCGTCTGGGGTCGTAAAAGATGCATAGCTATCACCCATCGTTCGGATGTGCTGGTATATTTACCTCCAACTCTGTTCACGAAACAAATTACTCCATATGTGTAATTTGTCGGCCCAGCTTTCAGAGGTGACTTCCGCCAAATTAGCTTTCGCAATTCGACTGTATCCGGGCTGAAGATACTGTTTTCTGAAACGCCTCATTAATTATTTGCATTATTTGCAAAAAGGTTCGAAGAGGGCTTTTGTCAGTGAATTCGTACACGCGATGAACAGTGAGGAATAAAGTGTATCAAAGAGCAACAATACACGCGTGTATGTGTTTAACAAAGTGTAGGCATTCGGTTTTTCAATAGATTTCACTGGAGCGTAAAACACAAGCGGTGAACTCAAACGCTGTTAGAATGTTTTCCAGAGAGTGACAGTGCTGATTAATGATTCATTAGTAATTTTTGTTTAAATTCTCTAGTCTTCAACGAAACCACAATTATTTAAATTTGGTTTTTCATTCTGATTTACGCCTTTACCTCGTATATAAAGCATGCAATTATTTTGAATTACTTCCTGCGTGAGGAAATATAATGGTCATGTAAATCACCTCATCAGGATTTTTTGTAATTACACAATGGCCACTCATTGTCAGATTATTACGAATACAAGGTTCTTTGAAGAAGTTTCATTACCTATATTATACTTCCGTACGTCCTGCAGGAACTCCATCAACTCGACCACTGTAATTACAAATGTGATTTCACGAATCTGAATACGTAGAAAATCTGAAAACTCACCTCATCACTCATATTTTCGTATAGAATCCATGATTACTGCGTTGAGGGGGAATTTACACCTAAAAATGAAAGAAATTGGGTATAGCATGAATTTTTGTCGCATGGAACCTATTAGAATGATCTGATTGGAGTTTTTTCCAGTTCAAAATATACAATTTCGACAATGTTTCCGAATTCTATTATTCCACACCGTAGCCAATCCTCGAGGTCATTGAGGCGTCTACGGCCGAGTGCTGTACAAAAATTGGCCAAAACGGTCCCCACTGTGTGACTTGTCAAAAATCATCATAAAGAGAAAAAAAATCAAACAGGGTACTACATTGGATACTACTATCTGTACTCTAAAGAATCGCCGATGAATACTGTTTTAGCCGATTTCTTACGACACTCCGTAGACGTCGCCAGTCCTCCGAGGATTGACAACATATTTTATGAAAGAAAAGTAAAAAATATTGAATAATCCGCAAGCACAATGCTTGACAATAATTCAGCGTCTGATGGCTTTCTGCGACCTTGCACAAAATTATTTTTCAATTCAGCACAAAGAGTGAAGTTTCATCATGGCAAGAGTTATTCTTCTGCTTCCGAAGTTTGTCGAAATCTTTCAAAGGATCCGATAGAGTCTTCACATCTATGGCAGCCTCCGCGGCAAACACCTGTGCTTCCGGCCTTATCGAAAGCTCTACTCCACAGATTACTTTTTCCTTTGAATAGAGCTCGATCAAGTCGGTTCTCGTGGCTCGTGTGACCGGAAAGCAAGCGATATCTTAATCTCTGGCAAAGCTCTTGATCAGTAGCCTCATTTTTCGATCCCTCTTCTTCTGATTGAGATATAACCCTTGCAAATTCTCAGCCTCCATCGCCGAACTTTTGAAGAATTCACAATCGAAGGTTTGCGTACCGTCTGCCTTGACCTCGACCTCTCTCGCCGAGGACACCGTTCCTTCTCGATGGTATTTCCTGATCAATTCGCTCCCGTCGAACTTTTAATAGTCGTTGATAATTCCGTCCTTCAGCTCTGAACGAAGACATTCACATCCGGCTGCAGGCAGCCACGATATGATCGAATCTTGTATTTCTGGAAACCTTTATAATCGATTTTTGAGGGATGAATGCGTTCCGCGTGGTAGGGAATAAAGTAGACGCCCCACGGAGTATGAACAGATTGATCTTGAGGTTCTTCTCACTATTCGGTCCGTCTGCTGGTTTTTTTCATTGCTTTTACCACTTTCAATAGAGCAAACGGTGACTGATGAAATCTCATTTCCGGTTCAACGTTCAATTCACAATATTTCTCAAGGTTGGTTTTTACTATTCAAGACCTTCCAGTTACATTTCAAGGGTTTTGCGTGAATGTGGTGTACTAAGGATTGGGAAGAGGTCAGGTTACCTTGCGAGGATCGGGCTGCGGTTACGGGATATCCCAGAACGTCGACAAAGCACTTCAACATCGAGCCAATGTTCTGACAAAAACAGTAACAGTAGCATCGAGCTTCTTGTGCAGCTACAACATAGCTTACAAATTGGAGAAGTCATTGCGAAACCCAGTATCAGTCAATTCTTCCAAATTGTTCAAAAAGGATGCAGGACCTCTACTAATATTTAACTCGTAACCTGATTATCAAAATAGACAGTGGTAATGGACAATATTTTGAAGTGTGTTGAGAGTCGAAATTGGGAAAAATGAAGACAAAATGGAGATGTAGACGCATTCTGTATCAATCGACGAACGTAACAAAGAATGATTTTTTCGAAAGAGGCAAGCCTATCATCAGAAATAGCTAATCCTTTTACACGTTCTCTGCGGACTAGTAACTGAACTATCCTTAGTGGGTAAGCTACCCGATGGCATTCAGAGTATTTTCTACAAGAACACTTCCTCTTTAACATATCAAAACTAAAAACGGTCAACGAACACGAAAAAAGGTAATCACATAACGTATGAATAACACCTGTCACAATGTGCATATATGCATGAGTAAATATTGCTCGAAAGTCTAGCAGTACACCGATAGCAGTACTTCATACTCATTGTCAGGTTCCATCAATATGACATTTTTTACGCGAAGTATATCGTTCTTTTGTGTGATGCAATTAACAATTTTAAATAAGTTCAGTTTGCCATAAGAAACTGTCCATATGCTAAGTCGAGATGTAGGTACCTATGGGGCACCCCGCAATGGATGCGTTTTTTTCTTTTTTTATCAATGGGTTTTCCAGTTTCCTACTCGCCATAGTGTAAAGACCCGGTCCGAAGGCCGCGAGATAATGGCTGGTGTAAAGTACTGACTCAGAGTGTCAACAACCTCGGCGTAAAGAGTCATGGGGATAGAATCGTGAGACCATGTCATGTCGTCGCGCTAAGATTCCTCATGAGCAGGACGAAGTCTCCCAAAATCGGATGATTTTTAACGGGCAAAGCTTTCAAAGCTCTGCAAAAAGCAACAATTTTCCAACGCTCGTTTACAGCTAACTTGATTTCAGATAGTTACGCTATAATTTGGTCCACAATCTGGACCTTGTGATTGTTTCCCTTTGGACGTGACAAGAATTCGCAAGCGACATTAGTAATTATTAGCCAGTGTGAGCCTTGCAGCAGAGGTCGCGAAGATATCCCAGGAAATGATGCAGTAACTACGAAGGCGTTCCCATGGATGGTGGAGCTACAGCTATCCATTTTTCTGACTCAATTCTGATTTTAATTTTAGCCGGTCTGCCGGTGCTGAACCTTTTCCTACTAGACCAGCTCTAAATTCACCTTTGTGGATATTCTGGTCTAGGTGATTGTGCTTACTTTCGTTGTTTTTATACCGCCAAACGTATGAGTATTATTATTATTATTATTATTATTATTATTATTATTATTATTAGGCTATGCACGTAAACAGTTAATTCGAGATTGAAAAATTGTCTTTCAAAAATAATTCCTAGAACATATTTTCATACATGATATGGTTATCAAAAGGAAGTGCGTCTTTCTTACCTTCATTTTAGGCCTGCAGGGTATAGGCTACCAATATACTACCACCAATGACATGCAGTAATTGAAGAGAGAGCCTTTATACTAAAATCCTTTATACTAAAATCTTTAATTTCTCGACTGTTTGAGGTATGAATGAGACAACCCTTGGACCTACTAATCTAGTGGGACCAGCAATTCTCACTTGCAAAGTCAAAGCCGCTTCTCAATGAACAAGTGATTGGGTTTGAATCTAATATGTCCTGAATTGATTTTCC